>JAQOTA010000038.1:0-308350 GCA_029532415.1 Marasmius tenuissimus
AAAGAATGCGTGTCAAGGAGTTCTGATACTCACTTGGGACGAGTCATGTCAATAATAAGTTGAAGAACCCGTAAGAGGAAAGAGAGAGGCAAAGGCGGGACCGTGGTGGGAATGGCGTGTCACTCAGTTGCCGCTCGGCTCTGGACAGTGGACACGCCCGTACATTTTTGCACTTTTCCGCTCAGCTGGCTCAGTGGAATTTCTAGTCCTATGATGTCATTGTGATTCGATAGTTGTCAGAGGGCCTTCCGTACCTTTCCGTACTTGTCAATGTTCTTGAAGTGAGACGTCCATCATCCCGAGTCCCCCTCCTCCATGGGTCCTACTAAGTCAAGAACCCGCCATGGAGCCGCTGTGCCACGCTCTCCGAGCAATCAAACGGATACAAGAAACTATATACCCCGCCTACCCCCCGAGATCTTGTCGGAAATTTTCACCTTTTGCTCTCCAGAAGACGAAGACGAAGATTCGACCTTCGATAATTTCAATCAAATGAATTGGACACTCGGTAGAGTGTGCAGGTACGTGACAAAAAATGCGTAGATGACCCGGACGGTCTCTTATGTCGATCCGCGTGTGTTCTTCAGTAGATGGCGAGACGTCTCGTTGCATACCCCTGCTATCTGGTCAGACATCTACATCGATTTTGTCCTGTTGAATCGGATTCCCGCGGATACAAACATGGCTGTTTTCCACGAAGTTTTGAAGAGGACTGGCAGCCATCCGATATAACCGTGCAGTGTCCTCCCTATTGGGGAAAAGAACATTGGAAAGATATGGTCAAATTACTCATGGACGAATCCGAAAGGTGGTTGTCGTTTGTCTGGATTGAATGGGATGTGACAAACGATTCGCGCTATGAAGACATAGACGGTTCCCCCCCAGTATTCCGTCTGAACACCTCTTTTGCGATGATGACACGGGTGGAGATCTGCGGATGGTCTGGGCCAGTTGATCCTTCGCTGACACCTGAGTTTGTTAGTGCACTCACATCTGCTCCTCGTCATCCAAAGGTTCGCCTGGCCACACGGAGAGCACCCGTTTATGATATCTTCCCTGCTCTTGAGGGAAATCGAATAATTGACCTCAAATTCGAGCCCACTGCCAACGAGAGGTGGTACGGCAGCTCAGAGTTCAGACAGCGGGAAGTAGCGTCTCTTCTTGACAAATGTCCATACGTGGAGAGGTTTAGCACGCCGGCTTACTCTTGGAAGAAGAATTTGCCCTTCGTTTCCAACCCCTCACGTCCTCACTCGGAGCACGTTGTCGAACTCACGCTTATGGATCTGGATTGTGGTTTCATGGCTCGTTTAGGGCGACAGTTGGGATACCCCGAGCCATCATCGTTGGTTCTCCCTTCCCTCCGTCATCTATCCCTCGAGTGTGTTGGCTGTGAGGTCGACCCCGCTCCTCTTACGAGAATAATCAAGATCTCTTCTGGCCATTTGCAATCACTTTCGATATCGGGGATTTCGTTGATGGCGGATACGACTATCGAAAGGCTCCTACGGGCTATCCAGGGATCGTTCTCTGAGCTGACCCTGCGAGGTCAATTTGTTGGTCCACTCATGAAGCTGTTTTTCTGGAGCTCCACGGATTTATCTCAGAACTCCACTCAGCCTCACTTTCCGGTGGAGAAACTGGTAGTTGAGGTCGACAATTTTTTCATGCCTCTAAAGGCCTATGACAGGTTGCTAGGGTTCGAGATTCCATCACTGGCAAAGGGGCCTTATTCCACTCTGGAAATCAAGGCTGATTGCGGCAAAGGGACGATTGAGATATGCAGATATGGTTTTACTGATGAAGATCAGGTGGATATGATTTCCGATCTTGCGGAGACTCTGAATTCTTTGCGGGGCAAATTTGACGAGACTATAGGAGAGGTAAGAGTTCATGATTCAAAGTCATGTTCTACCGTCCTGATGAGCGGGTGCTTTTGCTGCTTCTAGAACCTCTCTGTGCAAATAGACCGGATCGTCACCTACATCGAAAATCACTGAGAGGAAATCCGGATTAGTAACGAGGTGAGTGAGGTTGAGCTACAAGGAGATGTGATGGATGACGAAAAACTCTTGTGATAGTTCAAATTAAACGTGATGAATGCTTGTGGATTACTCAACGTTCTCGAAAAGATACACCGGGACTGGAGCAAAGACCCCCCGCATCATGAATTCCGTATCGCCGAAAGAACTTATACTCTTCTGAAGAGATTTTTTTGATTTGTAAAATCACGGTTTCTGTCTGTTATAAACACATCGCCGTTCTCAGCTCGTCTGTCAGGTTCAACACCTCGAGCGTGGGTTATTCGAAAGTTGATGAGTAGACTCTGAGTCAATCGAGGGGTGGTATACGTATGGACACGAGGGAAACGGGAGCTCGACTACACGATCCATGACACGACTCTCATGAGCGATCCCAATTCAAGAGGGTTATGCGAGTATGTAAATCATTGCCCGTTAGAACTTTGAGGACCCCGAAACAAGCTTGGCTCGAGCGTGAGAATTTGTTTTCGTCCTTTCTTAAACTCAACCACTTGCACACAGTACCATCCTCATCCTTTCTCTTCTTTCTCACAGCTCTAAGCACATTTTGAACCATCATGACGACCAAAAATGACAATTATCGATTACCGGAGTCGAAACCTGCCGCACCGCCGGGTTACTCTTCTCATCATCGTCTTGAACCGCCGCCACTGCATGCTCAGCATCCTGGGACATCCAGCTCGAGGTTTACCGCTCAAGCTCCGACTCCAATCGCAATACCCAGCAATACGGGACGGGAGTATTCACGATATTACCCAGCTGGTAGCGTGCCTGTTGCGTCTACGAATCCTGTACGGCCGGTGATACAGAACGTGTACCGTGATGACGGCGTCAGGACTCATGGTGCCACGACTGTGTATCCCAACGTCAACGTGGCGGCAGCTGGTCTTCCGCAAGATGCATACGCGTATACCGACCCTCGGGAGGCGGAAAAGGCTTTGAAGGATCTTATGGACGGTACGATGAATGAATCCGACGAGAGCGAAAACGTGGAGGTTACCGACGACGACGCTCGAGTACCCGGGTTTCAAGAAGGGATTCAACTTTTGCCTCATCAGGTTATTGGAAGGCGGTGGATGGATGAGCGAGAGAACGATATGAAGAAGAAGAATTTTGGCGGTATTTTGGCGGATGACATGGGGTAAGCTGGGTTTTACTGGCAGTATTCTGAGCCTGTTCACAAAAACTAACATGCGCCTGACAGTCTTGGGAAGACTATACAGACGTTGACAAGGATTGTGGAAGGGAAGCGCACCAAGAGCGATAAAGAAGCCGGTTGGGCGAAGTCTACTCTGTGATTCAACTTCACTCCCTGAGCTACGTACGCGTTCTGATTTTGATCACAGCGTCGTTTGTCCATTGGCCTTGATTGGCCAGTGGGCGGAAGAGATTGAAAAGATTACCAAAGGACTTGTAGTGGTCAAGCACCACGGAGGATCGCGTACCGCAAGTGAGTTCAATCGGGGTTTTGTTCAATAGATTCTCTGTCGACGCTCTGCTTCAGATCCCAATGACCTACAGAAGGCTGACGTCGTTATCACAACCTATGATGTACTCAAATCTGAGTACGCGGTGTTCAACCCTCCGGAACCAGATGAAACAAAGTTATCAAGAAATACTACCCGCAAGACAATGACTCAAGATGAGGACGAACTGGACAGCTCGGGCGATGAATATCGTCGAGCACGGAAGGTGAAAGGAAAGGCCAAAGACGCTCTGTTCAGAGTGAAATGGCTCCGAGTTGTCCTTGGTTCGTCCGGATCTCCGAATGTCATACTCCTTTCTGCAACATCACTGACCTCTCGGGTTTCAAGATGAGGCACATGCAATCAAGAACCGGAACACAAATGCGGCGATAGCCTGTTTCGAGCTAGAATCAAAGCATAGATGGGCTTTGACTGGAACACCGATGTGAGGCTTCCTCTACGACGTCCTCGATCATGAGATGTTTGGGTAGCTCACCCAGCCACAAAAATCAGGCAGAACGACGTCGCGGAGCTCTTCTCTCTACTCAAGTTCCTCCACAAACGGCCCTTCGACGATTGGGAATATTTTCATGAAGCGGTCGCCAGACCTGTCAAAACCGGTAGAGGAGCCAACAATGCCATGAAGAGGCTGCAGGTACGTTTGTTCCCCTCCTCCGGCATGCTAAGATGATTGACCATTACTCCATCAGGTCGTCCTGAAAGGTATCATGCTCCGGCGTCGGAAGGACGACAAGGTGAACGGGAAAGCTCTAGTCGAGTTGCCCAAGAGGATCATCAATATTGTTTCTTGTCCGTTCTCGAAATCGGAGAGGCGGTTCTACGTTGGTCTTGAGAACAAGATGGGACAGGCTCTGGAGCAGTTGAATGAAGAAGCTGTCAGGGCGGGAAAAGCCCAGGCTAGCTATATGAGCGTGTTAGTGTTGCTCTTGAGGTTACGTCAGGGTCAGTTTTTGGTCGATTACTTCGGTTGAACCAATCCTGATGCCACTGTCTACAGCGTGCAACCATCCGGTCCTCGTATCACAGGACTACAAAGCTGATTTCGACGCGGTCGAGTCAAAAGGGGCAAGGATCAGTGACGCCGATGGTGTGAGCCCTGATGATCTTGCGGACGTGTTTGGTCAGTTGGGTGTCACGAGAAAATGTCAAGTTTGTACTACAGAGTACGTCGCTACTTTTCCCCTTATCTGGTCTGACATATAGGTTGGTCCAGGTTGACCTCTGCCAATTCAATGGCAAAAGTGGAAGGCCAATGCGACGATTGTGCTGCCCTTACTTCACAAGCAAGAGGTCAAATATCGACTGAAAGCGACTCGGGAAAGATTCGTACGATTCTCGCGTTGTTGAAGAGGGTCGATATGAGGTCCGATGGGCAGGAGAAGACCATCATTTTCTCGCAGTTCACGAGCATGTTGAATCTTTTGGAACGCTGCCTAAAGGATGCGGGTTACACTTTTGTTCGCTGTGAGTGACTGGATGGGCATACGAAATCTATTCCGAGACTGAATCACACTTTGAATGTCAACCAGACGATGGCAGCATGAGGTCACAGGAGCGAGAAGAGGCTCTGAACACCATCAAAACCGATCCAGACGTCAGAATTATCCTGATATCGTTCAAAGCAGGGAGCACCGGTAAGAAAGCCGTGTTGTCTTCGTCCCTTCGCGCATTGACACCGATGGATCCGCAGGTTTGAACTTGACATGTTGCAACAATGTCATTCTGGTTGACCTTTGGTGGAATCCGGCTTTGGAGGACCAGGCTTTCGATCGTTGCCATCGCTTCGGGCAGAGGAAAGATGTGAACATATACAAGTTGAAGGTTGACAAGACGGTCGAAGATAAGATCCTCGAGGTAATTGTCGGTTTCTCGATATGATTGCCTTTCGGAACATTGACATAAGGTCTGGCAGTTGCAAGATAAGAAAAGGGAGCTGGCTCGGGCCGCTTTGAGTGGGGATAAGGTCAAGAATCTGCGCCTCGGTATGGCCGACTTGCTGGCTCTTTTTAGGCCTGGCAGGTACGACGTGGATGATTGAAAGGTTTGAAGACGTAGGTACTAGAGACAAGTGCATTTCTTCTCAACGTGTCGTTGCCGTAGTGTATCCTTTGGGTGGGTTCTAGTAGTAGTACTGGCACATGATCGTCCGGGAGGCCAAGCCGTCGGACCCCAGCATAATAACAGACGATGACGATGTACTTGCGTGATATGATTGAGTGGGAGTCGAAGACAGAGATGTTCTGACAGACTGGGGGCGCTTTGGGACCGATTTGGGACCGATTTGGGACGCCAACAAATCTTCTGTTCATTAAAGGCTTATGCGGCCAGCTGCAGGGCCGTGACAGGGCCGGGACGAAATCGTTTAACTTCCAACCCCCGTGTTCTAAGCAGGACCATAGAATCTTTCCGCTCACCTCTCAATGGAATCTGTGGATTTCTTCATCTTTTGGATGAATGTGATTGCAGTAGCGAACGGTCTCAGACGGGCAGCCTAAGCGCAACTGTGGAAAGGTGTGTTCCTAGGTGTTCCTCGTGTTGTTTCAGTTACTGTATTATCAGGCCTGAGCAAAGACTGGGCCTTCAGCGAGATAGCCTGGTAAAGATCGCATGTAATTACAATATCTGAACAGACACGGTAACTTCTCTCCACCGCCCATTCAATCCCCTGGTTGTCCATCAGTTCGTGTGTGCCTGACCGAATTGGACTGTGACACTTCAACGTGCTCCTGATGCACTCGGAATTCTCAGGAATCAAGATGGTTCGTATATAAAGGAAGGACGCCCACTTCTTTGGATCAAACACCTCTACGACAAAGTCTTTGAAGTTCACCATGGTCGCCTTGAAGAGGTAGGCTTCCATTTCTTTTGGTACGGTCTCACGAATCGCTGACATTGGATTTTTTTTCTTTCACATCTAGTCTCGTCGCACTCGCCTTCGCAAGCTACGCTTCCGCTCGTATCAGCATCTCCGGCCCTTCCAACCCTGTCGCGGGTGCTCAAACCGACATTGCCTGGGTCAGCAGCCCCGGCGATGCCGATAACTTCACGCTATTCCTGCTCGACTTTGACCGGCTTCCATTCTCTCTCCATCAGGACTTTGGGGAGATCCAGACTGCCGAAGGGAAGGCTACGATAACCTTCAAGGCGGATCTGCCTACGTGAGTCTTCCGTTTTGAATTCGCAGAGTCCAGAATTTGAACGGAGGAGTTCTCTAGGAATCTGAATTATGTGTTTAGGGCGGTCAATTCGACGTGAGTACATTCTTGTCCCCCGAGTTAATTTTATGATCTCAATGCTCACTTCCCGGCCCTTACGACAGTTGGGTCGACTTTGTCTATTCTACCAGCGAGGTTTTCAGGCTCAGATCTGCTGGAACTCAGCTCTAGCAAACGACAGTACCCGCATTACGTATCATTGTCGTCAGGTACTTATCAGTATCGTTCATGGAGTCCGGTGGCCTTTTGTAACAAGAATCCAGCCTGTAGTAGCCAGGTCGGCGGTCGCACTCAGAGAAAGAAACATGCGAATTTGCGCTCGTTCGATGTGTCTGCGATGGTGATCAAAAAAGCGAAAGCAAAGTCATCCGATCTATGTACATCACATCGGTCGGCTCACGAGTGCAGCAGCTTGAACCTGCGATAGTTGTCGGGGAATAGACGTGAATCTAACGTATCTTTCCGATAGCATCGGGGTAGCTACCCCAGTGCGGAGAGTTCTATTCAGGAGTATTGAAAGATCAATACCAGTACGGTCGTTGATGAGAACTGTACCTTTCCAAGGGTCTGAGCAAGCGTTTACCTTCGGAAACATCATCTTGTCATCGCAAAAGAAATAATACCCGCGAGCGCCGACACAAGGCTGTAGGTGATAACACACCTCGGTTGAATTGGACTTCCCTGGAACTTTACTACAAGCCTGGATACCCCTTCTGTGTGTGCGAAGCAATGTCAGTAGACAATTTAGAGGGGCTAGCTATGTGCACATACCTATTGTGCTGGTCTCCGTTGCAATATTTTGATCGAGACCATCAACACCTCATGACCTAGATTCCTGTTGGCATTGAAGACAATCCTGGATTTTTGCAACGCGGTAGTACACTTTCTCTTTGGATTTTCTCCCACTGCTAGCTGGAGCCCCAGAGAGGATCTACGAGGATGTAGCACCGCCGCCCAGGAGGTATGCAGAATACCATAGTCGGAGGAGTATGTAGGTGGAGGACCGACCAGAAGTATTTTGTTCCGTCTGGTCCAAAAGATTGCATTAGGAGTTGGTGGTTCCGCAATATTCTCAAATTAGCATAACAAAGTTAATAAAGAAAAAGAGCACGGCGAACCAAAAGCAATCCCCGACGTTTAATGTTTTCTCCGAGCGGGTAGAGTCCGTACTCTGGAATTCCCCGAATCGCCAAGTTTTGGTGAATGATAGAAAGATGAAAAGGAAGAATCAGATCAAATTGTGATGTTGATACGTGGCCAGACACGGTGCTAGTTGGTTTTGAAGGACAAGTTCGATGGCCCGACACATCGAGAGAGAGAACGTTTAGGGCCGGTCAACACGTGTGTCAAGTAGATTGCGGGTCAACTGCCGGTATGCTTCCCTTCTTCCATGTCTTCCCATGTTCAAAGATGATGCACTCTGTATCCACCGCACACCATACAACTCTTGTCCAAACCCATCGAAGCTCAACTGCCTAGCGCCTCGGGTCAACTTTCAACAAGTTCCACGGCGAATTTACGATTGTGCGCCAAATCCGCAAGAGATCATCGCTGCAACCGTTCCCTTAGTCCTCTAAGAATCCCAAGCTGGTGCTCGTCTGCTTGGCAGCTCACTTCTCCTCTGGCGTTCTAACTTGCGGGCGGCCGAGTCGAAACGTCAGATGTCAAGCACTCAAAGCAACGGCCCTCCGAGCGTGAACGGTGTTGTCCTATGCGCGGCACTGGCGGGCACGTCGGTGAGTGATTCATGATGGTCGGTCGCATCTGGGCGCCGTTCTTCACCTACTTGCTGCATAACCACCTTGCACTGTTCCATGGAAATGACTTGTAACCAGACTTCACCATCCAGTCTTCGGTTCATTTCGGTTATGACTCGATGCTCACCTTCAAACCTTCACGACCAACATCTTCCTGACAAATCAAGTTATCTGGGATCCAGGTGTATCGCTGGCAGCCGGCATGTTCCATTCAATTGTCACGTTTATCCCGCCCCTCCCCGCCTTTCAAACGCCCAAGCTTATCGACGTCGGGGAACCTCTTACCAGATATGGAAACCAATGACGAGATACCCCAGAATCAAACACTAATCAAAGATGCCTTACTCACTTTACGGCGGAAGTTGCCTTCTGCCTCGTCACTACCGCATCGCCAGAACTCCATGCTCACAAATCTGCCTACGAGTCTGTTCAACCGCGCTCCCTGCTCACAAATCTGGCATAGGAGTCTGTGTGCTCGTTAACCTTTCATGGAAATGGTAGGGTAAGGAAGGATATGACGAGGTGAACTTGGTCTAATGTACAACTAGAAGGAAATTGGCTTTGTCGAGTGTATATAATGGTGAATCTTTCGAGGTCAGTCATTCTTTACGAAGCCTCAGAAGAGAAGAAACACTCTAGTTCGTCAAACAAGAAGTACCAGAAAAGACAGAATGAGCAGTCGACGACAACAGCCTGGAACTTCCGTCTTCCCAACTATCCCCAAAGGTGGCGCGTGTGCCAATTGCAGGTGAGCCGCTACTAATTCCTCTTTAGTGCTCACCTTATCGCTCAATGCCCTCTTACAGGAAGCGCAAAATCGTGAGTGACCCGTTTTCTTTGTATGATTCCCTCGATGACAATGCTCACTACACCGCTCTCATTATACATCGATCGATAAAGAGATGCGACGGTAAACGACCCTCATGCACGCCCTGCCAAACGTCTGTGCAGTTCAACGACTGTGAATACACCGATGCTGGAACGACCCAATCCCAGATGTTGGAAGAACGTATCGCCCTACTGAAAGGACGCGTGGCGGAGCTGGAGGCACGTCCTCCCTCGAGCCTTACTTCTCACCACGCATCTTCGACTTGTGGTCTGGGACAAGTATATGGGTCGTCCAGAAATGTAAGTATCCCTTGGATACCCAAAGATTATATCTCAACATGCTCGATTAGGGACTCGAAAATTCGTTAACGGGTGATGTACGAAGGCGACTGTAAGTGCTTCACGAATATCACTGGGTCCAAGAGCATATACTCACAGCCCCCGTAGACTTCAAAAATTCTTCCATCACACGGCCGAGCTACCATTTTTCTTGGATGTAAATCATTTCATAGCCACAGTCGCTCCAGACTCGGATCCCGATCGTGAAGGAGCCACAAACGCGCTTCTCAGTACCATCTACCTCTGGGGTTCTCATTTCTCGCGTCATCATAACGACGAGCTTGTTTGTGCAGCTCTTCAAGGTGTCTCGCAGTGTTCGTTAGGAGTGTACTCGGGTGGTACTTCGGTCAGTATGAATGATATTATGAGCGGCTTTGTGATCAAATCCTTACCCGCATTCGCTCCTCAGGTTATTCATCTCATTCAAGCCTCAAT
The DNA here is from genome assembly GCA_029532415.1 of Marasmius tenuissimus. Classification (NCBI taxonomy): domain Eukaryota; kingdom Fungi; phylum Basidiomycota; class Agaricomycetes; order Agaricales; family Marasmiaceae; genus Marasmius; species Marasmius tenuissimus. The sequence continues at coordinate 10,104 of JAQOTA010000038.1, forward strand.
CCTCCTCTCCCACTACCTATTCCAAAACTCCCGAAATCTCGAGGGCAAATATCAAATGACGAAAGCCCTTTCTCTCGCAACGGCAGCTCGTTTGCACATTATCCGTTCCGCCGAATCAGCAGGACCGGGCAGGCCTCCTTCCCCACCAAATACTATTGAAGAAGCTGAACAAATCCGGGCGTTCTGGTCTGTCGTTATTATGAACACCTGTTGGACGGCGGTAGATCGGTCTCCGTCGAATATGGTGTACACGAACGAGCCCGGATTGAGGATCGATACGCCATGGCCAGAGGATACGGATCGGGTGCGTAATGTTCTTTCTCCTCTCCGAAGGTATCATCATCTCACCAAACAACCATTCAGAACGGCTTCCCGCGCACCTTAACCGGAAGCTACACTATTCAACATTTTCTAGCCGGGACGAACGAAAACGAAGGGGGTCATCAATCATGGATGACTCTACACGCAAAAGCATCGATTCTATTCGAACGGTCGACGCATGTTGGGTCAACGCATTGGAATAGTGAATTTTGTCCCTCGGCGCACCATTTCTAGATCCTAACTCGAGCATGAATGCCTAGATGTTATCACCCGCTCCCCACAAAGCCAGAGATCCAACACCGAGTTCTTCTCCCTGAACTCGTCCATTCAGTCGGTATCCCGGCGGCTTGAGCTCAAATACCACAACTCTGGCTCCCAGTCAAATTCTCGATACGCTGTGATCTCGATGTTGCTCGACGCGGCTTGCATTCGGTTGCACGAGAAGTTCGTCATTCAGCAGACTCAGAGTCGACAGATGGCCGTAAGCTCCGCGAGGAATATCGTCCGGACTGTTGGAATGGTTGCATCCGTCTCGGTATCTGGAAGTGTTGTCGTAGTTGATCCCGTCGTTGCGGTATGTTCAAGTTCTCCCTTCGCCAAAAATGCGGCGTTACCCCGAAGTTGTACTTAACGCAATCGTCTTGTTGTGTTTCAATGTAGCATCTGGCGATGATATCCTTCCAGTTCCTCGTTGAGGAATATTCTAGACTCGTCGGCACCACCACCTCTTCTGAGGTTGAGGGCGAGATGAAGAGGCTGTTGAACGGGATGGTTAGTCTTTCGTCGGGGTGTCCGTTGATGAGTAGGTCACTTATTGTTGAAGCAACTTCGATTATGAACTATAGCTGACCCTTTCCCCTTCCTCTCTCTCCGTTATAGAGAACCAAGCGACGGAGGCTCATCGAACTTTGGTCAACCTTGGGGTCTCTTTCAAGTAAAAGCTCGAGGTTCTCGGGTCAGATGTTACTACCACAACACAAATGGACTTCTTTAGACTTCATACTTAGATTTTAGAGCCTAGACACAGACATCGCCCCTTGCATAACCCACAAGTATTAGATGATGTCCTCTGGGTACTTCTAACCTTGCGGGCCGCAGGCGTGTTGAATCTAATCGGTGCCGATTGACGGTCCCAATATGTATTTTCTCCCAATAATTGCTATGGGCTTAGTGGCCTTGATGAATTTTAAGCTCTGAGAGCACTGATCCGATGCCATGGTGGAATTGCCCCACCCCCACCTCAAACCCGCGCAGCTGCCATAACATTCCCACGGGTCTACCACTTCAAGATGACCACCACCACGAAACTTGGTGACCCTTTCTCTCCGATATACTCCTTCTCCATATTTCTACCCTCTCAATAAACGATACTAATCGGATAGGCCCTTCTCTAGGTAACGTCTGATTTTTGGCTCAATCAGGACAAGAGTATGTACCTCGTTGTACCATATTGGACCGCGGAATTCTCACTCTATAGCAGGAAATCATCGCATAGGGCCTTTCGCATGGACGTCGTTCGTCTGACCGATATTGAGGATGACGAAAAGGGACCGCCATCTAATGAGATCGGGAAGACTACTGCCACCACGGTCCGATTTTCTGCACGCTCCATTGGATCGCATATCCATACCGCCGTGACACCACCCATCGATCAATTTCTGCCTGATGATCTACTTGCTCTTATCTTTCGCACCTGCGTTGACACAGATATAACAGACTGTCAACCCAATCGTTCTGCAGAGCGAAAGGTCACCTACCCCGGAAAGCTTTCGCCTTGGGTTTTGGCACAAGTGTGCCGAAGATGGAGATACCTAACGCTGGAATTATCCCAGCTTTGGAACGTTGTCGATGTTAATTCCACAGACGGGAATGAATCACCCAGTTCGCCTCTTGGCGAGTTGGTCTTCCTGCAGTTGAAGCGAGCCAGAGATCAGCCTCTTTCGGTGAGGTACAATGCCGGAGGCTTGTCAAAGGGATTACGATCCGTTCATGATCTCTCCGTGTTGGTCACACTTCTTTCCCGGAGCTCTCAGTGGAGTACAGCCACGATTTCCATACACACTTCGGGATTGTTACGTCTGTCCTCCCAGTACATCGGAAGCTTCAACCTCTTAACCGCTCTTCACCTCCATCTACTTTCCGAGAACCTCTCTGAAGGTCAATTAGGATCTATCGTGAAGGTCTTTCGTTCTGCCCCCAAATTACGCTCGCTCACCACTACCGGATTCGTCATCATCCTCCACCACGTTGCTCTAGACCTTCCGTTCGAGCGGATCGTCGATTTCACCAGCAAAGATTACGATACCACGCCCGTTCTACTTTCTTACCATGGCCATTACCACTTCCTACAGAAATTGCCCAATCTCGAGACTTGCATGATCGATACGCCCTACTCGTTCAATGCACACGACCTACCGCCATCCGTAGTACCTCGCTTTACTCTCGCCCACCTACACACACTCGTCCTGAGAAACTTTCTCCGTGGATCATCTCACATCGATGTGGTCCTAAACTGGCTTACCCTTCCCGTATTGCGCATCTTGAGATTCCCATCCGGGTTCGAAAGCTCCGCCGCTCTGATCGAGCTTCTTGAACGTTCCGAGTGTTCCCTAGAGGAACTCCATCTCAAATTCGGTCATGTACACGAAGGGGCCTTATTTCGACTATTCGACGCCCCATGCATGCAAAACCTGCGGGTCTTGAGTATAGGCGGCTACCGATGGGGACATGGCCGCACCGTCGACAATGACATTTTCCGACCTCTCACACTCGTTAAACCCCCAAGCGCTATTTACCGACTTCCCAAACTGCGAGCGCTGGAGTTGTGCGACTCTGATGCTTGGACGATAGCGAGTATGCTTGACATGTTGGAATCTAGATGGGACACCGGGAACGTGTTTCCCGGCACGGTAGAGAAGTTGTGGAGACTGACGATCCGGAATTCTGGAATGAAGGTTTCGCTCAACCAAGAAGAGAAGAGGAGGATTGAAAAGCTGCGGGACGGGGGAACGTTTTTCGAATGGAATGAGAATCCCCGTTAGGAGTACGCTCGAAAGGCAGAGTTTTGGGTCGTATAGATTGTAACCGAGCTATTCCCTTTGTGACTGATAAATTCCAGTTGGTCGTACTTACCACCCTGACGAAACCCTCATTTTTAAGAGCCACAGTTATAGAAGACATGAGAGGTCAAGGTCGCAAAGGCTTCCAATGCCTCCTTATGTGCGGCTTTGGCAGCTCCAGTCATCATGATGCTACGTGCACGATATACAGATGGCAGATTGGACTTATATACATACTTGGTACATGGCACATATATCCTTCGTTATTTTCCTTGATGGCTCTCGATCCACTAGAACATCATTTGATGTCTCAAATTGGCGCCCATTTCATTCATTTTTCGTTCCACCCACTCATCTAGACCTTTTTCTCCGAAGAGGTCATCTGTGCTTCGACCGCCCTGCTCTGAAACCCAAGCCGAAAGGTCATCCTTGGACATCGACTCGATGTTGGTCAAAATTTCTTCCTCGCGGTTAAGAGTGGCGTCTTTAGGCTGCATTGAACGTGCTTTCTCCAAGTCACGACGCGCTTCTTCAAGCTTTCCAAGATAACGAAGTGCCTGAGAACGTCGAAAGTACGCTTTTGCTACATTGTGGTTGTCTTCTACGCAGGAAGACGCGTCCTTCACAGCAGTTGTGTACAGCTTAAGCTCTTTCAAGAGATAAAATCAACATGTCTTCCGTGCCTGACCAAAGAATTGACTCACGAAGTGCCGCGGCTGCCCTATTTAGCCTATACAACGGTTCATGCTGGCTGATCTCCATGCAAGTGCTGTACATCAAGAACGCGTCCTTGAAGTCTCCTTTTCTGAATGCTGCATTCGCTTCGTCCTTCAATTTTGCGGATTTCGCGTCCGCTTCAGCCCATTCCCGTTTCTCGCGCATAGCCCGCTCCTGCATGGTTTCTCCACGACGTTTGGCGTCTTCCATATCAGCTTTCATCATTTCCATGAAGCTTTTCATCTTGGAAGGGTCTTTCATCATGTCAGAGAGTACGCTGGCTGGGCCTGTCCCTGCATCAAGACGAGCTGCAGGGCCTTCGTCGCCGAGATTGAAAGATGCTGGATAGATCGGATAGTACGGATAATGTGATCAGATTGCGTCGACAATCAGATCTGAAGGCACGAAGTACTGTAGTGCCAACTCACCAGGGTCATATGGATTCAAAGGGTCACCAGCCTTGAACTTGGTTGTCGTAGAGCCTGACATGGAAGTGGGAGAGGAAAGAAAAGCGTGTTCGGGTTTTGCCGAGCCGGGTCCGAGATGCTGGTGGCACCTGATCAATCCAAGCTGTGGCGTGGGAGGCGAAATGACGGCCTTCATGATGCTTTCCAAGTAGGCGGAGGGGTCTCGAACCCTCTTCCGGTAGATCAAAGCCCACTCATGAGTAAATTGGCAGGGAACAGGTTTCTGGACCAGCCTTCTTGCTTTATGATGTTGCCATCTGTTCTTCCTTCTCTATCGCGAATTATAACAAATGGCAGCAACAGTAACTGTTAACAATTGTCAATCCTTCTAAGGCTGTCGATGTCTTCAGCAGAGTTACCATCAATGGACTTGAGCTAGTATGACGTCTAAGCAAACCATTGTTTGACCTGGTCGATTCGCGGTCGCCCACTTTATCACTACTGAATGCATATATCTCTAGCTATGGTCTGTAGAATCTATTATCCGGTACACAATCTATTCCTGTATCGCTCTAGCTTTCCAGTGCCGTCTTCTAAATCTTCAAAAAATTCCAGCGGTCGCAAGAATGCGGTGAGCCTCGGCAACCTGAACTTCTGCAATCAGGAGGCCTCAGTGACTGTTAAAAGTCAACAAAGAAGCGCTTATTACTCATCAATGGGCAACACGAAGACAGACTGCACATCGCGTCCAATAACTTCTTCATTTCGCCCTTTGAGACCTCAGACTCGTTGAAGACATGAGAGGAAGACAATGAAGTAGGGCTGGCTGTGCGATGCTCCTCGAAGAGGGACTGGAGGGCTATCATGGCCAGAGGCTGGGACAGACAGGACGCCTTCAATTCGAGTGTGAGCGTCCTTCAACAGAGAGCTTACCGCAATAATGGGATCAATCACAGCGGAGTCGGTGGGACGTTCTTGCCGGACTGAGGCAAGAGTCCCAACGGCTCGAACAATACTCCGAGCGGAGTTGGTCACCAACCCTCTACTTTGAATTTGCTGGTTGGCAAAATTCTCGTGTAATCGGATGCAAGCGGCATCAAGCAACATAGAGATAGTGCCAAACTTTGGGCTTGGCCGGGAATCCGACTGGTATTGAGAATTGAGGTGAGCGATTTGCCGAGAGAGGCGTTGAATCGACGAGCCAAGGGATAGGAATTGGATATTGGACCTCTGGGCCTCGGAGGAACGGGATCTAATATCTGAGTCTTCATCTCAGCCACGAGCAGCGACACAAATAGCATAAGCGGACGTACTGTTCCAATGCGCAGATCCAATGTTTGTTGACCGGTCGAGTAAAATCGAAGCCTTCGCATGGAGCGCTGATAGTGAATGAGGTCCATCGTCTATTCCGGCCAGGAACCGTTGGACGGTGTAGCTTCCCACCAGGTTGGGCGGGATTCCGTTCTGCAAGTAAGCGACTGCTCAATTATGAGTCTCCTGAGAAGGCAGACGGAGGAATACCCACCCTAACATACACCTCCATATTCTCCGGCCATGGCACGTCTATCCTGAGCCCAGGTTCGTCGGTATAGATTAGGTTCGACGGAGACCTATCGGCGGATGTCCAGCAGTTGTTTAGAATAACGACGGACCAGAAAGCGTGAATTCCTTCGGCCTGGTCAATCGCAGTCAACGCAGGAGGAACCAGAGAACCTCGGGAGATTGGACTTTTCTCGGTGGAACGGATGGTGTGCAGCCTCGCTCCTGTCGCAAGGGAAAGAGCCTTTGTCATGTGGTACCTTCCTTCGAGAACTCGAGAGTTCGAAAAGAGGTAGTTTGAGAGGAGGACTTCAGCCTGGATGAGGTGAAAGATCTGGGACGAGAGGTATTAAAAACCATGTCACAGGGCAATGTCTGTTAACAATACTGACTGATATACCGCCCGAGTACTCTCCCAGGGCGCCAGAGACACTTCGAAGAGCGGCCACCACTAGCTGCGGTTCGCAATCTTCTCGCGAAAGGTGAGCCCCCCAAAGGTGAATGGTATTAAGCAGCGCATCTGTGGCTCCTTCCTGGGCTGATCCCGAGGCTAGGATGGCCATGACGCGATTTACTTCTAAGAAAAATGGTAATTCGCCCACATGTTGCAGGAATTTTTGCGACCTGGAAACCGTGAAAACGTGAATTTGGGCGTTATGGGATAGAGACTCACAGTTGCCTTCGTAATTCGTGCGGTAGAAAGGTCCCGGAGCCCTGATTTACATGCGTCATTGACAAGCTTTGGCAGGGATGCAAAAGGTAAGTTCACCTCTGGAGTTGCATATTCTTTCGCCGCGTGAGAGTCATGAGGAAAACCAGCAGAGCTCGACGCGTGAGCGGATGGTGAGCGAGCTTCGAGCTCCGCCACTCGTTCTTGAAGTATGGCTATCCGTTCTTCCAACAGCTGAGATTGGGTTGTTCCCGAATTAGAGTACTCGCAGTCGTTGAATTGCACCGAGTGCTGACAAGGGGTGCATGAGGGACGTATACCATCGCATCTCTGCATCACGCGAGGTAGAAGTTGTGGTGAGTAAAGTAAAGACCGACGAAGGAGGCTTTTTGCTAGATCACTTACGATTTTGCGCTTTCTAAAAGGAAGCAAGGTCAGTGATTGAGAAGCAAAGAAGTTGAAGACAACTGAGAGATAGCTCACCTACAATTGGTACATGCGCCACCTTTGGGGATGGAGAGGAGGGTCGTTTCTTGTTCGCGGCGATGGCTCATGCCTATGCTATTTTTTTCACGCTCAATGGGCTCGGTCAACTCCCTTCTTCGCCTCCCGAGTTTCGTAGCAATAGGTCAAGCCGATGTCGTTCAATATATACCCTCGACGAGTTCATTACCTCTTGCCTAGATGTTGTACCCGGTCCGGGTAATTCTTGTCGTGCTCCTTCTATAAAAGGTTGATGGAGACACATACTCCCCTCAGAGTCTGTGGTCGTAGAGTCTGAACATGCGAGGTTGACGGAAAAGACGATAACTTCCGCTGTAAAGTGAGTAAGGATCCGTATTCGATTAGTGACTGTCCCCTCCGGTTGTATGGATTTGCACGTCATAGGTGCTGTACCAAGCATACACATTTGGCAAGTCCTTCCTGACGTCCCCTGCAACTGTTCAGAAACGGGCTGAGGCGGGATGGTGGGGATTTAATATGATATATGACCGTCGGGCCTATAGCTACGATTTCTCCGGAACCTTGAAGTTCGTGGGGCCGGAACTTTGTTAGGACTCCGGGAGGTTTGAAAGTACGCAACGACGGCAAACTAAGACCGTGGAGTCCGACATCCCTAGCATGTTCATCTGCTAACAGCGACTGAGACTCGATACCTTTAAGATGGTCGGTATGGTCCAGTGGTGCGCTGTCACGCAGGAGTCAAGAATCAGTTCGTAGATGAATGTTTGAAACCTCTATAATCAGACTATATTATTCATCGCTGGTTCGACAGGAGTTTTCGCGCGGCTGGGGAAGGTTGTATCACGGACACTTCGGGGAGGAACGACGCGCTCGTCAAGAGTCTCGATGACGGAGGCCGAGCTAGGCCGAGTCGACCGCAATCAGTCAATCCGAGTGCCGTCTGGTGTTCAGGCTGCGCAAAAATAAGATTTAGGGATCAGCATTGTCGCAGCGTAGTTCATCAAACTGTGGGGCGAAGGTGGGCGAATTCTAGATAAGTGGTAATTTCCGAGTGCCAAGAAACACGCCACGGACCTAGAGCTTGGCACCCGGCAAGTCTCATCTCCGATGATATTCCGGCTCTGCACTCAGTAAAACTAGAGACCAACGAGCGTGGTGTGTGCCTTAGTGGCGTAGGTTTCTACAATGAGGGCGTGGGCATTGAACGTCGAAGACGACGCTGGCCGCCACTCACTCATCAGATCGATCCTGGCAGTATATTCTCGATCAGTTGGATGCTAGGAATCAGAAAGATCTTACAGTGGCCGTTGTGAGACGCATTGTCAAAGAAGTTGAAGGACGCTTGTAGAGATCCATATGATCGGAGAGTGTCCTGATCTGAAAATTATTCGAGTAATCTCATCGTAGAGGGCGGAAACCAACACGTCGGCAGAGAAAAGTCGTGGCTCGAATTCCGCTACCCGCTCCTTGAGCACAGTAATCCGCTCCTCCAAAAGCTAAGACTGCGGCATTCCAGAGTCGGCAGAGTCGCATTCATTGAATTACAGTAACTTTGGGCATGTGCGCATGCGGGACGTACACCATCGCATTTCTGTACTGTCCAAGTCACGGCAATCTCTACAAACATGTAAAGGGGGCATGAGCAATGAGACAGCCTCGAGGAGGGCTGAGTTATACCTTGAGTGCAGATGACAGATGTGCTGCTTTCAGAACCGTTCAAGAAGACGGCGATTTCTTGTCGTCGGCAGCTCCCCATCCTGTCTCTTGTGCTATGTCTTGTTCGTTGGAGTCGAATCCTTCTGTCTGCATCCCTTTGAGGCTTCTAGATGAGCAAGAGAGCTCAGGACATCAGCTATATGCGTTTGATACCATGAATTGGTTCCGACCCGTACATTGGATCGACCCAACCCGCCGTGGCTGTCTTCCTTGTTCCCGACCGTCCATGCAAGCTACAGGACGTACGGAATTTCCGCGAGGGTGGTGGCATGGAGCCCAGAGAGGCGAGAATAACAAAAAAGACCACAGCTTCCGCTCTGTTGTTAGTAAAGGCCCTAATCCGAGGTGTAGCTTGATCACAACAACCGGGCTGAAAACCTGCAATGCATCTCTCCGCCTCCGTTCGAAGTTGGTCTTGACTGTACATGACTCTGGTATAAGCTTATAGCTATCTAGTATGTCGAGGTCAAATCACTGCCACAAAGGTTGGTTTGAGGCTCGACCTGACGATATTAGCCCGGCCTTGCAACCAGCTGGTAGTGATGTGCGGGCTCGGGCTTGAGCCCTAGAAAGCCCAAGCCTAGTCCGGAGCTTGAAAAGCCCAGCCCAGCCCTGGCAGAGGGCTTTGAGGGGCTTAGGGCTCGGGCTTGAGATTCTATAAGCCCAAGGCTTGGGCTCAGGCCCTCAGCCTCCCCATCTGCAAGTGAGATGCGGTTGTGTATGTCCGACTCTGTCGGATATTCTGCTCATTCTGCTGTTATCAACTCTTGCAGAGACTGATAGTTAGTGGCCCATTTGTTTTTTGCTGAGGTTGGTACTCACTAAATACTCACTGACTAGTGTCTTCTTGCCGTCAAATTGGGCACACATGCAATTTGTACCTTGGTGGTGGTCCAATCCACGTACCACTGACTGGTAGGAGGCTTCCCGGGCTAACTGGTATACAATCTAACAGGTCGACTCTTGGTTGTGCAACCACTATGTACATTGATACCCAAGCCCCGGCCCAGGCCCGAGCCCTAGGGCTTCGACCTTGGGCTTAGGCTCAAGGCTCGGGCTTCAATTTTGGTGAGCCCGAGCCCCTTCAGCCGAGCCCAAGCCCGAGGCTTTGAGCCGAGCCCGAGCCTGCGCACCACTGGCAGCTGGATATTGGATCACCAGTCACGACTCACCAAGCGAGATTCAACATCTCAGATTCGCTTCAAACCCGACTGAAAGTATACAGGATACTGAGCCACACGCGGCCCATAGTCTTCGCGAGGCCGGTACATCCTTCCAAATTCTGACGGCCATTTGGAAAGTCGAGCTAGATGAGATGATGGAGTGGAGGACAGAATTGGCCTGTGCCTGGCAGGCCGAAGCTCACGGTTTCGCCGGTTGCCGCTGGCACTGAGCGCTGAGTCAGCATATGAGCGCTTGAGCCGGACCACCACCAGCCAATTGCACCCCCTCCCCGTCGGACAACTCCTTGTAGTTGTATGTTGTCATTTCAATCATTTCAGCGACCTTCTGTCTATCCAAATACCTCTCACAGTGCCAAAGAAGTGACAAATGAAGCTGACTCGACTTCTGACTTGTGAATTTAATAGCGCATAATTTTTACAATTCTTGTCTAATGGCCGAAATAAAACCAGGTTCTGGATTTTCTAGTGTTGGCTATCATTATTGGCCGAGTCTCAGTGCGCCAAAAATTCATGACTGTCTATGTCAACTTCCAACTTCCGCTCAAAGTTTGAAACAAATACATCGTTTGGAAGTCAGGCAAATCGAAGCTGAAGCATTTAGGCCTGTAAGGCTGGCTGGACCTGGGTTGGTAACAGGGATACAAGTTGAGTACATTATATATCCCTCTTGTTCATTTTTGTGAATATACGTCACGAGCGTTTCCCAACGGAGTTGTACAGAGTTGTCCGGTACACTCAAACTGAACCCACTTTCAGCGGCCAGTCTAGCTATTGTTGGCAAGCCGCCTTGAAAGCTCCATATTGATAGATCGATCCTCTCGTTGTCTTCCACGAATCAGAGCAGGTGCCATCGGCGCCTCAAGTATCTGTATCCGCATTCCCTGACTTGACTTGCTAAGTACTCCTCTAACGCTACTGGAGTTCGAATCACGAAATCACAATTTAGCCTTTAAGACTCCTACTTGTAATAAATTCTGGCGAGGTACGTGTCTCAGACCTGGTTGCCCCATATTTTGATCTCAGTCTGGTCCTGTAGATAGTTTAATGAGGCAACCTTACTCTGTCGAGCACCGCCCCGCAAACTTGAAACTTCTCCCAAGTATCATAGCCTCTCCTACCACTAGTGCAAAAGAATTGGTAAGAAAGCTTGCGGGTTGATGCAAGTAGCGGGAACTTAATTAGCGTGTTTCGAGGCCCCAAAAATCACCGTCACCAGGTCGACGCAAAAGTGGCGTCGATGTTTCCGTCTCTGGCCCGTTGCTATTCAGTTTCTCCTCTAGAAATATGAATGATCAAGCGCAGGATTCGCTACTCCCGTCGTCGCGGATCGTCGCAGATCCTCTCCTCGAGATCTCTTGTCTCTGTTTTCCCCGGGTACAAATCCCAAACGTCGAGTTCCATTCAACACTAACTCCGAACTCATTTTCTTCTCCCTTTCTTATCCGACCATCTCGTGGTCGTTGCATACCGACAACCCTTTCTCCACCTCGCGATGTCTTTCAATACTGGCACCTACGGCAACGTGCCTGACACTCCCAGCCCCCGTTCGAACGCCGACCTCGAGCTCCTATACCGACCCATGGGGTCCCCGGTTCGGAGTGCTGATCTGTTCAGTAAAGAGCATCGAAATAGTGTTGTGAAAGAGGACGAGACGATCAATCAGAGAGGCAAGAGGAAGCCGAATCCGTTGGCATTTTTGTACTTCTCCCTTAGTAGGATGTTCGGGTTTCGGGAGAAGTTCAGCTTGGGATTGAGTACGCTCTTACCCTCTTCGTCCACATTTTGGATTCGCTGATCTTGATCGTTATTCCTGGTAGTGTCTGTCTTTGGAGGTGCTCTTCTCGCGTTTTGCCTGGCAAAGAGTATGATGTTAGACGAGAAGAAGAGGTCGGAGTTGACATCTGCCGGTAAACCCTGCTCATTTGAGCCGTACAAACTTCATTGCTCATACCTCATTCTCTTTATTGCAGGAGATATGTTTTGGTTCAGAAGCAAACCGTACAAAGCGAGCTATGCTATTCATATCATTCTCAGTACCCGTGAGCAAAGCTTTCTGTGATCCTGATTCATGTCACTGACGGCGTCCTTCTGCAGTCGGTGGTATATGTGTTGGGCTACAGTTCCTTCCCACTATTCGCAGGGTATGCTCATTGGCTTTGTAACGGCTTGGAAATTTGATCATGACTCTTTCGTTTGGCATAGAACCGCATGTGGTTGCATCGTCTCAACGGTTAGTGTACCGCTTGAAACTTGTTCTGCCGATGACTCATTATTCTCGTTGCTTCAGGAACCTTTTGTCTTGTCACCGTCATTATCTCAAATATTGGTGGCTGCATCGTCGCTCGTCGCTCTTTCGGCGGAGAGCTCAATGTTCAATCGGCGTACTACACGATTGGAATCATATCCACAGTCGCAATGTGTGCTGGGTTCTGGTACGCGAGGAAGGATACGAGAAAACATCGGAGGTGGATGATGAGGGGCGTCGTCTACTTTTCGATCGTGGTCACCACACTACTCATCAAGTTGGCTGCTAATGCCATCATCCCGAGGATTGGGTCGTATTACTCGGTGCGTCATTCATTTTTGGGAAGCCCAGGCGAGCGATAGTTACTGATTTTGTGGATGCCTAGGTGTGGCGATGTGATGAGATCCTCTTTGTGTTGAGGGATATTGCATCAGTTTCAAAACTCTTCCCTCGGTGCCCCGTATCTACTTCAGACACTGGGGTTCTGAACCTAACGAGCCCGGCAACGAGCGTTTCCGTCCGATGCACGATGTACGACGAATTTGGGAAAGCCTTGGGGAAGTCCGCGTGTGGTCGTGCCACGCAAGGGATGGCGTTATGGATAGGGACGCTCCTCCACGTTATCGGGGTCGAGATATATGTACGTGCTTTTTGTTTCTATCCCTCTTTCCAACGTTGATGTGAATACGGTTGGGCAGCTTCAAAGCACAGAACGTGCCAACGTTGAGAAGGTTGATTACACGCTGCAGCCGAAGCAGTCAAACCATTTGGCGATGTCGGGATTCCTCTGACCACAAAGGGTGAAGCTGAGATGAGGGACGGGAGAGATGGGTTAGTTGAGAACATGATTGTGATGGGTCGCCCGAGTTGTGTGTAGAATTCAAACTTCATGGGGGGTGAGGAGTGTACAGTATACATTTTTATTTGATCTATTTTTCTATTGTAACGATAATCTATGCATTCGGATCTCAAAGCGGTGTATCTCTCGAGTAGGCTAGAGTACCCACCAAGGTTCGCTAGAGGAAACGAAGTTGGTTGGCACAGCCGCGGATAAACGAGAAACTTGCCTGAAAGTTACTCGCGCTCTCTGAATCCAAAGTAGCGCCGTAGTTCTGTCGAGAGGCGCTTACTTAGACGCTCAAACGTTGAACCGAAACCACCACCTACCTGCAGAACGACAGCGATTTCCTCCAATAACCCTCTTCCATATACCATCCCCCCGTTCTTCTACCTCTCTGCAAGATTGGCCCCCAGTTTCCAATTTGACTGTGTGGTTCGTGCCAAGCAACAAGTGGCGCAGAAATCAATAATCATGACGTTCATGCCCATTGGGTTTTGAGTTTCTCGATCCGGTTTGAGGTCATCGAGAGAAGATTTTTGTCATTGATGGCAAGGCACAGGCCAAGAGCGGGCCTCGAAATTCTTCCTTCCTTCCTGACACCTCGATATTCAATGCTCCACAAAAGTGTGGCCGTCTTGGCCAATTTTATTCAATGGTTTGCCTGGACTCAGGTCAAGATAGTTTTTGGCAACATTGCCATGTGGGAGTGAGTAGCACCTCCATGCATAAAAGCCTTCAGTAAACTGACATCCAAGCCTCTGTTTCTCCACCTCTCAAAGCCCATGAACAAACTCAAAACTTCCATTATCCTTATCCTCATCTCCGCAGGGCTCGTTTTTGCCGATGACCCAAGCACAATCACACTCAAGACAACTTCAGGAGAGTTGCAAGGCGTCGAACAGGACGGCAGTGAGTATCTCCACCGATTAATGTCAGTTCATGCCGTTGACCCGATTCGCAGTGATATCATTCAAGGGAATCGTGCGTTTGCCCTCGACAGTTGTGAAGATAGGGCCCACATTCACACCTCATAATTAGCGCTACGCCCAGCCCCCAATTGGAGAAAGACGTTGGCAACCTCCTCTCCCGTTTGCGTCAAATGACACGGCGGACGCGACAAAGTTGGGGCCTTCGTGTATTCAGCAGTTTGCATATGCAAGTGCCAACGAGACGAGACAAATAATCAACAATCCTCCACCTCCAGAGGACGAAGATTGCTTATACTTGCGAGTCTCCCCAACTTGGAACCTAGTTGCGTACTGATTCTTTCGCGTACCTAGGAACGTTTGGGCACCTTCACTGTCGGAATCGGACACTGAGTCGTCACCCGAAAAGAAGCCTGTCGTGGTCTGGATATACGGAGGGTGCGTTCAAGGTTGCGCTTTCTCTTCCGAATAATGTAGAATATCTGCAGAGCTCTCGCATTTGGAACCGCCTCACTCGCACTCTACGATGGCAAATCTCTCGTAGAGAGTCAAGATATCGTATTTGTTTCGTTCAACTACCGGACGAACGTCTTTGGATTTCCGGCTGCCCCAGAGCTCCCGGTTGCGGGCAATAATCTTGGGCTTATGGATCAGGATTTGGCGTTGGATTGGGTACAGACGAATATCGAGAAATTTGGTGGGGATCCGGAGAGGGTTACCATCATGGTGAGTTGACCCCAATCAGGGGCCTCCTAAATACGAGCTCATTATACGATAACCTAAAGGGCCAATCCGCTGGGGGTCTGTCAATCGCAACTGCTCTGACTCGCTATTCTGGTAACGATACCGCCAAACCACCGTTCCAAGCCGCCATCATGTTCTCACCCAATATCGGTATCGGGTTGTTAAACGCAACTCCAGAGCCCTTCAATAACTTCTCCACTGCGGTCGGGTGCACTCAAGAACCGGGCGACGAGAGGCTTGGGTGTCTGAAGAATGTCTCCGCCGATGTGATCAGTGAATATCTGAATGGGCCGGAAGCAAAATTTTTCTCTAGTGTAATTACAGATAAGTGAGTGTTAGATTGAGACGACGTTCATACTCTACGGAATTGATTGCTGACCTTCCATCTGTTCTTGCTGTCGTCAGCGTCACGGTCTTCGGCTATCCTATTGAACGTATCGGTACTAACCAAAGTGCTCGAGTTCCCCTCATGTTGGGTAACACGAAAGACGAGGAAGGGCTACTGTACCAATTAGAGACGGGTGCAAAGACGCTGGGTGATATTCTTCAAAGTTTATTTGGATCGGCAGCGCCCGATGAAGGGCTGGTGAGGGGGGTGTATCCTGGGTTGAACGACACGGAGATGATACCGGTAATTGCGAACGACGTGATGTATCAGTGGTACGTTTCCAGTCGACTCTGAAGTGCTTGATGGGAGTAGCTTACGATGACCGATGACCACGGTCTATCCCCTCTCAACCAGTCCTGCGAATCTCTGGGCAAATGCAACGGTCGCGTCTGGCATGACGGATGTCTACCGGTATATCTATGGTCCCGAAAGTGACTTCGTTCCTGGTTTTGAGGGTACGCCGCATGGAGCTGAATGTAAGTGGTCTCGCGCGCCTTCCACACCAGCACCTCACTCACATATCACGCTCGTTCTCTCGTTACCATCTACACCGGCAATCTCGTAGTGCCTATTTTATTCGGATACCTCAACCAAACCACTGCGAAACCAGAAGAGTTGGAGTTATCCAGGACGTTTCAAACTGTTGTTGGAAACTTTATCAAAAATCCCGCCGGCAGCGATGAGTCGTTACCTGCGCCAGGCTGGGTCAAGTATGGTGTGGACGCAAATCTGGCCAAGCTCGCGTTTGAGGGTAACGTCGAGATGGAAAATATTGCACAAATGGTGAAGAGCAGTGTCGTGGTGAGTAATTAGAGCTCTCGCTCCTCCAATCTGGACTCAATTTTGCGTTTTCGCTATCCAGGATGGGCCTTGTAAACTGTGGAATGAAATTTTACTTGCCGTGTCGCTGTAGCGAGGCCGCCAACTTCTGTGAGTGAACCTTGCCATTGACCTAATGTTGATTGTGACCCATTATGTTTATTATTCAGAGTATAGCACGATTTGATAATGACTGTCATGATATTTAATCAAGCTTTTGGAATGCATAAGTCGCGATACTGGCCCAAGTTTGGCCCTCGGGGCAGAGGCCGGGCCAGATTCCAGTGGATAGGTGTTGGATTTTGAATTACCGAGGGAGTTTGAAAGCAATGTCCGAGATTTTTTGTTCAGATACTGGAGTTCTGAACCTAACAAGCCCGGCGACAAGCGTGTCGTCCGATGTTTTATGTACGACGAATTTGGGAAAGCCTTGGGGAAGTCCGCGTGTGGCCGTGTCACGCAACTTGCAAGGGATGGCGTTATGGATAGGGACGCTTCTCCACGTTATCGGGGTCGAAATATACGTACGTGCTTTTTGTTTCTATTCCTCTTTCCGACGTTGACGTGAATACGGTTGGGCAGCTTCAAAGCACAGAACGAGCCAACACTGAGAAGATTGATTACACGCTTCAGCCGAAGCAGTCAAACCATTTGGCAATGTCGGGGTACCTCTGAGCACAAGGGGTGAAACCTGGATGAAGCTGATATGAGGGACGGGAGAGATGGGTTACTTGGGGACATCATTTGAATAATTGTGATGGGTCGCCCGAGTCACATATGCGTAGAATTTGAATTCCATGGGGAGTGAAGAGTGGGGCCTACAGTATACATTTTCAATGTTTGATCCGTTTTTCCATTGTAACAATTATCTATGCATCCGGATCTCATGGCAGTGTATCTCTCGAGTAAGCTAGAGCACCTACCAAGGTCTGCTAGAGGAAACGAAGTCGGTCAGTGGCGCATAAACGGGAAACCTGACCGAAAGTCGCTCACGCTTCCCAGTGCCGTAGTTCCGCCGCAAAGCGCCTACTTAAGCGCTCAAACGTTGAACCGAAACCACCACCTACTTGAAGCACGACAGTGATTCCCTCCCATAGTCCTCTATCTGCCCATAACCTTGGTCGCCGCCTTACGCGGCACGGCCCGCTACTGAAATGTCAATGACTGTACTGTAGCAAGGCCTCAAATAACAGTTTACAATCCTATGGAAGACTCAAATTGGGATACAGATCATGGATTTACCATACAGCTTATAGTACAGGGCCCAGGCCTGACTCCTGAGGGCTTTGGAAGCAACTCCATTGATATTGTGCCTGTTTTTTGGTACTGTGATGAGTCAGATACACTCATGAACATGCTAGTCAGATGTTGAGTACGAATGCTAACAGAGAGCATTACTCGTCGCCCGGCCTTTGGCCGGCTCCTCGTAATTACCCAAAGTTAAAATTGGAGTCTCTAACGGCTCTCGAAGACGCTGTGCTTGAGAGGTGCATGATGGTTATCATCATGCTGAATCTTGGTCCGAGTAGCAGCTTCTGAGTGCTTAAGAAGACCCAACAGAAAGCTGCGCTGTGGCAGAGTCGTCCAGGCCAGCGAGGGACAGCGCTTATAAACAGCATGAGCGGCGCTTAAAAGATTGACATGGCGCTTAACGGGCTGACATGGCGCCAATTTTTGTCGCGCCAAGCCTCACCGACTGAATGGGCGAGCTGTCATTCTTCCCCCTTGCATTGAGAGAAATTCAGTACGGAGTAGCGCTTAAATTTGTATGGATGGCGCTAGATTTGAGTGTTATGGCGCTTGGACGGCGCTTTCGAGGATGAACGGCGTCTGTTGGTCACGTTTTGGGCGCCAAAAGGCAGAATTCTCACGAAGCGAGCTTTTTTTTTTCACCATGGTAAATACCCTTCTACTTCCTTACGTCAGTAGCGGGAATATCACTTTTCAACTCTTCCATATACCATCCTCCCGTTCTTCTTCGAGGGCCTCTGTGCAAGGTTGCCCGACGGTTTTGACGCTGTGTTTCGTGCCAAGCAACAAATGGCGCAGAAGTCAATGATCATGACGTTCGCGCCCGTTGGGTTATGAGTTTCTCAATCCGATTTGAGGACATTGAGTATTTGATGGCAAGGTACAGCACGGGCCAAGAACGGGCCTCGAAAATTCGTCTTCCCTGACCGACAGTTCGATATTCAATGCTCCACAAAGTGAGGCCGTCTTGGCCGATTTTATTCAATGATCCGCCTCGACTCAGGTCAAGACAGTTGTTGGCAACACTGCCATGTTGGAGTGAGTAACACCTCCATGCATAAAAGCCCTCAGTGAACTGACATTCAAGCCTTTGTTTCTCCACCTCTCAAAGCCCATGAACAAACTCAAAGCTTTCAGTATCCTTACCCTCGTCTCTGCGGCGCTCGTTGTTGCCGATGACCCAGGCACAATCACACTCAAGACGACTTCAGGAGAGTTGCAAGGCATCGAACAGGACGGCAGTGAGTATCTCTACCGATTAATATCAGTTCATGCCGTTGACCCGATCTGCAGTGATATCATTCAAGGGAATCGTACGTTTGCCCTCGACAATCGCGAAGATAGGGTTCATATTCACACTTCATAACTAGCGCTACGCCCAGCCCCCAATTGGAGAAAGACGTTGGCAACCTCCTCTCCCGTTTGCGTCAAATGACACGGCGGACGCGACAAAGTTGGGACCTTCGTGTATTCAGCAGTTTGCGTATGCAAGTGCCAACGAGACGAGGCAATTGCTCAACAATCCTCCACCTCCAGAGGACGAAGATTGCCTATACTTGCGAGTCTCCCCGATTTTGGATTTGTTCGCGTGCTGATACAATTTCCACGTACCCAGGAACGTTTGGGCACCTTCACTGTCGGAATCGGACACCGAGTCATCGCCCGAAAAGAAGCCTGTCGTGGTGTGGATTTACGGAGGGTGTGTTCAAGGCTGCTCTGTCTCTTCCGAAGATCTGAATGTAGAATATCTGCAGAGCTCTCGCATTTGGAACCGCCTCACTCGCACTCTACGATGGCAAATCTCTCGTAGAGAGTCAAGATATCGTATTTGTTTCGTTCAACTACCGGACGAATGTCTTTGGATTTCCAGCTGCCCCGGAACTTCCGGTTGCAAGCAATAACCTCGGGCTTATGGATCAGGATTTGGCGTTGGATTGGGTGCAGAGGAATATCGAGAAGTTTGGTGGGGATCCAGAGCAGGTTACCATCATGGTAAGTCGCCCTCACTCACACCTGTCCCGTGTTCGAGCTCACCGGACAACGTTCCAAAGGGCCAGTCCGCTGGTGCTTTGTCAATAGCGACTGCTCTAACTCGCTATTCTGGTAACGATACCACCAAACCACCGTTCCAAGCCGCCATCATGTTCTCAGCTAACATCGGTGTCGGGTTATTGAGTGCAACCCCGGAGCCCTTCAATAACTTCTCCACTACCGTCGGGTGCACCCAGGAACCGGGCGACGAGAGGCTTGTGTGTTTGAAGAGCGTCTCCGCTGACGTGATTAGTGAGTATCTGAATGGGCCGGAGGCAAAATCATTCTCGAGTGTTACTACGGATAAGTGAGTATTAGATTGAGACGACGTTCACGCTCTACGGATTCAATTGCTGACCTTCTGCTGTCGTCAGCATCACGGTATTCGGTGATCCCATTAAACGTATCGGTGCCAACCCAAGTGCTCGAGTTCCCCTCATGTTGGGTAACACAAAGGACGAGGGGCTACTGTTCCAATTCGAGTCGGGTGCAAAGACGTTAGGCGATATCCTTCAAAGCTTATTTGGATCGGCAGCACCCGACGAAGAGCTGGTTAGGGGAGCGTATCCTGGCCTGAACGACACGGAGATGATACCGGTAATTGCGAGCCACTTGATATATCAATGGTACGTTTCCAGTTGACCGTGAAGTTCTTGATGAAAGTAGCTTACGATGATCACGGTCTACCCCCTCTTAACCAGTCCTGCCAACCTCTGGGCAAACGCGACAGTCGCGTCTGGCATGACGGATGTCTACCGGTATATCTATGGTCCCAAGAGTAACTTCATTCCTGGATTTGAGGGCACACCGCATGCAGCTGAACGTAAGTGTCCTTGCCTTCCACACCAGATCTCACTCATGAATCACGTTCTTACTCTCGTTATCATCTACGATCATGTAGTGCCCATTCTATTCGGATACCTCAACCAAACCACTGCGAAACCAGAAGAGTTGGAGTTATCTAGGACGTTCCAAACTGTTATTGGAAACTTCATCAAGAATCCCGCCGGCAGTGATGAATCGTTACCTGCGCCAGGCTGGGTCAAGTATGGAGAGGACGAAAACCTGGCCGAGCTCGCGTTTGAGGGTAACGTCGATATAGAAAATATTGCACAAATGGTGAAGAGCAGCGACGTGGTGAGTCATCGAAAAGTTCTCACTCCTCCAATTTGGACTCAATTCTGTTTTTTCACTATTCAGGATGGGCCTTGTAAGCTGTGGAATGAAATTTTGCTTGCCATGTCGCTGTAGCGAGGCTACCAAATTCTGTAGATGGACCTTGCCATTGACCTATTGTTAATTGTAACCCATTATATATATTATGAGGGTATAGCACGATTTTATAATGACTGTCATGAGCCTTAATCATTTCCTGGAATACATAATTGCGATACTGGCCCAAGTTTGGCCTTTGGGATAGAGGCCGTGCCAGATGCCGGTGGTGAAGCTAGGTAAAGGGTTGAGATTTGGATTACCGAGGGAGTTTGAAAGCAATGTCCGAGGTTTTTTACGTTTGATATGCATAGTCAGTAACGGAAGCGTATCCCTCGTACTTACTCAGGGAAGTGGGTCCTGATGGATGCATCTTCGCGAGAATGCCTGTCACATATTAGCAAAGACGTGACTAGTCACTTTTTTTTTCATCCTAAACCACCATAAATGAGGACCGTAATCAGCACTTCTCTTCCTCTATTTACTCGGGAAGATCGAGATTTATGTCAATGCTTTTGGTTTTCATTCCTGTCCTCGCCTCTGATACGGAATACTGTCCGCAGCACCTCGAATGGCATCCATAACTAGCCATAACCATTCTAATCTCTGGAGCCTACCTGCTTCTTCGAGGTTTCCTTGGACCTAATGTATGAGGTAGGTGAGCTTATTGTCCCGACTGGGCGAATTGAATGATAGATCGGTTCTGGTACATACGAACTGACGCCAGGCCTCATGGTAGCTTCAGCATTGGCGAATATCAGACAGGTCGCAGCTTGAACTGGCTGTTACACTTTCTGCAATCAACTTCGTGCGCCGACCGAGCTCCAGCTATGAAGAAGAGGGGGTGCTCTATGGGGAAGCCTTAACTGCGATACGAGTAGTTCCGGAGACTTAGGACGGAAGGGATGTACCAGATTGGGAGCCGGACGGCGTTGATGATTTTCCATCAGTGTACCCAACAGAGTACGTGGGTACCCCATCAACAACCCAAGCAATCTGAACGTCAGCGAACAGCTATCTCTCCTACGACATGTGCTCGGTTTTCCATCCATACTCACTTCAAGGCCGACTATTTGCGCTCCTTTCAAGTCGGTTACAGTGAACAGGAGAAAGAGTTCAACTCGGCCGAAGGCTCGTTCAAGTATCCTCACGGTAAGTCTTGTCGAATGTGTCTTTTTGGATCATCATGGTTTCCTCTTGGCTCGGATCTTTTGTGTAGTTCGAAAGAGGGGAGTTTTGAAGTCAAGTGATGCTTCCAACCCGATTCCAGCCCGCCCCAGCACCCGTCCAACCGACGGCGAAATGCGAATTCCATTTGGTCCTGTTAAATCACGGTGATATCAGGGTTCCGAGCAGTGGTTTCTACCTATACTTATTTCCGTTTGGAATGTGGGCCGAAATGAAATCTTCCTTGCGTGAGCATGTCTTGACAGCACAACTTCTCCGTACGCTCGATGGGTACAACAATCGGGAGAACATATGACCATGTGGAGTACGTACTTTAGGCCACTTCTGCACGCCAGCCGTGGACTCCAACTATCCAAGGTTCTCGTGCCCAGATCAGTGAAATTCGTAATGTGGAAGAGGCCCCGGCGTCGGAAGACCCTTCCTCAGTCGAGCTGTTCACTTCATCACCTCAGCTGCCGCTTTCCCCTCATCCAAATTTTGTCATGTCTACCTCTTGAATGACACTATCCTCAGCCAGATGTCCTTAGTGCTCACGGTCTACAGCGCCGAATCTCGAGACATCGAACTTCAACCAAGAGGTCAGTCTTCCGTTCTCTTCATCGCATTGATGTTGTCATTTATAATCGAACTCCCGTAGACTCGATCCCTCGAGCCTCAGGTTCAGAAGCCCCCCGCTGGTATTGTTGTCGGTGCCACTGACTCATTGACTGGGACGAAATCGGATTCGAGGCCACGTTATTCAGCAGGAAGGCGCTCGTCTGAGCGCTCGACACCGTCTTGTCTCCTGCCACCATGTCAGTCCGCGATCGTGATATTCTTGATCTGCTTAGTCGCTTGACGTTGGGGTCTTCCACCTCCGCGACTGGAATAACGGCTCGAAGCGCAACTTTTTTCTCATCTTTGACCAGTATCATCCGTGCTCTCACGAACACAAGCGGGGCAATGATAGACGTCTTTTGGACGCTTTGTCGTACACAATCGGTCGAACGTGGAGTCGTATGAGATGATTGAGAATGTATTTGGGGTTACTGAGCGACCATTCCAGATGCCAGAGGTGAGTGCAAAAACTTCCTTTTCAGTTGAAACGCGCTGCCACTGACTTCATAAACGTCAGGATTCCTTGGAGAGTCTTCGGAGTCGGTACCTGAGCAATTACCGGATGTCGAGCAATTCACAGGCGGGAGCTTTGTTGGTGAGCACATTCATATCCTTACGTGCACATGCCATCGTCTCATATGGGCTCTGTCATTGCACCCTTCTCATCTCTGGCGTTCATGTGTTTAAATGAATCCAGTATTTCTAGCATCTTTCCCAGCAAGTGTCAACACCTGACGGATATGTGATCAAGCTCCGGATGGCCAGCCTCATATATGAGGTAGACATCCTCTCATCGATGTCCGTGTCCGTGCACGGCTTTCCCAGCAATGTTTGGCCTCAGTTCGTTTGTTTTTCTTGCTCTCGGCTTTGCAGGAACAATATCGACTAGCAGTGCAAGTCCAATCACCATCCCCACAACCTCAGGACAACTTCAAGGTACCGACGAGGGCGGTGGTGAGTAGTGCATCTGACCTTTTATTCATGATACGCGCTAAACTCGTCGCAGTGATCTCGTTCAAGGGGATTGTATGTTTTTCTTGTTGCATTTACCACCTAGAACGTTACTTATATGGCTGATGCCAGCGTTATGGGCTCTCGCCAACTGGTGACAGACGTTGGGAGCCTCCTTCCCCATTCACATCGACGGCTGCGCAGGATGCCACGAAACTAGGGCCCTCTTGTATCCAGCAATTTGCGTTCGCGACTGCGAACTTTTCGAGGGCTATTTTCAATAATCCACCGCCTCCTGAGGCCGAAGATTGTTTGCTCCTGTGAGTATTTCCTTCTCCATGC
Organism: Marasmius tenuissimus; assembly: GCA_029532415.1. Taxonomy (NCBI): domain Eukaryota; kingdom Fungi; phylum Basidiomycota; class Agaricomycetes; order Agaricales; family Marasmiaceae; genus Marasmius; species Marasmius tenuissimus. The sequence continues at coordinate 33,717 of JAQOTA010000038.1, forward strand.
GGATTGTATCGAGGATTGACAGATTGGCATCTACATAGGAACGTTTGGGCACCATCTGGATCTCTGTCAGACAAAAAACCTGTCGTTGTCTGGATTCATGGGGGGTGAGATTCCCGTTCTTTCTTGGCCTCGGCGTTTGGATAACAGTATTCGACAGAGGTCTTACATTCGGGACTGCATCTCTTCCAACCTACGACGGAACCTCCGTCGCCTTGAACCAAGACATTATAGCGGTTACCATCAACTACCGAACCAACGTTTTCGGGTTCCCGGCTGCACCAGATCTCCCTACCCAAGGCCAAAATCTCGGCTTTTTGGATCAAGAGTTGGCGTTGCAATGGGTGCAACAGAATATCGCGAACTTCGGAGGGGATCCCGGAAAGGTCACCATAATGGTGAGTTGCCCACTTGCTTCCAAGTTCTAGTATTGCAAACCCACCCGGATCTCGGTCGACAGGGCCAATCTGCAGGTGGATTATCGGTCTCCACAGCGCTAGCCCGCCATAGCGAGTCCAACCCGCCATTCCGAGCGGCGATTTTGCTCTCGGGGAATATCGGTCAGCTTGGCTCGACACAGACGGCCTTCAACGAGTTTGCGTCCGCGGTTGGATGCACCCAGGATCCTGGACCTGCCAGGCTTGCGTGTCTGAAAGCCGTCCCTGCAAGCACTATTAGCACGTTTGTGAATGGGCCCGATTCGGGCTCCTTTGGGAGTGTTACGATCGACAAGTGAGTTGCTATTGTCTACGTTTGGCTTCTCCCTTCACACGACACTTCTGCTTCCGTTCATCCAGCTTTACTGCCTTCGATCACCCCGTCAATCGCATAATCGCCAAAAAAACCGCTCGCGTTCCCATCTTCATCGGAAATACAAAAGATGATGGGTCGCTCTTCGCATTCCAACTGGGGTCGACGGTGAATTTGACCACGTTCTTGCAGGCCGAGTTTGGTGGAGCAGTGTCGGAGGCGGTTGTGAGGGCTCTGTATCCCGGGCAACAGAGCGTACAGAAAGTCATCGCGGACGTTATTAGGGATTACATATTCCAGTGGTAAGTGCTCTGTTCCGATTTCGGCGTTTCTTGGTCGGTGGGAATCACTGTCTAATCGTGTCTGATCCAGTCCTGCGGGTCTTTGGGCCGGTGCTACGGTTGCTTCTGGGGTAACTGATGTCTACCGGTATATATACGGTGCGTCTTGACCGTCTGTTTCGAGTTGCTATAGCAAGAATTGACCGGGTGAACCTTTTTTACTTAGGTGCCGTATTTCCCGATGAACAGCTCTTCCCTGGAGCGGGTGCACCTCATGCAGGCGAACGTGAGATGCCCGTACCCTGGTTGTTCGGGAGTCTGATATGAACTCCGCGTCCTATAGTGCCCATTCTTTTTGGAACATTCAATAGGACCACCGCTACACCTGACGAAGTCGCCTTGTCGTCGACATTCCAGACCGTGATTGCGAATTTCATCAAGAACCCTGGGACATCACCTGCTCCTAAGTGGTCGAAATACGCAGGCGTGAATGTGGCTAAACTGGCATATAAAGGGAATGTGGAGATTGACAATGTCGTTCAGCTGGTAAAGACCGGTTCAGTGGTGGGTCCTATCGGAGCCTCTCGAAAGTTTGAGCCCGGCTGACTTGTATCTAAATAGGATGGTCCTTGTGTGTTGTGGGATGTAGTTGGGGCGCTGGGGGTTTTGTAATGCCCATCTTGCCTGTACTAAGCCGAAGTCTTGAACGAAAAAGTCTTAGTTTCCTTGTTTCTCCCTCGTGCTCACTTCAATCTTTGGATCTCGCTTTTTGAGATAGCGCAACACGTTCCGGTCGAGCCGGAGCTCATCCCAGCCGTGGCGCAATGGTTCTAGTACAAGGGGAACCTTGGTCAATCACCCCTAGGGATAGGCTTTTCGAATGCCACGCAACACCCAGGCGGGGTGGGAACATCTTGAAAGATCAGCACGGGGCCGCGCCAGAAAGGTGACTCGGACTTGGAATAAATACCGAACCGTTTACACCTTGCACTTGATATTCGAGCCCACCTCTAGACTAAGATGGCTAATACAGATGAAGCACCCACTAGGCCTGTCTAGGCACGCTCTTGTCTATGTCGTCACTCACGCTGTGCCTGACATCCACCGATTTCACAAGATTCAAGAAAACACACGACCGTCAGACCTTGATCCGGTATCGAATAGCGTTGGAGAAGGGGAAGGGTTGAGGTGGAACGTGGAAGGGACGTGGGATACTGTCAATCAGGCACTATCTGTCAGCGGTTGTTTTTGTAGGTGAGTTACCCATGTTGGCTCAGTAGCTAAGGTAGAAAGTGGCTGATAAAGACGTCGAAAACTCCCGGAGTTGCCCCGTCGCATCTCGATTCTTAGAGCGAAGGTCTATAGAACTCAATGACTTGCAAGAATCCCTGAGTATCAGTTCCCGGACGTTCTCGCAAGTGACAGTTGGTGGAAAACACCTCTTATTCCGATAGCCAGAAAGAAGCTGCACCGTGAGTAGCGGTCATCCTCCTTAAGGCTACTTTGAACCCTAACATCCCCATTTGTGCGTAATCTTCAGCGAAAATAGCACGTTCAAGTGGCGTGCCAGAGGTGATATCTACGTGACGATGGATCACGCTCACGGGGGTGTAACGCCGTGCCGTTCATTCAACAGTCGTTCAGAAGCGTTCCTGTTCCTCCCTCACTCTTCTTACCGAGCTGCCCTCGGAGCCTTGGAACGAGCTCCGAGGTACACACCCAGCGTTATCATGGATCTTCTGATTGGGCAATACATTCGCTCCGCTCTTCTTTTTATGTATGTGGTTTTTTTCCTTTTTGTGTCTGAACCTGCTGATGACTTCATGGGAACCAACAGCTCCTGGCGGCGAAGAAGACACCAAAATCCGGGTACGCAGCACGCAATCCGTTCCGATCGAAACAAGAACTCTTCGTTTGAATACGCCCAGCTATTCTTTCTCGCGAGTCGCAAACCGGGGTGGACGACCATCTGCTGATTTTTATCATTTCAATTCCGAGCTTAGATCTACTCTTACCTGTAACTCGTAAGTAACCACATCGCACCACTGGGGCACATTGAGCGGGTGCTTTTAGTATCATCAAGAATACGAAATTCCTATGTTTTGGCTTGTCACAGCCCCACAGCCCGTACATAAGTACGATGATCATGATGTGAGCATTACAAGCGAATTACAAGATATGTGTAGCCAGGTGGGCCCGAATTCTCGGCCCCCAATGACCCTGGAATGACCCAGCAGTCCAAATGTCCTCCATTTCTGTCGGGTTGGACTCCACAACGGTGGCGATACGCCACAGGGTCCCGAACATGTCACAATCCGCGAGGATTTGGTTAGAAAAAAAACGCCTCCCTTCCGGAAATAATTCATATCCAAGCGGTCTTGTATCCTCGAATGGTGCCACTGGCACACTGCCAATGGTCGATGCTCGCCTGCGCCGTCTCGGCTCTGTGCTTTGTATGCTGTGGCAACGGTGAGGTCGGATACACCAACCCACCTGAGACTGGAAATGAATTTCGGTACGGAGCCGCGAGGGTAGAGCCAAGGTATGTATGCATAGGATCTCATAGGATGCTGTTCGGAATTCACAAGGCTTATCCGTGGCTTATCCACTCAATGTGCCGGCGCGCCGGCTGAACGGTGATGGTCGGGTGATGCCATCTTGCAAGCTTTTTATCTCATGCGTCGTCCAAATCTAGATTTCAGATACACGAACGGGTATAAATTCGGAGCAGCGAAGACGATTTTCCTTATCAACTTTTCTCTCCCTATCGTGCTGTTTCTCTCAGACTTCTCATCCCCTCTCCGACCTCGTCGCCGTCGTCACCTAGTTGGGTTTCAGGGTTGTCCGTCAACGGTAACTCCGAGCGAGCACCACATACCCAAGGTTTCCAGTCTTCTCACCAGTGTGGTGAGGGGAAGGATTCTTGAGTCGTGGCGGCCGCAAGGATTACCGTTCACGTAGCGAATGAACTCAACAGGGTCGTTGTCGTCGTTTGGTCAACCCTCGTCGTCGTCTGCCACCGAAGTAGGTACACATGCGTTGTCGTATAGTAACATCCGATTTTAGGAGCGCTGTGATGAAATAATATCCTCCCGTACACTTTACATAAACTACTGTCCTCGAAGGACAACGTCGAACGCTCACATGGCGGACAAAAGACATCAGCTGTCCATTTTTCTTCTTCAAGCCGAGTCCCCACAGCCTGTGACCGTATGAGAGCCACTAACAAGGTTCACATCATTCCTCCTATAGCCCATTCCGCATTCGCCGATTACTTGGACAGATTCTGACAGAAGTTAGATGAAGGCCTTGAGTATGCCGTTGAGCAATGTACCTGGTCTTCCCCTGCCGCCGTACGGCTCACAACTTCATCACACACACAACATTCCTCTCGTCCCTTGATATATCGTAAATGAAACTTCTCTCGGAGCCCTGGCGGACGTAGTGAGTAGCTGTCTCTTTTGGGGAGCGGCTGGGCCGGGCGTGTGGGCAATCGATCCAATCAGAGGTACCAGCAGGTACTTACGAACCCTCGACCTCCGGGGGCCGATATTGAACCTGGCTTCTATTCAAGCTTCTTATCATCGACGGGGGACCGAGCATCCTCTATCGATGTCGAAGGATGTCCTTCTACACTGGGTCCGTATCTTTTTACGTCCCGAGACTGAAGACTCGAACTTTTGCCACCCAATGCCCACGGCGGAGTTTGTACTTGTTGGCAGCTGGAATGGTTCATCAAATGAGCTTTGAGAACAGCCAAAGGATTGAGAAGACTTCTGAGTACGATTAAATTCTATGATGTTGAACAGGGAGGCAGCCGCATTCAACGATAATCCGTATTCATCTTGCCGCAAGACCGGTGGCTCGGCGCATAGTATTGAAATTACACGGGTGCGAAAAATCACCGGGTAGTTTCGACCCCATGTTCCGTACGAGCCTAAAATAAGTCAAAGCGATATGGACGAGTGGCCGCCACCGAGAGAAACCTGGAGTAGGTATAGGTTCAGTCTGTCATGGGACACAAATAAACGAGACTATTTGCCACTAGTTCGTCGTGATACTTGAAGTACGCTGGCCGGTGGCAATGTAGCAGAGCCTACATATAGCACTTTGTCTTACACTCTCACGCATAGAAGTCTCATCGTAAACCGGCAGAATGGAATGAGAACGCAGGGTCAGCGGTCAGGCTTTCAGCTTCACGGCTCAGGCTCCAGAGGACAGGTAACATGGGCAAAGCAGGTGGGGGGATCAGTGCGATCTACCGGTGTCACCGTAGCCTTGTGCCATCAACTTGGGATTCTGTATGTATTCGGGGCGGCATCTTCATCACGACATAATATCATGAGAGTAAGCATACAGTGGCGTCTGATCAGACTAATCATTGGTAAAAGTTGAGCCCGTGAAGCGCATTCGAGTCAATTGAGGGTAGTGCTGCAGTGGCGTTTTTGAGCGAGTCGTGAGCAAGCCGGGAGCAGAGTTTGGCAGGTATCCAATGGCCTAATGAAAGCCACCCCACTAATCCACTAATTAAATGGCAGAAGCTATGACGCAAAGGAATAGAGATACGCTGGCACTTGAGCTTGGCCCGAATCAGAGCAAAGACTGGTTCTTACCGATCGCGTGATAGGAATTGAAGCGTTTGTCCCAACGTTCACAGTTCAGCCTGCTCAACAGGATAGAAAAATTACTCGGCCCAACGGGTCGCACGGTAATGCCTTTGGATTCTTAATGTCGTCCGAGTAGCATTCAGATTATGCCGAGTTCTGAATAACGACAGCTTTGGCACAAACGTGATGCATGAGACTTGGCAGGAGCACTGGGAAGAACCTCGGGGTGGGGTTCACGAGAAGTTGAGAAGAAGTTCGAGGGAGTTCGTAATAGTCAAGATAATCAGGCAAGAGCGTGACAAGGGGAAGGCCCGTCATCTTCAATTCGAAATTCGTGCGACAGAAAGAGGGTCTGACTGTATTTGATTCAGTGAAGGCGCTCAGTTGGAGTCGTATGGATTCAACCTGGGACTCGGCTGTAAGTAGCCCTCAAGTCACCACCTCCACCATCAAATCCGTAGGCCATACCGCCTTGTCTATGCCATTTGGCCTACATCCAACGTTAAACCCCGGCTTCACTTCCCCATTCGGGAATTGTAGAATGGGCTTCACGGTACCAACGTGTGCGCCTATCGCCCCGCTGTATCGAATCTCGAAAAACTCGGAGTTGAATAGACCTGGGGTGTTTCGTCTGAGAAGCTCCAACGTCGTCGGAATAGTCACTTGCATGTTATCGATGTGGCGGAATACTGGCTTTTGGTGTTTAGTCCAGAGATAGTCCCAGACGTCGGGTGGATAAGTCAAACCCGTACGGATGAGCCACTGGGAGTAGTAGTTGAGGGCGACCTGAGGGTCAAGGGTTTAAGCGAGACCGACTCAGAAAAATGAGATCTGGATACCCAGAAGTGCCAGTGACTGTCGACTCACGTCAAGTACGAACGTTCCCCCCTTCTCCGCACGCTCAATCAAAGCATGGAGGACACCAGTTGCGCCAGAAACACCGGTACTATACACGAGAGGTATTCAACATTCAATTCTCAAAGTAAAGTTTGATGAAGATATTCCTTAAGGTTGACGCCCTTACCTATAATCGCAATGAGGGAACACTGGGGTAACGGGTTCCTCATGCTTCATGGCGTCCCCGTAGCCTGCCGAAACGCCACAATGCTATTTCTTCATCAGAACGCAAGTACAAGACAGGCCTCAAACATAACTCACAGCATCACTAATTTGTTGCCAGCCCGATCGATACGCCAGGGGACCATTCCAACCGTAACAGTTGACACGAACATGAATGATCCCTTTAGCCCTATGTTTGGTCATCCTAATAATATCGGCTTTCCCAAAACCCCACTTTTCCATTACGCCAGGTCGATAGCCGTCGATGACGACGTCAGATTCATATATCAGAACCTTGAGACGATCCCTGGCCTCTGGATCTGTTAGATCGAGATGAGCAGACCATTTACCCCAACCCAGATCGAAGTTGGTGGCTTCGAGGTCGGGGACGTTCGGAGATGTTATGCGCATGACGCTGGATCCAAGCTCTGCCAGCTCCCGGGAGATCGTGGGTGCAGCAATAATTCGCGAGAGATCGAGGACCTTCAGGCCACGAAGAGGACGAGAAGAATCTACTGTACCGTGACTGGGGGAATCCCACCACGCCGGAGGCTGAGAGGAATGAGGAATGTGGTGGAGCTCGTACAGTCCAACGTGGGCATTGGCTTTGCCTTGCTCGCTAGAGAGATATTCGTCGACACTCTGGCATATTGTCCCTGCTTGACGATACTGGTCGTTGATTAGTTCGTCGAGAGTCTTGGCGTCGATCTGGGAAACTTTCTGCTCGTAGATTGTACTTGGTGACTCTACCGGAGCTGGGATATGATTCTCCGGTATACCGAGCGCAGACTGAGAGGACCTGGGATTCAGACCACCTGTGGTTGGATTGTTATGGGTCAGTACACGTTCAAGTTGGTACGATGAGCGCAAAACCGTGTATATGATAAAACCTCCCATCCCTCGTCCGGTAAATATTGGTGCATGGTGTGTCATGAGGCGAAGGGGCTTTCGATGGGAACCATTTCGAGAATTCGGCCGACCCAAAAGGTGAAAGCTCTTTGCCATCAACGTTCAATGTGGATATCAATGGTGCCATAAAGAAAAGCTGAGCATGATCTCTATATATTACGAACAAAGGGACTGAGAGGTTCACCTCATGATAGGGATTTCGTACTAGCACTCACGTATCGATAACAATTCTGGGCGGCTCAATCCCGAGTTTTCGTTTTAACAAGACGTTTAACATCGAGGCTTCGAAGCCTTTGATAGCCGCAATACTCTCCGCAAGTCGCCAGTTGACTGGTATTGAAGGAAGATCTGCACCTCTGAATTCGATGAGCTTGTAAGTATCCTGGACCTCAGCCGGACAAGAATGGTGAAGTGGATTGAAAATCAAGCCTTCCTTCAAAAGTCGGGCGGCCTGCGTCGGTACCGAGTACGGTGGAATCATCATGCGGGTGAATGGGGGGAACACTCACAGGTCTGAGGTCTCGACCTCTTCTTATGAGGGTCTATGATGATACCGGTTACTAGGGTTTGTCCCGAGATTAAATACTCAATGCTGATTGAGATTGAAAGACCGTTATGAACTGGGTCCTGAATGAAATCTGGATGGAATCTGGATGGAGCGGTTCCGTAGTTAGCTAGATCAGCACAGGACGGCCCTGGCCTGTCCGGTACGAAATCCTTGCCCAAGGGGGTAAAGAGGAAGGATTGGCTCGGGTGAACGGAAATAAGGGAGGGAGCTCAGCAGCGCGATTGGAAGCTTTGAGAGAGAGATAGAGGAGCCAAGAGCCTTCACATTTTTTATCGTGCGAGACATAAAAGTGGTCGCAAGTTGCTTGATCATGATAACTTCTCTGCTGCTGCCTGGAATTGTAATTGGAACAGGAGAACGAATCAAGGTAGCCTGAGCTGACCAGTTTCCAGTGAATGTCGAGACCTGACAAACTGAACTGAGACACAGAGCGAATCAGAGAAGGGAAAGCTCACCTATTATCGGAAATACCTGAAGCCAAATACTATCGAGCCGACCTCTTCTCCACAATTCCAAAACCTGCAAAGGACAATATCGACGTTGAAAACAAGAGAAGCGTCCGAAAACAAGCGCTCGTTCCGGGGTCTGTCCTGGTCAAGGGGGGGGGGCGGGCCGTGGATCCCGGACATCCAGGTGGGTAGTTAGTCCCCCCTCGGGGGTCCTTAAAAAAATTTTGGGTCAAATTTTTTTCGATATATGAGGCCTTTTGAAGGCCTTGGAAGGAGCTAGAACAAACCGTGTCCGTGAAAATTGTTTGTTCTCACTAAAATTGACCTAAATCTTACCTTTTGGCACCATCTCCACCGCCTGTGGCCCTTGTAGTGGTGCTCAAGTAGGCATGGGGCATCCCCCACCTCGAGTTCTGCTTTAGTCAAGGTCAGGCTCAGGTGAAGTCTCACAGGGCTATAAGTACCCTCTCAACTTATCAATGCCACTTCCAGAAATGCCAGCAGAGGCTGGTCAGTGAAAGACTTTTCCAACTCCGGAGATTGCCGGACAAGGCAGCCAAAAAGGGCAAGGATTACCATATATGGAAATTACGTAGGTAGTTAGTCCCCCCTCGACCCACCTTTAAAAAAAATTCGAGTGTGGGTCATAAATTTTATTTTTCCCCCCCTTGGTCCTGGTCTGTCGGGCCGCACCGACTCGTCATGTGACACTGCAGGCTTCGCTCAAGTTGGAGTAGTATACTATACCACTTGAGTGAATCTGCTTTGCAAGTAAGAAAGAAGTGAATTGAGAACTCAGCACTGGCTGCGGCGCTGCGCTGCTGGATGGTTCACCCCGTGACGCACTGACCATTGTTATCACGTAATTGAAACACATTGCTTCCTCCCTGCCTCCTCAAGGCCTTGGGCCTCAGCATTCAAGCTTTAGTTCTTGCAATCATCAGATCCACATAGATATGGCACGCCATGCTTCTGGTTCCGCTGCTCGGAGGTCTGCTCGGTGAGTCTTTGTCTCTGATACTAATGGATCTATCAAAATAAGCTGACCACCAATCGAAGCCGCTCTTACCGTTGCGGGGCTCCCGAACACCCAATCGGCACTATCTTCAACAATCGCGCTACACTCCACAAATACATGATCCACGGTCCTCTTCAGGCTGGGATTCATGGTAACTCGCAGGATGGCACTTATTCTGTCGTTATCTCGGGGGGCTACGAGGACGATGAAGATCATGGTGACTGGTTGTGAGTGCTTTTTTTCATCACTCCGCTCTTCCCTTTCTGACTTGATCTTAAAACCAGTTGGTACACCGGTGAAGGCGGTCGGAACAATGGCAGATCTACCCAAGTCAAAGATCAGTCATGGCGGGACAAAGGCAATCGTGCATTAAAGGTACGTTTGGTCAATTCTTCCCTGAGCTCTTCTAGTTATCTGATGATCTCTTCCCTCCTTGCTCATTCAGAGGTCCAAACGCTACGGAAATTCCGTGCGTGTCATCAGGGGGTACATCCGCAACTCTCCGTATGGTCCAACTAAAGGGTAAGTCTCCTCCCTGCGCCCAAGCAACGAACTCAAGGATTTTCACGTTATCAGATTCCGATACGAGGGTCTTTACACTATCATCGAAACCAAAACCGTCATTGGAAAATCGGGCTACAAAGTTTGCAAGGCCCGGTTCGAGGTATGTGACATGCAAACCTCTTCACCCACTGTTTTCTTACAATTGTCCTACTAGCGCAACAAAGACCAAGCCCCCCTCCCTCCTCCACGATGGCAGGTTGATGATGACGAGACTCCCGACAACGAGCCTTTTGACAATGACGCTCCCGGAGACAAAACCACCGACGTTATCGAATTCTCTTCTTCAGACTCTGAAGAGGATATTGGCTCTCACTCATACTCGAGCTCTGAAGACTCGGACTCTAAAGCAGAGTCGGACTTGGCCATGGAAATTGTTTCTGCTCGACGAGCGGCTCCTTTGGTCACCAGTAGCATGAACAACATACGGAAGCGGACTAGGGACGACCTCGATAACGAATCGGAGGTAGTTAGGAAGGCCCCAAAGACTTCCTACATCGATCCTACTTGTACTCTTCCCGAGAAATCAAACATCAATGGGAGGAGAGCACTCTCTACTTTACCGAACTTCAAGAAGAACAAGTAGGAGGACTGGGGTCGGCCGTCCCTTGTAACTGTTTTGAACTTTCTTGCATTGATAGTATACTGTATGTACCTTACTTCTTTCTTGAACAATACCCTTTTCGTGACTGCCACATATGTAACATAGGTTATGCACTTCATGCCTTCTATACAATCTGATTATGACCTGGTATCAAACGGACTTTTATCCAAGTTACGACCACAAGCAACCGAGATTGTATCTATGATAATGGATCTAGGTAGCAGGTAGCAGTTCGACAGCCCAAGTAATATGATACAAATGGTATATAGCTGACGTGGGGACACCTCGAAGCAATGTTCAAGCGAAGCTGAGTAAGGCGGGACCGTAATCAAGTACCTAGAACTTTTCATAACACTACGAAGGTCAGAAAAATTCTACCAGTCGTGAAAGCTTCTCTTGCTCAGTCTCTTCTTGCTTTGTCAGGGCTTCCTCCAGTGTCTGTCAGTCACCAGTCAGCGAAAAGAAGATCCAAGAGAAATCGTGCCCCACGAACCTTATTCGTGGCCAAATACCCCTCCACCATCTCCTCCCCCAGCACCTCAGTCAGTACTCTATCCCCCTCCAGATTCCTCCGTGCTTCGTCAACGTTCAAAGGCAACCTCTTCACAATCCCCAAAGCATTCCTCTCCTCCTCCGTCATCTGCCACGCGCATCTCGGTCCCTTACAGTCTCCCACCTCAAGCTTTTTCTGTCCCTTCACACCCGTCAAACCTGCTCCAAGAATCGCAGCCAATGCCAAATAAGGGTTTGCAGTCGCGTCCACGAACCGCATCTCAAAGTTCCTTGATGTGGGGGATGTCGCATTGGTCAACCGTACGGGAGCCTCACGGTTTTCCGTACCGTAGTGAACGTAGGTACCGCTGCTCCAAACACCGTCTGTCATTCGTTTGTATGAAGCTACTGTGGGCATGGTGACCGCTGGGAGAGCGGGGAGATGGTCTAGGATACCTGCGAGGAAGGATTTTTCGCTCGGAGACGTGTCATGGATGTGCTTCTCCTCGTCTTTGCGGTGGATTGAGATGTGAATGTGAGCTGCGGAGCCTGTGGTACCGCCGAAAGGGCGTGGGGCGAATGTTGCGTGGAGACCGTGCTTTGAGGCGATGTTGGTGATGAACTCGCGGGTGAGGATGACTTGGTCGGCTGCTTCGAGGGGAGAGAGAGGTCCTGAGACGACTTCGTATTGGCCTGGTGCTGCTTCTGGATGGAGCATTTGGAGGGAGAGACCTGAAGTTTGCATGGCATCGCCAATCTCCTCCAGTATGACAGACTCCTTTGAGCCGGCAAGAAAACCATACGGGCTTGACCATTGGTGTACGTTGGAGGCGATAGGCACTGGGCGTGTAGAAGAAAGCAGTATAAATTCCGTCTCGAAACCGACCAGAAATTCTACTTTGAGATTGTCGCGTGCGTTTCTGGAGTTGAGAGCTTGTGAGAATCAATAAACCAGATGGGCAAACGAGCAAGAGCAACCCACTCGACAATTCGTTTCAACAATGACCTCGCACAAAGTGGAACCTCCACTGACATCTGACTATCCTTCCCCTCGTAAGGTGTCTTTTCTTCCAAGTAGGCCAGAACACCCAGGTGCCCCGGAGCAAATGGTAAAGACCTCAATGTCGATATATCGGGTACACACATGTACTCTCCGACAGCCGAGAACCTCTTGCTCACGGGCGGGGCGGAAAGGTACACCATCCCGAGCGTAATCTTGCCAATGTTGACCCCAGGACGGTTTGACTGCATGAGTTGTTTGAAGTAGCTGAGAGGTAGCACCCGACACCTGCGAATATTCGCGAGGTCTATCCAGTAGATTCGAACATATCCTAGCCGCGAAGTCTGAGTAACGAAGTATCGGGGAAAAGCTGCAGGGCACTCACTGATACCATTCAATGAAGCTTGTTCAAGATCGTAAACAGTTTTGTCTGAGGGATCCCCTGGCCTGTATGTGACACCGTGATTGTAATCCATCCTGTCCTTGAGCGCTCAGGATGAGATTCCAATGGTGAAAAGATAGACAAAGGTTCCTGGTATCATTCGAAACCCCGGGTCTGATACTCGCTGGGTCTGAGTTTTATCCTGTAATTCCCACTTGTGTGTACGAATGAGGCCTAAAAGGAAGGTAACGTGTTGGTCAGAAGCTCAAGACAGACGCGTCTCTATTCTGATTCAGGTCTTGGTAACGCTCAGCCCGCGAGTCGGCCATATATGCCCGCCTGTGATGGATGCTACCAACCGAAGACGTTGAGAAGGCGCCAATTAGTACGAATATGAGCGAGTAACGAACCAGTATGAGTCAGAACTATGCTTTGGGGACATGAAAACGAGCACGAAACCCTCAGGACGATATTGGTGGTGGTTGGATCTGGGTTAAATGATATCTACGTCACATGCCTTCAGCTCGGATCTGCCGGCCCGGGCTAATCTATAATAATCCGATTCATCACTCCACGGGGTCCATCTTTGCTGCTCCGTCCCATCCAAGTACACTTACCAATATCTGCTCTCCCCTCACACAAAGATCACATACCGCAAAAACTAGGTTCAAAGCCTATCATCGTTGTTACACCCTAACGACCATGGCTGGACTACGGCAGACTTTCGACTGTAGGCTTATCCGACCCAAGTCTGAGCCTCGATGAGGCTGCATTTGGCATCTGCTTGGGATTGTGTACACTAACTCAAAGTAGCAGGAAGGAGGGTATAGGTCAGCCCTCACTATATGCGGCACAGAATTGCACGTAAGGAGCTCGACCGACCGGCTTGGCCAATCAACCTTGATTCTTACCCAAGCGGCCAAAGAGGTGACGAGCCCTCTCGATCAGCCGGAATTCCTCTTGTTCCGGGAATCTGGCCCACATACTATCAAGCGCGTTCAAAGCCCTTCTGAGCGTCTCTAACTATGGACTCCAGTCATACCCAAGTATCGCTGTGAAGCAACAATAAGCTCGCTCACCTTCCTGGTTGCATGCCGAATTACGCTCTTGCTCGACCCATGGTATTTCTCAAGATAGGTCAGGATGCAATCGACAACGGGCATGTTCTGTTCGACTATAAATCACTGGGAGAACACGGCCATTCAGCAAGCAACTGACCTCGATAATGATCCCAAACGCGCCACGTTCTACGCGTATGTGCCCGTGACAGAGTGCCCGCCCCAGCTCTTGCAGGAGCTCAGTCTCGCTAGGACCTAGTATTGAGAGAAGATTTGTGCTGTTCTTCGGCGAAACCACATGGATACGTAGTTGGCGATGAAAACGGGACATGCCAAAAGGAATCTCCAGGCCTAACACCCTATCGTATGGTTCGAGGTCAACCAACATCAGCTGGTCGATCTCGAGTTCCTCCAGACGTGGGAAGCAGAGATACCTGTCCGTTCGAGATGAGTGGGAGAAGAAACATTCGAGTAACGGCGACCCTATGTTTCGTCCTTGTAATAGCACCACTTTCCGCAGTGATTCTCTGGAGACGAAGAGAAACCGTTTGACTGTCAGGTCCAGGAGATTCGTGTGAAAGAGGGAGGCGGAGAGCAAACGGCACGATGACCGCTCAATCATCTCCATGATCGGATCCAGGTCATTCGAGGTGAGATTCCGGAGAGTTAAATATTGGAGGGAAGGTAGATAGAGGGACGAGATATCTAAACCTGCCACACGTTCGGGTTCGGGATACCACTCGTGTAGGTCAAGTTCGACGAGGGAGCTCAACGAGTTTCTGGTATTCGAGTGTTGGTCAAGTGATAGATTCCTTGTCCACGAGTAATGCAGCGTCCCGAATTCCCCGAGATTGGGCGACTTGGAGAGAACTCCTGTGGAAAAGTCTTTCGGGTAGTTCCATCGGAATGCCCATTCTCCAACGGCCCACTCGAGACGGTGTACCTCGAACTGAGTAAGTTGGTGCCAGGGAATCTGTGCGAAGACGCTCCCGACATACTTGACATTGAACAGCACTAGCTTTCTCAGCGATGGCGACTGTGCGAACGCTGTGAGCAGCTCCAACCCCCCTGGGAAGTCACACAACCTGATAGCGTCAGCTTCTCGGAGTGCAGCGAAGGAAGAGGAAGGACTGGGATGGAGGGAGAGTCTGGCTACTGTAGACGCGCTGAACGACATGTAGCTGTCTTTCGGGAGACGAAATTTGAATGTAGCCCATCTCCCGGACTCAGTACGCAGGAGATCAAATAGACGTTGGGCTTGCTCGAACTCAGGATGGAACACGAGTCGGATATCGAGGGGGTGGCCTTTAGTACGTTCTAGAGTGGTCGAAAGGATGGATGTTGCCGGAATCTCTAGGTTCTTGACTAACTCTTCCATGTCTACGCAGATAGTGGTCCAGATGGCCGGAATGTCTGCTGAAACCTGCCGCCAACGGCTTGTTTGAATGATAAAGATTAGCTCGACGGACGAATCAGGTGGCCAAAAGCAGACTTACCTGCACACCTGTCCGAGTATCCATAAAGTCGAACAAGGATCGAACGTGGAGTCCTCACGAGGACAGAAGCTAAAGATCTCAATTAAGACCTCCGGCGGAAGTTGAGAGGTGTAATCCAAGGCGAGGTCGGAGGTTTGAGCTTCCATTGAGCAGCGATATTGGTTGGTAGAGTCAGAAAGTGCAGGGGTCGTGGGAGTAAGGCTCGAGTTCAAAAGCTTTTGTCACGATAAGTACGCCTCCCAGCCGCAGGGAGGTTATTGTACATAAAAGTGACACACCAGGATCGACAAGTACGTACACTGGAACCGAGCGCTAGCACTGGGCGTTGGTTTTAGAATCCAACAAGCTCTCGTACAGGCATCGCCTCTCAATGTCATATCGGCAAATCTCACAGTCCTTCAAGTCAGTCATTTTACGTTTCACGAGACTAGGTTGAATCAAATGCAGAACGGTAACGGTACGTGCCATTGGGCACGACATACGCATGGGTCGCTTCGGAGAAGAGAAAGTCGAGTCCGTAATTCAGCCACATCTTACATACTGCCCGAGACTCCCGCATATAGTCTCTGATGTTGCCTCCTCGCGGTTCTCGTAGTCTGTTATGATCTATATCAGCGGCTCATGAATTCAATCGCTATCAGCCGTCCTTCACCTTCACCTCCAAAACGTTGAAGCTCGACCCTCCGCATTGGTAGGTCTCATATTGTACACCTGGTCTTCCGCGACATATGAATCAAGTGCTAAGCAGGGATACGCCAGAGCCAGACCGGTTCACATTCTTTCCGACGATATTTCGCGCATCCTTAAATAACCAATATAATACTGTACTTAGAAAAACTGGGCCGAGGGACGCGTGGGAACCCACTTCGGCACTTCCCGAGTGGATTTAGAGGTCTCAACCGCGGAAGGTGAATAGAACGAGTGATTCGGGTTGCTAGTGCACATGGAAGATCATCATCAACCAAAAGTTGATGATAACCAATCTCGCAAGTTATGGACCGTGTACTCGACTTCCCGGCGGTGCTACAAACCTGACACGAAAAGTTATGTGGGCTCGAAAAGAATATTTATACGGTCTCAAGCCTCCGTGTATCAGCTGGCGCTCTATTGGTACAAACGCGGGGCTCATAACACTCAATATTACTCTAAAATAAAATACGTATAACAGGAAATAGAATATACTGAAGTAGGAGTAATTACATTCAAGTTACATTATTCACACAGAAACTACTCAGGCTCCTTTCACCACGATGATTGAGTCCTCGGTGGCTACGGTTGAAGAGCTCGAGGCATAGCATCTTCTCTAGGAGATGTCTCTACCGGTAGACTACGATGACCGTCATTGAAGGGATGCCTATCGCCATGATGCCCTTTCCTCGGAGGGTTGCCTTGACGGTCCGAGTCTTCGATACTATCATAATCTTTATCACTTGCAGCGCCCCTAGTAGATCCCTCGCCACGATGCGAGCCACTATGATCTTTCGATGGGTTCGTTCTCGATAAGAAGGTCGCCGAAGTCCCATTCCCCGATTCAAGATCACTAGCCTGGCTTGTGAATCCGATGACCGAAGTGAAAATGTGTCCGTTGGCATCGTCCCCGTGGTCATGCGGCGTGAGATTGGACTTGTTGGGTTCGAATTTAGGTATGGTGTTCTCTAAGATGGAGACATCAGTTCCACCGTTGATTACCGATTGCGGTCGAATGATGATGAGGACGATGGATGGATACATGCCCTACGCGAAACACAATTCATCAGGTTCTTTGTTGTAGAAATCAAACACCAAGGGATATGCTCACTGCAAGGATAGGCGACATGACGGCATATGACTGTACAAACATAGCCAGGGAACCAAGCGATGATGAGTTTCCGTTGTTTAGAGAGACAGAGGCGTTGATAGCCTGTAGATAACGGAGCTTGATTATTGTGGGCCGTACACGCCCCGTCGACGAGCTCACCTGAATAGCACAGAACAAAAGGCCGCACTCAATAAGGGAGATGAGGATTCGATAAGGCTTAGACCCGCCCAAGTTCTTCTTTCCCCACATCTGACGGGTTTGCCTGGAGGCGAAAGATTATTCCGTCAGTGATTCTGTAGGTATGCCTCCGGCTCGACATACCAAACTTTGACGAGAATGAGAATCGTTGCGGCGATGTTGATGGAGAGGGACACAAGCATTGAAGATGAATCTAGTCTCTGCCAGCCGTCGACCTTGGTTGGATTCCCTGCGGCGCGGAGGTTGATTGCAAGAGTGTTGAATCCATTTGCAAGAGCGATAGCTGTGTTCACGTAACTTAAGGAGCGGCACCCAGGCACTCAGTGAAACATCACTTACTTGCACTCGCAAAGATCCAGAAGCCAAATATGTATCTGAGATACCTCTTTTCAGGCCACAGGGATAGTGCACGCCATACGATGACAGAATCTGCTGCGATGAACTATTGTGGTCAAGTATCTATTAGTCTCCCACTCACGCCGGAGAGGAATACAAACTTACATTTATTCCTTGGCAAAAAGGTGAAGCAGAGAAGAGCTTTTCGTATAGAAGCTCCACGACTTGCTGCCGGTCTTTTAATGACGGTGTATTCCCGTTGACTGGGCGGAAGATGTACTGAAATTTGAGATATTGCTGGGAGACGACAATAGAAAACCAAGCGGTCGTGGCAAAGAATATGAGAGCGAATAAACCTAGAAGCCATCTCGTGGGTGTGTGCTTGACTTGCCGGCGGACGTGTTGTCGCCTAAATGGGTTGTTCAGCGTTGAAATGAGGCTCACAGTTGCAGAGATACGCACCAAGTGATGTGTAACGCAGCTACTGTAATGGGCACGTAGAGTCCTGTGGGGGCACTGTGTCAGGGTCAGGAAATGTAGGCGATACCTCCACATCGTACGGACCATATGCTAGACCAACACTCTGCATTTTGATGAGCGCAAAGTATGCGTCGTGGCCGATAAGATCGGCGGTTTGATTCTGAATCGTACCAGAATCCATTGTGCTCGTCGGGGAAGGAACCGTTGGGGTTTTAGGGAGTCTTCTTTTAACTTTTAAGTGCATGGAGCGGCACCACCATATTGAGCTCCACCATTGGCAGTAGAATCAAAATAATTACCGCTTCGATAAGAATCAAATGATCAAGTTCGTCCCATTGCAGCTGTTCGGCTGCTAGTCACTCAAAGTCACTGAGTACAAGGTGACGTAAATCTTGGCAGAAATGTGAGATAGATGCTGAAACCAAGCTGAAACATATGTTGGGAGATCTTGAGTCTAGTGCAGCTACTCAACTAGAACATGCGATGCGATGCAGGAAATGCATGGAAACACCAGTTTCGGACCTTTGGTATTCCGACCAAATATTCCCATATAGGCTGAGTCTAGTTCGAATAACTCTCGCAACTTGGGCTACGAGGATCCCGGCGAGTTCACCCACATAAGGTTTTGCGTAGATCCTGCATTTCTCCGGAAGACTCACGCGTTCCTGAACCCAGTGAGCATTGTCTTAGCATGCCGACATCCCAGTTACAGCTGGCTGTAGGCTTTTGCGATCTCAAGTAAGCTCGATCGGAGCCTCGAGAGCCGGAAGGGCACCGAATCTGGTTATATTTTGTTTGTCCCTACACAAAAAAATCTGAACTTGAGAAATGGAAAAAGTTGCTATGATCATTTGGCCGACTGTACTGTGAAGTCTATGCATCATGGGTGCCGTGTCAGATATTTTGAGAATGTTGCGACCTTGACCCCACTATTGCAAACACGGGAGCACTCTCAATTGATCATTCTAGCCTGGCCACAGAAGGAATAGACATGAACATTAAAGAACGACCCGCTCCCACTCCCATCGTCAAAAACGCCGGCCAGTGCTCCGCTAATGTCCAACCGGGTTGACGTCGTGATTCTACCACTTCTGGTAGCCAAACTCAGCTGGAAGCATTGAATCCGAGATCTGAGACAATGGTGTACCGCCATACGAGAGTCGGGACCAGACATGATAATCATCAGCATGGGAAACGAGGATACACGAGCTCTTCTACCGTGGCAACCAACCAATGAGTGCCTATCCAGCATGCTCGCCTGCTTGAGCAAGAACATGGGTTAAGAGAGGCGTAATGATCGAATTTGGATTGGGTAAGAGCCATACCTAGTCACGCAAACACCAGTCTCATAGTACAGGCCTTGCTCTCGAGTAGAGGAGATAAAAAGGCCGCTGTCGTCCTGGCAAAAGAGGTTAGTGGATACTGTCGGTCGCGTTTGCCGTTAGTGGGGTAGCTACAGCAGTCCCCACCAGTCCGCGCCTCCACAAAGGATGCATTTTTGCTCCCGACGGACTCGAGCTTCCTGCCGTCACCAATCAGCAGAGTTGCCTTCATTGGTGAGGTTCGAGCGCGACACGCTTCTTCCCGGATTGAAGGCAGTGGCCATGACCAATGACACCGTCCTCCGGAAGCATGTCGGTGCAGACGTAAGTCGTCTTAGACGTGATGGAGGCGACTCTAAACTAGATGGTAGTGTAGATGAGCGATGTGTGAGTTATGTATTGAAGGACCGGCGACTTGCAGCCATTGCCCTCGTTTTCCACCTCTCTCAATGATGATCTACGTTCGCAAAACATCAAGATATTGTAGACCATCTGAATCACCTGTTATATGAAAGCCCATATTTGTCGAGCTTCTCTGATTTACCCTGTGACGACCACGAGAATATAACGGCCGCAGCCCAATGGCTCCGTTTGAGAAGGAACTGTCGACTGTTGTTGTTGCCCCGAGCTTAACACAGCCCGTGTCCTTCCCAGGCTTACCATAACGTGTCGTTTCAAAACGTCGATGATAGTATTGGGAGGCTGGACAGATCCATATTCTGGTCTCCTCCGGCAGACGAGTTTTTGGGTAGAATTCCTCGCAGGGCGAATGGGTCCATCGACAAGACGCTACCCCAACAGGAAAGGTGTGCAGTTAACAGGGACGATGAACGGGCGCCATGGAGAGAAGAACATAAAGAGACACAGCGGATCAATTCTGTGACTGAAGAAAGGGTTGCTGGGTGGATTGAGACTATAGAGCCAGACTGACCTGTCGTTAGTCGCTTCCGAAGACAATCTGACGCTCTCGCCATGCCCCACTTCTCCCTCTGCAATTGATGACTAAACAGGTGAACTGAGCAGTGAGCGCCCTGGAGTATGTGGTTTGCAATCGCCATTCCGGTATGAATCCCGAATATACAGGAGCATCAGCAAAATACCGGAAAGGTTGAGACCTAGGTACAATGGATTGGCGTAAGTAAAATACGCCGATCCGATAGTACCGCCCACCAACTTGGCATCAGTTTGTTTTCATAGTAGTATATCTGCTACGACAGATAACCCAGCCTGCCGAACATAGCAAATAGCTCTAGCTGTTTCACTAGATCTGTCAAGCCTTTCGATGACGATGAATGGTGTTCTTCGAGGCATGATCATGATGGTGGCGGTCGGGTGTAACGAATCACGATGTGGGCGCTACCGAGACACCCACCAAGCGTGCACAGCATTCTGCCTACGCGGTCTTTCCCTTCTCAAAGCTCATATACACTGGGTGCAAAACAATATAATACGCGTTGCTTTATTCAAAATTTATGTTGAAATTATTCTAAATTTCGCGTTTTTCAAAATAAATCCAACATAAATTTTGCATAAAGCCACGCGTATTATATTATTTTGCACCCAGTGTATATACATGTCTCGAGCGCGAAAAAACCTTAGGCTTTCACCGATTTAGAGCCAGAGAAAATGTCAGGCATTATTTTGGGGGGTAGCGAGGTTTCCAAAGCGTCGCTGTTTTGGCATGGGCATGGATAAAGGGACTGGTTTCTGCTTTGCTGGCGCCCGTATCTTCAGGCTTGCTTCAAGTTCAGGTATGTCGTGTAGCCTTCGTCTCAAGTCATATGGGCTACGCTGAAATGTTCTCATCGACACCTGGGTATTTGTTCTCGTCATAGAAACCTCTCTCGGAAATGGAAGCCTTCGAACCTATTTCTATGCAGGCTCACCAGTACTTCCAGGTATTCTCCTAGATTGGCTGCGAGTGATACGGATGCGCTGTGGGTTCCTTGGGGCTAATTCCATATCTTTTCAAAACGAGCGTCAATATATGACCATTTCGCTGTCCAAATTCTGGTCCGAGATCGACGAAGGGTCAAATAGCTCTACTCCGACTGTTGTCAATAAAGTCTCGACCGGCAAAGTCTTGACCATACTATCTCAAGACAAGGTTCTACATAATCTAGCACGGAGTCAATCTATGGTCGACATGGATAACATTGTCATCGTGATCAATCTTATGGTTCAAGCTGTGCGGTCTTTTTCATGGCTATGTGACCGGAATCCAGAGACTCACCTCCTCTCTTAATTCTCAGGCACGACTCGGTGACTCATCCAAAGTTCAAGTATCCGCAAATACATGGATGTTTGGGGATGAGACCAACCCCGTCCTTACGCGATCCCGGGTCAATCTCGACTTGGACTGGCGCTTTCCTACCATGGGTGGCCACTCATTCTTCTGAATCTCTGGAAACGCGACCCTACTGTCTGCCTTCATCGATATTGAGGCACATGTTGCGGGAGAAACCATCGAAGAGACCAATGTTTTACCCGTATAGCGACCTAAACACTACGAACCTTTCTTACAGACGGTAGCCTTTTGATGATGATGATGATGGTTCGTGCGAGGACATGTGGTACTTACCATACCTCAAACACATCTTATGTTGTTATCTGGGGGATAGGGCTCGTGCTCAGAACTCAGAATGAGAAACTGTGGCCCGCGATGGATTAAAGCAGTACTTGTCCATCGAAAATCATGTCTCATAAACTTGTTCTTCGCGGCCAAGTACTACTGGCACCTGCGGAGCTTCAGACAGCGGTGTATTGATGAAGCTCGAGTATAATGGCAAGGAGACAAGACTTGGTCCGCGTTCAAGCATCGTATACCGACTAGTAATCTGACCAGTCAGCTTTCCTACCGAAGGGGTCAAAGAGCAGACGAGCCCTCTTAACCAACCGGAATTCCTCCTGTTCCGGAAAATTGCCCCACATATCGCCAATCGCTTGTAGGTAGCATCTCAGAGTCCCCAACTACAGTTCCCATTCATATGTATCACTATCTCGGAACATTGGACCGGGACTCACCTTGGTGGTTGCATGTTGTATTATGCTCTTCTCTGATCCATGGTACTTCTCGAGATAGGTCAGGATGCAGTCGACGACGGACATATTCTGCCAGAGAGAAGTTTTCAACAAAAGGCAATCAGAAACCGTGAATATTTTACGCATGACAGGCCTACCTCGACAAGAGCCCCGGGGGCGTTGTAGTTGATCCGCATGGTCCCGGACACGAGTGCCATCCCCAGTTCTTGCAGGAGTTCAATCTCATTGGGAACCGGCGTTGTGAGAGATGCGACGCTGTTCTTTGTTGAGATCACATGGATACGTAGTTGGCGATGGAACCGGGACATGCTGAAAGGCATCTCAAGGCCTAGAACCCTGTCGTACGGCTCGAGGTCAGCCAACATCAATCGGTTGATGTTGAGTTCTTCTAAGTGAGGAAGGAGGGGATGCCAGTCCGTCTGCGACGAGTGGGAGAAAAAACACTCGAGTAAGGTTGGCCCGATAATCCGTCCTCGCATGACAATTTTTCGCAGTGATCCTCCGGAGACGGAGAGGAACCGCTTGACCGTCACATCCAGCAGAGTTACACTGAGTAAGGAGACAGAAAGCAAACGGCACGATGAGCGCTCGATCATCTTCGTTATCGAATTCAGGTCGTTCGAGGTGTTCCCGAGTTTCCGGAGAGTAAGATGTCGGAGAGAAGGTAAGTGGAGAGACGAGATGTCCATATCGTCGACGCCGTGTCCGGGCTCACTCTGAGTCGGAGTCCATCCGTAAAGGTCAAGCTCGATGATGGTGCTCAGAGAGTCGGGATGCGAGCGCGGTTCGAGTGGCAGAATCCTCGTCCATGAGTATTTCCATGTTCCGAATGCCTTGAGGTTGGGGGACTTGGAGAGAACTTCCGTCGGAAAGTGGTCTGGATACCCCGTACGTTCTGGATATCCAATGCACCTCTCAAAATCTTTCACCACGAAGTGGGTAAGCTGAGACCAAGGAAGTCGGGCAAAGACCTCCTCGACGTACTTGACGTCGAACAATACCAGCTTCGTCAATAACGAAGAATTTCCGAACGCCATGAGCAGGTCCAGTCCGCCTGGAATGTCAGACAACCGGTTGACATCAACTTGCCGGAGTGCAGCGAAGGAGGAAGAGGGGTTGGGACGAAGCGAGAGCCTGGACACTGCGGATGCCCTGAAGGGCGTATGGCTACCTCCTGGGAGATGGAACTTGAATGTAGCCCATCTCTCACATTCGTCGCGCAGGAGATCGAACAGACGCTGAGCTTGATCGAATTCTGGGTGGAACACGAGTCGGATATCGAGGGGGTAGCCTCTACTACGTTCCATTACGTTTGAAAGAACGGACGTCGCGGGAATTCGTGGGTTCTTGGATAACTTTATCATGTCCGCGTAGATATAGGTCCAAATGACAGGAGTGTCTACTGAAACCCGACGCCAGCGGCTTGAACGTGTAAGTAGTAGCTCAAAATGACGGTCTGGTAGCCGGAGCCAAACTTACCTGCACACCCGCCCGAGCGACCATATGGTCGAACAGCTGTCGAACGTGGAGTCTTTCCGAGGGCAAAACGTGAAAATCTTGGCCAAGAGCTCTGGGGGGAGATGTGAAGTATAATCCAAAACGGAGTTAGACGTTTGGGCGTCCATTGTTGATGAATCTTGCGGACACGTTTAGGAACTGCCGTGGTTGGAGAGGTCAAAGATCGCGGCTCGCGAGGTGTTCAAGTACGTGAGACGCCGCCCATGCTGCGCCAACATGTTCTTATAGGTCACCTTCGGAAGTTGCCAGACCGGAGTCATCGTTTCGTCATGAAAGATGACCCTAGATTGGAGCAAAGGGTCATGAAAAACACACTTGTGAGCCGGAAGTTTACCACTACAGCCTGCGGGTAACGGGGGATTCGACCTTCGAGCAAAGCTGCGCTACCCTTTCGGTTAGGGTGTATGGCTCACAGGGAATTCGATGATCGTATTGCAGTGACGGAAAGAAAAACGGTACTGGTCGGTGGTCATGCCATTAGGCACGATATACATACGCCTGGAGTGCTCCTCGTCCACCACAAGTCTCTCCAGCATTGCCCGGGCACTTCGTGCTACATTTGTCTGGAGAGAGGCCGAGAAGCCCAAGGATGAGCTTTAGGAAGATATCTGCTGACAGTGCGCAACCTTGATATGTGGAGGGGCAGGATGAGCGACAGCAACAAGGCGAGTGAGTGAACAGGACTCACGGCATGTATCACCGCCCACGAGGGCACAAGCATGATGACCTTTGGCTAGGCAGGTCGCTTGACAGAGACCGACGCTTAGAGCAGCTTCTACCTCAACCTCGAGAGGCAAGATGATATTGAGGAGACCCCTAGGAGAGCAAAGTCAATGTCGGGGGCAATACGAGCGTTGATCAGCAGGACTTACAGGAGCGGAGCTCTGCAGGGTGCGGGATGAACGTTCAGTCAGTAACAATCGTCGCTGAGGAACAGACTAAACCCACTGGTAGCAACCGCAAGGCGTCCATGGGCCACCACCAGACCCCCCTCCACCGGAACCTCCGCCTGACCCTCCGGAGCCGCCAGAACCACCACCTGAGCCACCACCACCGGAACCACCGCCAGAGCCCCCTGACCCTCCGCCACCAGAGCCTCCACCGGAGCCTCCAGAACCACCAGAACCGCCACCGCTCGAACCACCCCCCATGGTATAAATCATCTCCCACCCTTCGCCTTCGCCACTCCCGCAAAGCTGCCTCCCATTACCAGTGCACCCCATGTAGCACTGATCGTGCGATCCGTACGTGAGACCAGTGGCTTTACAGTTTCCGCACCCTATGAAAATGGAGAGGGTTAGTTACACGACAAAAGAAAGAGAATTGATGATGATGACTTGCAACATTCTTGTCCGTACTCAAGCCCAGCGCACGTATATCCCGACTGTGCACATCCGTCGAGACATTTCTCGACGGTCATTGAGTTGGTTGGGATATCTGCTTTAGGGTGGGAGGGTAGGTTTCTTGGTACGCCGTCGCGCCATTTCGGTTCGCTGGACAAAGATAAAGGGGGTCAACGGGTGAGATTGAGGTGTGGAATGGGGGGTACTCACGCGGTACACCCGGCTAGAGTCCAATTTCCGTATGTGGTGACTGGTAGGGCTTTTTCGTAGACGTTCGAAGCGTAGGTACCACCGCAGATTTCGTTCGGGTTGGCAGAGCAGGTTATGTTGCACCCTGTGGAGTGGGGGGTGTTGGAGTCGAAGGTGTTTCCGCAGACTACGGTTGAGTAGCGCAAGTATGTCAGAAAACGGAGGGGTGGAGGATGTAGGACGTACAGCACTCTTTACCGTACTCGACGGCAGCGTATGCGAAGCCTTTGCGGTCGCATTGGTCGATGCAGTACTCGACTGTGTTGTTGCTCCCTACGTCGAGTTGAGTGGGGAGGGTACGTTGGGGGGTGTCACTGATGGAAGTAGTGAGTTGGAGAGGTTGAGGATGGGGTATTCCCCGGCTTACACGAAACACCCTTTGTGGTTCCAAGGACCGCAGTGGGTGACTGTCTCTGGCCCTGTGCGTGGCTGGACAGTGGCCGCCGTAGCCTAGAGCAAACGTGGGTGAGAATTTCGTCGTGTGAGGGGGAAAGTGTCAACTTACGGCGGCTGCGAACGCGTAGGAAGTTGATACGAGGATGAATGCCGCTGAGAGGAAACGCATGATGCTCCGATGAATAAGACTGAGAGAGCTTGGTGGTACTGTACACGGTGGTGGGGTTTTTATATCTCCTCCAGCGGATGAGGACTTCCGAAAGGAATGGGTTTCTTTGTTAGTCTAGGCAGCTTCCCGATTTGATTTGAAGCTCCGTATTCAGGGATCCGAGCTGGGGAAGAGCTAGAAAACGTTCGGACATGACATCGAACGAGCCACAGTGATGCGCTAGGTGGGTGGGTTCCACAATACGCATGCCAGGCATAGTCATTGGTAGAGCTGTGAGGAGGCAGACGACGCGAGCGAAAGGCGGATCCTGGGTTTGGAGTAGAAGTACCGAGCTATTCCATCAGGTTCCCTGTCAGGGAATCAGCGGAAGAAGGAAAAGCTGCGAGTGCCGTCCGAGAGCTCGGTATGCGCTTTTCCCGCATATTCCAAAGTGGAGATTTGTCCTGGATCAGCTTCCTAGTCCCTGGTGTCCGACAAAACCTATAGAGCGCCATGTGAGATGTAAGGGGAGCCCTGTGCGTAACCACGGAGGACACGTCCTCGCGAAGCTGCAACTGGACTCTCGGTATCTGGGTACAAGAAGTCAATCACCGTAGGTGAATCCTTGGGACGCAATCACCTTCTAGATCGCCATGAGTTGACGCTCGAGGTCCGTTATTGAATCTAAACTGACGATGGGCTTGCTAATGGCGTCATTAATATGTGCGTTGGCAGTACTGAAGGTAATGTGTCCGGTGAACGAGTCATCGCCGCAGCATCAGATCACCCAGATGATGGCGTAGGACTTCTCGAGCTCGATGTCGCGTCTGGCATAACACCGATGATGCGAACAGAGAAGCCCTTGGAGCCTGAACCTGCAAAAGGCTCCTGCGCCTCAACAAGGACCTGTTTTAATGTGGCACGAGCAAAGCACCATCTCATGCTTTGACCGCCGTGTGAGATGAAAGGCAAAATCTGGGTATCATCGAAGGGTCATGAACAGCGCGACGAGAAAGAGGAAGAAATGGACCATTTACTTGCCAGAAGTTGAGAGTAGCAGAACTTCTGGCCGAGTGTCAAGAGTTGAAGAGCATACACTTGTCAACTGGACTCGAATAGCGTGCAAATGCTTGATATGATGTAGATGGGCTCCCAGTAACGCGATTTGGATGTGGTTGACGCGTGCTTTGGGTCTCTGGGTACAAAAAGTCAACAACAAGTCAGTAACCATAGGTGATTCATTGGAACCCAAATACCTGTACAGGGATTCTGTGAGAGAGAAACTGGTGTTCATAGCTGAGATTCGCTAATTTCAGCCAATTTCATAGCCCGTTGTATAGAATCAGTCTTTGTTGTATTGATAGAAATTGATGAACGCAGTACCACTCGGGATGAATGCATAACCTTATAATTCTATGCCAGACCTGGGTTGTGACACGTAAAACTTGGTAATGATTTAATTTAGAGGAGAATTAGAGTGTAGAGCACGTCGTCGTCGCTCAAGAAATGATCCAGCAACGAGGAGAGCACGCTCCTCAATGCGGGACATGATCAGGCGTGATGATGGTGGTTGTAATTTTGGCGGGTTACCAAATCTGGCAACTCCCGAAGCCTGCCCTAAACAAGTCGGGATAGGCGGTGACGATCTGTCCCCTTTGCCCACCCCCAAGTTCCTCCTCTGTCTGCCACGTCGTCGAGGTAAGCGTCTTCATCGTCGTCCGTAGCGAGCAACACCCTTTACTCATCGTTATTTCCCCCATTGCTCTCCTTTTTCTGTCGGAATTCCAACTGCGCACGCACTGCCTTGTTATCGGTGATATAAATTCTCATCACTAGCTTCATCTCTTTCCAGTCAACCCCCATCTTCTCACCTTTTTTCTTCTCTTTTACGAATTAACTATCACGATGGAAGACGAAGTCGCCGCTCTCGTACGTGGTCTACACGAGCTCATCGTTTGCCTGCATCTAAAATGGCCCCTCTTCAGGTTATTGATAATGGTTCCGGAATGTGCAAGGCTGGCTGTGAGTACTCTCCTGCTCTGATATGCAGATCTAGGACTGATATGACCTTGCTGCAGTTGCTGGTAAGGAATAAATGCTGTATAATTGTTTTCTGAGCTCATAGATGCGTGATCTTGGATTGTAGGCGACGATGCCCCCCGTGCTGTCTTCCCGTAAGCGCTCTTAACAGCATGTTTTTCGCGCTTGCTTACAGTTATTCTAGCTCAATCGTCGGTCGTCCTCGTCACCAGGGTGTCATGGTCGGAATGGGTCAAAAGGACTCCTATGTCGGGTATGTCTTGGTATACTCGATATCTAGCCAATCGCTCACTTTCTATTGTTCAGTGACGAAGCACAGTCGAAGCGTGGTATCCTTACCTTGAAGTACCCCATTGAGCACGGTATCGTCACCAACTGGGACGATATGGAGAAGATTTGGCATCACACTTTCTACAACGAACTTCGTGTCGCTCCTGAGGAGCACCCCGTTCTCCTCACTGAGGCACCTCTCAACCCCAAGGCCAACAGAGAGAAGATGACCCAAATCATGTTTGAGACCTTCAACACCCCCGCCTTCTACGTTGCCATCCAGGCTGTCCTTTCCCTCTACGCTTCCGGTCGTACCACCGGTATCGTTTTGGACTCTGGTGATGGTGTCTCCCACACTGTCCCCATTTACGAAGGTTTCGCTCTTCCTCACGCCATCCTTCGTCTGGATCTCGCCGGTCGTGATTTGACCGACTTCTTGATCAAGAACTTGATGGAGAGAGGTTACCCCTTCACCACCACCGCCGAGCGTGAAATCGTTCGTGACATCAAGGAGAAGCTTTGCTACGTCGCTCTCGACTTCGAGCAGGAGATGCAGACTGCCGCTCAATCCTCTGCTCTCGAGAAGAGCTACGAGTTGCCTGATGGTCAAGTCATTACCATCGGTAACGAGCGGTGAGTATTACGATTACCGAGTTTGTGATCGCGTTTTGATATCCCATCCTTTCTAGATTCCGTGCTCCCGAAGCCCTCTTCCAGCCTGCCTTCCTCGGTCTTGAAGCTGCTGGTGTCCACGAGACCACTTACAACTCGATCTTCAAGTGTGATCTCGATATCCGTCGTGATCTCTACGGAAACATCGTGCTCTCTGGTGGTACCACTATGTTCCCCGGTATTGCTGAGCGTATGCAAAAGGAGTTGACCTCGCTCTCGCCGTCGAGCATGAGAGTACGTCCAGCCCTATTTCCTATAGCCGCACCCAATTAACCCCCCTATGTTCTCACCTGCAGGTCAAGATCGTTGCTCCTCCTGAACGTAAATACTCTGTCTGGATTGGTGGTTCGATTCTCGCCTCCCTCAGTACATTCCAAAACTTGTGGTGCTCCAAGCAGGAGTACGACGAGTCCGGACCTGGTATTGTCCACCGCAGTAAGTCCTTATTTAGCTTGAGTACAGTCCATTTTACTGAATTTCGCCCTTTGCAGAGTGCTTCTAAGCTATGCGTGTAGGGTATCCGGTTTCGGTAGACGCTGGTCGGATGGAGGTTGGCTGGATTATCTCTCTGTTTTTACGAATACACTCCGTCGTGTGGAATAGCGTAATAAAATGATGTTTTCTGTGACGACTTGTATATACGAGGCCCCTTCATCTTCGTCTGGATTTGCTTGAGATGGGCGCTGGTCCTCGAGGTACTGCACAGTGCAGGCGGCTATCAGAAATGAAGTAAGTACTGGAACGGCATTCAGCTCGTCACCATGCCGTGTAATGGTGTAATACTTTTGATACCGTAAGTTACAGTCATGGCGGATTCAAGCGAAAGCAGTTCTGTCCTTGACCCTTCTACTACACGCTGCTTGCCATTCTACTTGTCAATAATCTTGGTGCAATGGAAGCCTCCGATCCCTCCTCAAATTACACCTCGCAACTCCCCACAGAGGTCTTGGTCGAGATTTTCCAGTTTTGCCCTCGTGAAGACTCTACGTTTGATCCCTCTTCGACTTTATGGACACTCGGGCAGGTGTGCGGGTAAGTTTAGCTCAGCCGCCATATCGTTTTATAGAATTACTACTTATTTTCAAACAAGCCGTTGGCGGCAGGTCTCAACAAACACTCCTATTATTTGGACCTCCATCTGTATGGATATGCTATGGCTATACGGCATAAGCCCACAGATCCCCGCGACATCCGTTCTCTCGACCATTCTTGAACGTAGTAGGGACCACCTCCTCGAAATCCAGCTGGTGTTCCACCCAGAACTCAGGGAAGCTCAGCGTCTGTTCGATCTCCTGTGTGCAGAATCCGGGAGGTGGGCTTCGTTCAGCCTCCCGGGAAACAGCGATACGGCATTCAACGCATCCGCAGTAGCCAACCTCTCACTTCGACCCAATTTGTCCTTCTCCTTCGCTGCGCTTCGGGAAGTTGACGTCAAGCAGTTATCCGAACTTCCGGGTGGATTGGAACTGCTTGTAGCGTTAGCGCAGTCCCCCTTCCTGAGGAAGCTAAGGATGATTGACGTCAAGTACGTCGAAAAGCTTTTCGCCCAAATTCCGTGGTCTCAGCTTACCCACTTGGAGGTGAATGCATATGATGATGAGAGGTTCAGGGGATGGCTACGGCACACGGGCTATCCGCGGGGGTTCTGCGCGGACGTTGTGGCCAAGTCACCTAACCTGGAGGTGTTTAGGACGTGGAAATGGTCATGGACGAGGTTTCTGCCGATTGGACCACGCGAGCGTGGGGCAGACTATTTGAGTTATATCGTGGAATTGGATCTTTATGGGTGGGCTCCTGGACCTACACGTCCTGATGACATGGATATTTCGTCTCTTCATCTACCCTCCCTTCGACACCTGACCCTTCGAGAGCTCTGCGGAAATCCTTTTAACGATCTGAATTCGATAATCAAGATGGTTGAGCGTTCGTCGTGCCGTTTACTCTCGGTCTCCGTCTTCGGTGCGACGTTCCTGGATGTTACGGTCAAGCGGTTTCTCTCTATCTCTAGAGGATCGTTGCGAAAAGTCGTGCTACGGGGACGTATCATCGGGTCGACGTTACTCGAATGTTTCTTCTCTCACTCTTTACAGACCGACGAGAATAATCCCGCCTTCCCGTACCTAGAAGAACTCGACGCCGACCGATTGATGTTGGTTGACCTCGAACCGTACGATAGGGTGCTAGGTCTGGAGATGCCCTTCAGTATGGCGCGTTTTCATCGACAATTGTCCATTCATGTGATGGCGACGAAGAATAGCGTCGCGTTTCTCACAACGCCGGTTCCTAACGAGACTGAACTCTTGCAAGAATTGGGGATGGTACTCGTGGCCGGGTGGCACCCAGGTGCTTACACGCCGCTTGAGGCAACTATCGAGGTAAGCTTAGCCCAAGCTTGTTACTCATGGATGTTTGTCTGATCCTCGGTTTTTATTGAACGCATTTCCCTACCAGAACTTGTCTGTTGTGGACTGCATGTTGACTTACCTCGAGAAGTACCATGGATCGAAACAAAGTGTAGTTCAACATGCGACAAATAGAGTAAGTGACTCGGAGTCTTCGAATTTTTACACCATTAAAACCGATTACTTACAATCGAATGGAAACCATAGTTGGGAACGTTGAGGTGTTATTTACGAGCAGTTGGTGATACGTGGAGCGAGGTTCCGGGACAGGAGAAATTTCAGTTGGTTGAGAGGGCTCGTTTGCTCTTTGACCCCTTGGGTGAAATTGACTGGCGAAGTTAGTCAGGTCAATGAATCCCTCGGGGAGCGGAAAGGCGGCAGCAACAACTTTTGGATAGATCCAGATGTGGGGAGTCCATAAACTGGGTCACGGGTAGAACTTGAACAAATACACGAATAGGATTGGAATACGATGTACTATGACATTTAAGTCGGCATGATTTGAGCGTGCCGACACTATAGGGAAGAAGACACAAGTGAATTGAGGGCGAATCGTAGTATGAGGCTATCTAGTTTGAAGATGATGGACAAGGTGTATAGGGCTCTTCGATATCTTATTGAACTCCGATCCTCATTAGTGTCTACTCGGGGGATCTTTGCGGCACCACAAGTGTCAGACAGCTGTATCTGAGGTCGAGAGGCCTGAAACCAACCGGCGTCGCGTCTAGCACGGCGGGGTTTGAAACAGTGACTCCGACCTGACAACTACCGAAGGTGAGGGCCTACAAAATGAACCACGCAACCGTGTAACTCCTCAGACCGTCAAGTATGGCGAAGTCGAGGCGACGTATGAAGAAAGCTTCTGCCCAGTCAACACTCCTCGATGGTGACTACGATTCCACTGACCCACAAGATCGCTGCGCAATGGAAACCCAAGTAGCCGCAGATTACACCTCACGACTCCCCCCAGAGGTCTTGGCTGAGATTTTCACGTTTTGCCCTCGTGAAGACTCCACGTTCGAACCTTGTTCGACTATTTGGGCGCTCGGACAGGTTTGTAGGTGAGTTCTGGTTTGGTCAATGAATTGTTTGGTGGACTCACCGCTCACAATTCGTTCAAGCCGTTGGCGCCAGGTCTCAGTAGACACTCCGGTCATTTGGACCTCCATTTGTATGGACATGGAAGCGTTACTCGAGGAACCATATATCCCGGCGACATCCGTTCTTTCGACTATTCTCGAGCGTACTAGAGACCGTCTCCTCGATATCCGACTCATATTCCATCCAGAATTCGGGGAAGCCCAGCATCTGTTTGACCTCCTGTGCGACGAATCTGAAAGATGGGCCACATTCAGGGTCCGTCTCCCGGGAGACAGCCATACTAGTTTCAGTGCATCTGCGGTGGCGAAACTTTCACTCCGGCCCAAATCGCCCTCCTCCTTTTCCGCACTCCGAGAAGCTGATGTCAACCGGTTCTCTGACCTTCCAGGAGGATTGGAGCTACTCGGAGCGTTCATACAATCTCCATCACTGAGGAAGCTGGTACTAGTTGACGTCGAGTACGTCGAGGGCTTCTTCGCCCAGATTCCTTGGTCTCAGCTTACCCACTTTGAAGTGAATGATGCTGAGAGGTTCAATGGATGGCCAGGGTGGACGGGCTATCCGGAGGACTTCACTATGGAAGTTTTAGCCAAGGCGCCTAATCTCGGGAGACTTGGGACATGGAAATACTCATGGACAAGGAATCTGTCCCTCGAGCCACGCTCGCATGCCGCCAACTCCAGGCTGAGTAACATCGTCGAACTCGACCTGTACGGATGGAAACCTGGGCCCGGACGTCCTGATGATATGGACGTCGCGTCTCTTCATCTGCCCTCTCTCCAACATCTAACCCTTCGGCAACTCGGAAACCCTGCGAACGACATGGATACAATAATGGAGATGGTAGAGCGCTCATCGTGCCAACTACTGTCGGTCTCGCTGTTCGGTGCAACATTTCTGGATGTTACGGTCAAGCGGTTTCTATCCATCTTCAAAGGGTCACTCCAAAAAGTTGTGCTACAAGGACGAATCATCGGGCCGACGTTGCTCGAATGTTTCTTCTCCCACTCGCCTCAGACACTCAATACCTTCTTCCCGCACCTAAAAGAGCTTGATATCAATCAACTGATGCTGGCTGACCTCGAGCTCTACGACAGGGTCCTAGGCCTCGAGATACCTTCCAGCATGTCGCGTTTTCATCGCCGGATATGCATTCACGCGACCTCGACGAAGAACAGCACGGCCTTTCTCACAAAGCCAGTTCCCAAGGAGATTGAACTCTTGCAAGAACTGGGGAAGGTACTCGCAACTGGGCAATCTCGTTTAGACAGGGGCGCTGTTGATACTGTCGTAGAGGTAAGTATTCACGTACTTATTATAAATGGCCATTTCTCGAGTTGCTTTTGCTAAATACGTCTTTCCACTAGAACATGCCAATTGTCGACTATGTTTTGACCTATCTCGAAAAGCACCATAGGTCATATAAGAGCATTCTTCGGAGTTCAACGACCAAAGTGAGTGATCGGATTTTTCACACCAAATTGATGATGTTAATGAGCGAAATCTGTAGTTGAGAACGCTGAGACGTTGTTTACGGGCGATTGATGATACAGTGTGGATGAGTCTTCCTGGACAGGAGGAGTTTCGTTTGGCTGAGAGGGCAGGTTTCTTGCGATGGGATTGATTGGTCAAATTTGTCGGCTCACTGCGGAACCCCGGCTAGGGACTCACGGATGGTGGAAAGAGTTTGGAGAATCCGTGTAGTTGGTATGAATTGAATGGATGGATTGACAAGGCATGATACCTTTGCAGTCAAGTTGGGATGCCTCACTTCGAATGGCGATCTCATGGAAGAAGATGCAAGCTGACCGCGGCGATCTAAGTACTAGGAATGAGGAAGGAATGTTGTATAGGACTCGGTATCCTATCATTGAACTCTCCAGTCGTGTCCGTTCATGACATTTGGGCGATACTTGGAGTACCGCAGAACTCAGGGCGCTGTGGCTGAGAATGAAAGGCCTGGCGCGGAGTTTGCCGAACAGTGGGCTCTGAAGTTTAAAGCTCCGACTTCGCCTCGGCCCTCGGTCTCTTTGATTGTTACCATCTACTTCAGGCGTTGAATTCGATCCAAGTACGTGCTCTTCCTCCATCGAATCGGATAGCCGAGACTGCCAGAATCGAGTTGTAGCAACAGGCATGCCTGTTTTTACTAGTAGAATGGCAGCGTGCCGTCTACAGCATCTTTATTGTTTTAACTTAGCTAGAGACAGCTTCCGCTCAATCTTGCATTTGTATCTGACGTTCAAATTTTAGCGTTTCTCGTTTGAACAAGTAATCCAACAGCAACAGGATACAACTTCATCGAGACAATCGGTCGATTTGGTGACCCAGGCACCATTGGTTCACCATGGCTTTCACGCGTTCTACAGTCGTGAACAAGGCCCATCCTCTCTGTCCGGTAGGCATAACTCGCTTCCCATTTGCATAGGTTTTTATCCTGTTTTACTTCAGATTTCACCCCATATACTGCCGACGATGGACAGGTCGGTTCTTGGGTGGAAGATGGAAGGTTTTTCGTCACTTCACCGAACTCCAATGTTATCTACAAGCCTCTCTTTGGCTCGCGCGATGTCTATCTCCGTCAAGACTATCTTCTGGGCGCAGAAGATCCACTCTTGTATCCCAACCCTTCCTTCCCGATCGCTGTCATTGGGCTGCCATTCCACGCCGGCCTCTAAGACCGGAGAGCGCACGAGCAAAGTGGTGGACCTTTCCGCCACCAGAAGCTTTTATTAACGAACCAGATAGCTCGGTCAAAGGTCTTGGTCGCTGGGCAAGAGACTACGTAGAACAGTATGAGCAAGATTGCGCGAACATTTCCGAGCGTGTATCGAAATACCGCTCTTCCCAGCAATCGATGGCAGGAATTAACCCTGTTATAACAGGGCTTGAGGGTCAGCTTGTACGGACTCTCCGCCACCTTATGACCATGCCTCTCCCTTTTCACCGCGCGAGGCAGCTTTGGTCATTCTTCCGGAGGTGGTATCTCGAGTTGGTTGGTGCCTTGGATTGGGTGGAACTGTACAAACCAGTTATGGATGGTCAGTCCTCCCCGCTTGAGGAAACAAAGGTCAACTCCGCAGTAGCTATGGGCGCTTTCCTCACATCAATCCATGACTGTGAGTTTTTCTTCAAGGCAGGGCTACCGTTCTGGTTCGTTCGCCCGGCGCATCTTCATCCAATGACTCGGGTGGACGAGCAGGTTGTTCCCATCACTCCTGAGTCAGCAGGTTTATGCCTGGATGAGATCATGTCGCATAAGAAGGAGATCCTGTACCATGGGCCCCTTCGTGATATCAAGAGGGCCGTGGCTGTCGAGAAGTTTGGGTTGGCGATCGTTGACTACAGTACCGACCCTTTCAGCATTCCAGCTTCTGGTCCTTCCGGCTCCTCTTCTTCCATTTCATCTTCCCCCTCCACCGTTCCCTCTTCCGTTGTTCCTTCTTCTGCTAAGCCGTCGAAAGCGAAGAACAAACGCAAGCGTCATGAACCATGTGAGTATCAATCACTTCATACCCGTTCCCAGTAGCTTAACTACTACCTCTCGTAGATAACAAAGCGAACTCGAAAGCAAAGGCACCACCAGCACCTGAACGGGACAAATTCGCCGAAATTCGAGGACCTTATTCGCCCGAGATCCCAGACGTGTGGGTGGAAGCACTTGCCTCGATTGACCGGAGTCGTCGCCCGGCCCAGGAAGGGGTCGTAAACGGAGGATACGCTTTCCCAGATCCAGGACTGTTTCTTTATGTTCCCCTCGAGAAGATGCAACGACTTCTACGCAACTGGCTGCGAATGCATCCCGTGTTGAGAATTCGCCACAGTATGGAGCCCTGCACGGCGTCGAGTGCATGGCCTCCGAAACAGTGGCGTATACTTTTGGGCACGACTGACGACCACACTCCAAAGGAAGGGTCTCAGATGGCCACCAGTCGAGCAGTCGTACGGGAGCTTCTTGGCCAGTGTCTTGACTTCTACGGCCTCACGATCGAGGACAGCGACTCGGAATTCTTCACCTGGGATGGTTCCAGATTCAGTATTGACCAGCTCTCCGACCCCCGCCTTGTCAAGCAGATCGTCTGGGAGCTCTACGAATTGAACTTTAGGTTCGAGTTCCAAGCTCTTGATCGCAAGTGTCGTGGGGTGGTGTACCCCGCGTGTGGAGTCGGCGATGCGAGCTCGTTCAATCCCGTCATTCAGGCGTGCAGCGCTGATCCTAGTCTGAACCCAAGCCAGGTTTCTATCGGCAAGGCGAATTGTGGACTTGCGGCCGCTGAGATTAGGCACCGGGGGAGCTATTTTCGTCAAATGTGTCAGATTATCAAGGACTGGGGTCCGGGAGGGGCGGCGGCAGAGACATTTTTGGCTGGGAAGGAGAAGTTGAAACATTATACGGACGATGAGTTGATAGCTATGGAGAGGTGGGCCACGAGGTTTTATTGCCAAACGTTCTATGAGAAGTTTGGCCGGCCCCCCATCCTCCCTCATCGTCTTGATTCTGTCTGATGGTACGTGCGGATGAAACGGGCTAGTAAATTGTATCTGCTGACACTGCCTAGAAATATTTAGTAAACTTGTAACCACATCTGTTGTATCTTGTACCTCAAGGGAGCTATTGAACTTAGTACGCTCATGACGATCTGGTGAGGGAAGGTACTTAATTAAATCCAGATGCAACTCCGAGCGAACCGAAACAAGAGGGCCTGAATGATCGTGGATCCGACGACTCGCTGGAAACACTGCCTGCTAGATAAAGCTCGTATGTCCGCTCTCCACAGTAAACTTCCACCTAAGACTTTTTCGGAGGTACGTCTTGGCCGACGTTTTTCGGTTTTTTCAAAGTTTCACATTCGAACTGCATTCGTCGATCTGGCCTGTGCTTGGGAGGCAAGGTTGCCGGCTCAAACTGCCAGGACTTTTCACGTAACCTCTTTGACTAATTTTGCAAGGGAAACCGACCCTACAGTTTCAGTATCTCAGTCATTGCCCGTTACGACAAAGGGGGAAGTTGAAGACTTCTTGAAATCCTGGGTTGCGGGAAGGAGGAGAGGGCTGATTGCCGACAAAGCGGCTCAAAAGAGTACCGCTAGGACAGATGTTTGAACACGAGAGGGTACTGCATAGCCCAACAAGATCTCAACTCACGTTTTGACTCTGAGAGATTTTGATCGTCATGGTGGTACTTTGTAGGTCCACTTGACGCGATCGGTCACAAGCGTGACCAAACTTGCCAGGGTTTGCCGTACGGTTGCCACGAGCGTGACGTTCAGGGTCTCTTCTCAACTTCCATGTTACCTGTCATAAACGCGCCCCCAATGTCGATTCCTCAGTTCTCTTCTGCTTTCTCAGGAAGTCAGACGTCCTCATGTCGACCTGCATCTCTTCTTATTTCTCGAAGGTATCTTGATTGATTGGACTTTTCTGGACCCAGCATCTCAGTTTGATATACAGATTTCCACATTGTTCTTGACCAATGACGGCAAATCTATCGTTTGTTCTCGCTACGGGCCGACACGGACAAGGTCACTGCAAATTTGGACCAAGTGCCGTCACTCGAGACCCCAAGAAGGCACGCTTTTGAACTCAAGTCACCGTCGCCCGTATTCTTCTTGAGAAAAGGCTAGCCTAGTACGTCGTAGTACGAGTTATCGCGAGATAACGGGGACCTGAAGGTATGTACGGTCGCAAGGTCTTATCTTTCTACCCGCGATCTGACTCCAACACCTACATTCGCGTTGTCACAATCAAATTGCAGAGGATCATCTATCAATCAGCCGAAGACATGGCCAAGTGGCAGGACAGGAGCTCTAAACTATTAGACCGAATAGGATAACTTGACGATTGACTGAGGCGACAGTTTGCATGTAGGTAACCGGAAACAGAAGACAATTGACAATTCAATGGTGTCATTTTCCGTCCCGAAGAGCTGCAATGTACTCTCAACCTCGATACACCGTCACCGCAGACGTTGCACCGTCGGGTATGCTCCAATGATTACGGGCTATATTGTTCTGCATGGGATTGGGGCGTTCGGGGGGAATGCACGAATGGTGTGTTTTTCTTAGCAGTTCTGTGATCCTAATATCCACGGGTACTCACAAATGACCTTACTTCAGTACTACCAAACGGGGTGTTTGCAGCGCCCACTGGGCTCGAAGGTCAAAATTGGAATCCCGTAACAGTCTAAACTTCCTGCTTTCCCGAGCGGCTGCAGTGGTACCGGTTACGTATCTCACTCGTCGTTATCGAGTTCGACTTGTTCGGATTGTGGCTCGATTCACGAAATTAGGCCTCTTGTCGATGTCATGTTGGGTTATTCTGGCTAAGTTGCTCGGTTTAGGATCGAAAGCGAAGTTTCATTTGCGTTTCTTTCGCGAGTGTGGTCATGTTACTGCCAAATACAACGAGAACTGAACAGCAGGAACGGACCGATACCATATGACGCTTACCCATGGACATTGAACGGCGTTGCCCGATCAGAGTGGGAGTAACCTTCTATTGAATTCGAATTCTTATAAGTACGTCCCTCGTTCTCGCATTTCTGCCTTTCTTTCCCATAACACCTCTGCGCTCATGTCACTGAACAGAAATTCCTCTTTCTTTGGCCGGGGGAGTACCGTGAGTTGACCCTTCCTACCTGACTCTGCTCGTATTAATGATGAATGATTTTCCAGCGTAGTGCTAAGGCTCCGGCAGATACCACTACATCCACTGGAAATACCTCGACCAGCACGGCAGGGACTGCTAAGGGTGGCGTGTTGAAGGATGCGCTCGAACAAGTGAGCCAATTTTTCCTTTTGTCCATCTAATACTTATCCCCATCTCCTTCCAGGTGAAGAAGGGCGTGCCAATTCACCCAGAGCATAGCGCTTTTGTACGCATCATTGCCCCATTCTCATGAGATAACCACTGACCTTAGTGTACAGGCAGCTGTTCTTGACGCTGTGAAGCACTCAGAATCTATCGATGACAGAAAGCTTCTCGTGGGTAAACCCCTCAACCGTATCGCGCCACCCCCTAAGCACTCTTTGTTTCCAGCTCGAACATGGACTAAATTTCATCTCAAATCTGCCGCCTGGAAGGCTCCAACAAGATGCCCAGGACAAGGTCATCAAGTTATGTGTGTATAACCCTCGCTTGGCGCATGTTCACATGTTGAATGTCGTTTCAGTGTACAATGACCTCTGTCATCCCCCCGCAACCTGCATTGGTAACAAATACGCGTGGCGTCAAGCAGATGGACGCTTCAACAATGTAGCCATTCCAGAGATGGGGAAAGCTGGGGAGCCCTACGCCAGAAGTGTGCAACAGACTCACCCGCTCCCTGCTAACGAGCTCCCAGATCCTGGACTCATCTTCGATTCGTGAGTGCAATCTCGCCCTTCATCGACTTGAAGTTCGCCGCTCATTCTTCACCTTCTTTAATCTAGCCTGCTGAAGCGAGATGGGGTGAGTGAATGAACTGTTCCTTGTGTCTTATCCATCGTGACCTCTTCTTTCTTCTATCTCTAGTTCGTCAAGCATCCCGCCGGTCTATCGTCGCTCATGTTCTCCTTTGCCGCTCTTGTCATTCACACGTCAGTACCCCCATCTTTCGCACCCATCAGTCACCCCACCCGTACTCAAAGTGGTTCTCATTCCCATCTTTAGCTGTTTCCGTACCTCCCATACCGACGTGAATGTCAACGAGACCTCTTCTTACGTCGATTTGTCTCCACTCTATGGCCACAACCAAGAGTCCCAGAATAAAGTTCGGAACCGTGACGGTCGCGGATGTCTCTACCCAGATATCTTCGCAGAAGACAGGCTGCTATTGCTCCCGCCTGCTGTGTGTGTTATTCTGGTCCTGTTCAGTCGGAATCATAATGTGAGTGGGGTCAACCGTATTCTCTTATCTATTTCCGTTCAATCTGGCTGTCTCTGTCCAATTGCACGTGCTGATAATCATATGTCCTTGTTCCCAATTTATTCTTATTGGTGCTTTAGTACATTGCTCGGAAGCTCCTCGAAATTAATGAACGTGGAACCTGGCAAGATCCGTCCAAGATTACGGATGAGGAAGACCTGAAAAAACAAGATGAGGAGATTTTCCAGACTGCTCGTCTGGTGAACTGCGGATGGTTCGGGTCTGGTGAGTTGGCGTCGTTGTCATTGTTGGAGATATCGGGATGGGAAATGCTGACTTGGATTCATTAGCGGTGTTCTCGGACTATGTCTCGTGCATTCTCGGGCTTGTGAGGCAGGGTAGTAGCTGGACGCTTGATCCATTTGGGGTTTGTTGCTTCTACTGTATTGCCGTTCAGGCTTCGTTTTGCTGATACGTCCCCTTCATTTTAGGATATTAGGAATTCGGATCACTCGACGTTTGAGAGGGGTCAAGGAAATGTGTGTAGTGTGGAGGTATGTTCACGAATTGAGTTCGCTATTTCCTCCGTTCCGAGCATCGACTTGACAAATCTCCTCTTACATAGTTCAATTGCTTGTATCGCTGGCACGCAACGACCAGTGAACAAGACGAGAAATGGGTCAATACAGTCTTTGAGAAGGTCTTTGAGGGCAAATCTCCGGAACAAGTTACGCCAGCAGACTTCAAGAGCGCGGCGAAAAAGATTCAGGCGTCGACTCCGGATATCCATCATTGGACTTTTGGCGGGTATGTGCCTGGGGGCTCGTGTTGATCGGTGTATACTCACACCATTCCTTTGTTAGCCTCCAACGAGACGAAAACGATATGTTCAACGATGAAGATCTTGCGAAAGTTCTGAAGGATGCGTATGTCACCCCGCTGGTGGTCATATAGACTGAATACACCGCTGACGACTGTATACTGATAGTACCGATCATCCCGCTGGTGCTTTCCGTGCAAGGGGTACACCAGGTACGCTGTTTTCTCTCGGTGGCTGTACACGGAAGGCAAAGTCTGACTTTGTTGCAGCAAGCATGCGTCTGCACGAGATGATGGGTATCATGCAGAACCGAGCATGGGGAGTCTGCTCATTGAATGATTTCCGACGGGTGAGTATTAATATCGTTTGTTGAATCAAATCGATAAGCTTATCGTCTTTCACTTTAGTACCTGGGCCTCAAGCGTATGTTTCGTTGATCTGTGTTCGCGTGTACGAGCTGGCGAAGACTGAACCTGATGTGTGGACAGCGTATAGCACCTTCTTGGAGTGGAATCCCGACCCGGAAATCGCATATGCAGCGGAGAAGCTCTATGGAAACATCGAGTATCTTGAGCTATATGTCGGCTTGCAAGCGGAGGAGGCGAAACCAGTCGTGGAGGGTGCAGGTCTTTGCCCTGGTAAGTGACGATCCCGAATGTATTGGGTAACGTTCTCATTGAATTGTACAGGCTACACCATCTCCCGTGCGATTCTCAGCGATGCCATCGCTCTCACCCGTGGTGATAGGTTCTTCACGCACGACTATACTCCCTACAACCTCACCTCTTGGGGCTTCGCCGATTGCCAGCGTGATCCCAACGCCTGGGGCTTCGGAAGTACCCTTGGTCGTCTGTTCTTGCGGACGCTCCCGGAGCAGTTCACGAACAACAGCACTTACGCGTTCTTCCCGCTCATGACTCCTGAATCGATGAAGGTCAACTTGAAGAATTTGAAATGTTCGGACAAATATGATTTGGAAAGGAAAGGTCCAATTGCTTCGTTCCAGACTGTCAAGGATTATCGCCAAATCGGTGATATCTTGAAGTCGAGCGCATTTACGACACCACAGTACCAAGAGAGGGTCAAGAAAGTGGTCAAAGGCAAAGGGTGAGGGCGCCTCTATGTATAGCGAAAAACATTCGACTGACACCTTTCATAGGTTCTATAGCGCCTCTGATAACCGCGACGAACAACAGCGCGTGTTGAAGATCTTGAATTTGCCCGAATCTCAGGCCGAGACGTGCGAGTTCTTCTACAAGACGACGCTGAGGCTGGCGAGCGAGAACTCCTGGGCACTGGTAGGCGACCAAACCTGTGGGTTGGACGTCGTGAGGGATGTGCTCAAGGTCGTCCCGGTATACTGGGTAGCGGACTTGGTTAGCACTTTCCGTTGTTTGGTTGACCGCATTCTCGAGGCTGATCATGGGGTTTAGGCTGGCATTCCGTTGAAGACAGAGCATGAAGGTAGCGGTGCATACACGGTCAACGAACTGTATGAGGTATTGGGCGAGATCTATACGTGGGTTCTTTAGCAATGTCTCTTATAACCATACCGGCTGACCTTCATCAACAGGTACCTGTTCCTGAACGTCGAGGGTGCCAAAGTTATGGTTCTCCAGCAGAAAGTCGAAGGACACGTTCGCAAATTAATTGACCATATCGAAAGTGGCCTCCATCTCGGATTGAAGAGGGTGAGTTCACAGGGCAGGATCTCGGACTCCTTACTAACGACGTAAAATAGTACTCAGTGTCTGGGCTTCTCGACACCGTCTCCTCATTCTTCTCAAAGGCCAAACCTAACGACCAGCACAACCTCGTCAAGAAGCTCCAGGACCAGGGGTACTCGTCAAGCGAAGTCGCAGTTACGGTACTTGCTATCATGGTCGGAACAGTGCCCGAGCTTTCTCTTGGTCAGTCGACTGAGAACTCTTATCGATCATACTATGGTACCAATCTGGATGTTTCGCAGCCTTGACCAACATGGTTCATTTACTCCTCGATACGCCGATGGAGGAGACTGTTAGGACAAATGCGAAGTCAACCTTCCAGGACTTTGCTAAAGAAGCCCTTCGTATGTGGATGTTTGATTTCACGGATGCATTCCTCTCAGCGTCCTTTTAGGTCTCGATCCTCCGTTCCAGGGAGTCTTTCGAACTGCGGCGAGCGATGCCTCGGTATCGCAGCTCTCTGTTCAGAAAGGAGGCCAGGTCTTCTTGGATCTTGCGACTGCTAATCAGGATGTATGTGCCATGCTTCAAGGACTTGATTTCTGTGCTCGAAGCTGATGAACATGATCCTTTTATCACAGGCTCAATTCTTCTCGGACGCGGAGAACTTCGACCCGGCTCGTAGCAACAACCACCATCTCTTCACGGATGATGGGATCTACAGGTGTTTGGGAGAGTCACTCACTGAGAAGGTAAACAGTGTGCTCGCTCTCTGAACATGGAAAGGTTCCTGATGTTCACTCCGCAATAGATAATGGGCCAAGTTCTCAAGGCTGTCTTCAGCCTCAAGAACATTCGAAGGGCACCCGAAAAGTCTGGGAAACTGAAGAGGTTCAGAGACCACGACAGACCAGAACTGAGATATGCTTACCTTGATGAGGCGAAGAAAGTTTCTGCGTGGCCGACGTCACTGCACGTTATGGTATGTCGCTCTCAATACTGAAAATTGTTGGTTTGTATCTCTGATCGCCTATTCTTGGTTTAGTACGAACCTCAAGGAGAAGTTGCCAACGGGCACTGAACTTGAAAAGCTCGGATCTTGATATGCCATGCATACAGATTCTTGATACCCTCTGATCGAGGAAAATGACCGGTTGTAAACTTGACAACGCCAGATAACGCCCGTACATCATTCTGCCCGTGATATGTACTAGTAGCCTACGATCTCAACAATTCCAATGAATGACTTTCAGTTTGTGAAATCGGCCACTGCACCTGCCTGTCGGGAAGTACGACGCGACGTGACTGAGGACGAGACGGATGGTTGATAACAGCAGCTTGGAATATCGTACGTCTCGAAGCCAGCTTAGTCGCCATAGACAGCCATTTAATCGTCCATCTCAGAGTTGGTACTACCGATATTTCTAGGAGCCAAGAGCAGCATGTGGACTCTTTCTGAAAGAAAGTCGGGTGGAGTTTCAAGACCCCTTGCGTGGAGTAGAGGATAAGCAAGATTGGGAACCTGGTATCGTTCCTCTTGCATCAAGTTCCTAATATGTGCCTCTCCATCACCACAATTTCGCGCCGTTGAGCAACGCGAAACAAGCGGACGAATCAGGTAGGGACAAGTTCTCGAACCGCATCTGAGAGACTATGCCGAGGTAACGGGGAAGAACTTGCCGTAGAGGGTAGTCTTTCTCTATCTCGGTGTCGAACTCAGCCTCACGAACCGGCGGTGTTGGTGTCAAACTCTGGCTTGTTCTTGTTCCCCCTTCCGCGACGAAATTTCGCGCCACCT
This sequence comes from Marasmius tenuissimus, assembly GCA_029532415.1. Lineage (NCBI taxonomy): Eukaryota > Fungi > Basidiomycota > Agaricomycetes > Agaricales > Marasmiaceae > Marasmius > Marasmius tenuissimus. The sequence continues at coordinate 78,394 of JAQOTA010000038.1, forward strand.
GCTGAGGCGTAACTTGAATTTTTGAAACTCCGCCAAGTTCATTGTTGGCAAGTACCGCAGTGCTCTTGGTCCGTATCTTTGATCATCTACATGCTGTAAATCTCAAGGAGAAGAGCCCAACGACTCCGACGAACGCTCATTGTAGGATGATGGGACCATGCAATTGCACTACGTCCTCCGAACATTCGCAGCCGCCAGTTCTCGAAGCCAAGTACTCGAGTTCGACAACCCCCGTACATATGCTTGACCCCTTCCCGTGGCATGCTGCCATTAGTGCTAAATATAGGTACTCCGCTACGCAATCTCAACGATTTTCGAATGATTTTGATGGATATCTCCACAGTCCGAACTTCGTGAGACCGACCCGGAGTTTTACCTCTTGGGTAATATCGTTGGGACCTTCCTGAGTCCACCTGCTTTGCAGGTTCTTTATCTATCGGACAGTTCTGCTCGACAGCCATGAGGACATGAGGACGGTGGTCCGGAGCCTCGAAGGTGTAACTTACGGTATTTTGTTCACCGCCGAGGGAGTCTATGGGTATTCATTACCAAAGTTGTTACTTCACTGGGAAACTATCGACATACGGTTTCTCAAAGTTCGTCATCGGTGAGCTGCTTCTTTTCCCAAATCAATGGAACCGATCGTACGTACTGGCTTATAAGCCATGGTATTAGAGCCCATGACTCGCAAATTCCCTCGAGTACACGCCTTACAATTCAGCTGCAAGAGATGCTGCAACTCAACGTTATTCTCACTCTCCTTGGTTCGACCTTCGTACCAATTGTGAATGGTGTAACCTTTCAACCTCTGGACCAACAACCTGGTCTCATCGACAACGGAACATTTGGTCCAGCGATCGAGATTGTTCACTTGTTTGAAGGGCAGCCTCCAATCGGTATCACGGTCAGTCAATCGGGGAGAGCAATCGTGAACTTCAATAGGTGTGCTTAACTTCTCTGTTATGATGTGGCCAGATACCTTTCTTACTTCATCCGACAAATCGGCAGAGGCGATTTGTCTTCCAACCCCCTTACTGTCGCCGAAATAACCAATAGCACCTCCGAAGCCCCATTTCCTAGTCTCGAATTCAACACACCACCGAATGGCCTGATCAATAACGATACATCCGAACGCATCGAAGGATCAAGTGATAGGGACCACTTCATAAACGTCCAGGCCGTCGTGTTCGATCCAAAAGGGCGTTTGTGGGCGATGGATACCGGTAGACCTGTCCTCGAAGGCGGAGACAACCCACCTTCCTCACCCGGTGGGCCAAAGCTGATGGGTTTTGATATGGATTCGAACGACTCGACCTCTCCAGCACCGTTCAAAACTATCACTTTCACGGAGGACGTTCTACCACCGCTCGGATATTTAAATGATATACGATTTGATCTGCGTCCCAATTTGACCGCTTCTGGGGAGGGTATTGCATACATTGCTGATAGTGGTATGTGTCCTTTTTCTCTTTTCATCTTTCCTGACTCAGCGGTCGTTCTCGACTGGTAGGTGCCCACGGCCTCATCGTCGTTGACCTCGGGACTGGCGAATCCTGGAGGCACCTTGATCAACTTGGTCCGGTCAATCCAACTTCACATTTCCTCCCCGTCCTCTTTGGCACTCCGACTTATCAATCCTCGAAATTGCGCCCTGCGTTCCATTGGGAAACCGTTGCGGGTGGCGGGATTGATGGTACGTAGCAAATGTTACTTCCCGGACCTTCTAGCTGGATCCCTGACTGTCACATCCACTACATAGGTATCGCAATATCCGCAGATGGTCGATTCATATACTTCACCCCAATCGCGAGTCGGGATCTCTACCGCGTTGAAACGGCGCCCCTCAGGGTTAACCCAGCAAACGACCCATTCGCGACTATCCGTGCTGCGCAGAGTATTCAGTATTTGGGACAGGTAGTCCTCTTCCCTATGCTGTCCGTTGATGGGTGTTGTGATGCTAACGTCAAGATATACTAGATGGGAGGGGCCGCAGACGGTCTGGAGACAGACGATACAGGGCTTATTTACCTCAGTCAACCAGAACACAACTCGATCAACACTTTCAATCCCGCTACCGGCGCTGTGAAACTGTTCGTGAGAGACCCAAGAATGGCGTGGCCTGACACCCTTTCGTAAGTCTATGCTTCCCTGCTATGCCATGTTCCCAATTCGACTAACTTACTAACCTCAAAAAACACAACGTGTCCTACTTCGCAGGGTGGCGGATGATGGATTTTTATACATGACAGCGAACCAGCTGTGGCTAAGCCCCGTATATCAGAACGGAACGGACAAACGTGTGAAACCTTTTGCGCTCATACGAGTTCCGATTCCGGGAAAGCCTGTGAAGTTGATGTAGCATTCGGAGCTGTAGGACAAGTAAATAATGTACTTATACTTTGAACCTGATGCCTTGTTCTGCATCGATTCATCGTCTCATTCTGAGCTCTCGGTACGAGTCCTATTCTCGGATCCGATGTCCAGATAACTGCATAAGATGCGCTTGAGATATGGTAAGTACTACATCCCCTAGCACGAACTACAATCATCAAAGAGCTACCGTCCGTAAGATAGAATCACAGGTCACCATATGTTTCTCAAGGGTACAAGATTTGTCACTTCAATGGTTTCTCCTGCAACATGTGCCTCAATATCGATGAATATGAACGGCAGGGTCGCGTTTCCCGAGAAGAATGAGTAGCCGCCCATGGCTGGAAAGCGTGGGTCCAAGTTGAGATTGACCCGGGATCGCGTAGGAACGGGGTTGCTTCCGTTTCCAAACATCCATGTATTGACGGATACTTGAACGTCGGATGGGTCGCCTTGTACCTGAGAAATAAGAGAAGAGGTGAGCCTTCGAGATCCGATAACACAGTTACAAAAAAGGCCGCACAGCAACCACAAGATCGTTCGCAATGACAATGTTATTCTTGTCAACAATAAATTGACTCCGCGCTGGATCATGAAGAACCGTGTCTTGAGAGATGGTCAAGACTTTGCCGGTCGAGACTTTATCGACGACTGTCGGAGTGGAGCCATCTCCCTCGTCGACCTCAAACCAAAACTTGGACAGGGAAGTGGTCATATTGATATTCGTTTTGAAGAAATAGGAGGTAGCCCCAGGGAACCCGTAGCGCGTCTCGGCCAGCAACGAAGGAGAGTTGAATGAAGCGGTGAGTGGGGTTACTGAGCATCCGGAGGTTGGACAGGTGAGAGGCCCATCTCGATCATTCCAGAGAAGCTTAACCTTTCTGTTTGGGTTTTCTCCAATTACCTACAAGTGGGCGGAGTCAGAGTTCACGTTCAGGAACAAACATAAACAGGGACTGCATACTCGTAGTGTGGCGAGGAAGATCATTGTGGCGTCAGAAACGTTCCCAAGAAATAGGACGGTGTCTGATACTTTGTACTGAATTGGCGCCACGACGTCTGTAAGCTCAACGTTTCTTGGCACAGTGTTGATCATCCGTTCAATAAGTTCCCCACAAGTTCGATTGAAGGTGCCGGGATTGGCAAGGCTATAATGTGAATTGAATATGTTTGCGGAGGTTACGAAACACGTCGCGGAGGATACTCGTACCTGTGCATCGTCAAATTCCCGTCGCTCGAGAAAATCCGGAGGTCTGAATTCGTGGTCACATTCGGACCGACAACGAGAGGATTTGAGGTCGTGCCGTCTAGGTAGCCAGATATTCTGCACGTAAACTCATATCAGCAACTCGAAAAGAAGGAACAAAGAGATCACTGACACAGCGTGGTCGAAAGCTTGTGTGCCGTCGAAGAGTTCCAAGTCCGTATCCTCGTTGTGAATTATCTCTGGAAAGTCGACGCGTCTAACCCCACCAAGGGAATGTCCACAAGCAACGAGAGCGATCATCTCGGATTGATTAAATCCTTGGCGTCTGAAGGACTCCGTGTGCGAGGCGAGATCCTGGTGAGGTTCCGGAACTGTGGAGGGTCCAGCTGAGGTTGCGTCAACCCTCCCGCCACGAAGGGGAACTTTCGGACCTTCGCAGTTGTCAACTGCTCGTACGGCTGCAAATGCGAGGATATCCGCAACTAGGGAGAAATTAGGGAGTCAGGGCAGAGAATAGATAGTGATGACTATGAGATAACTCACGTCCAACGGCGGGACGCATGAAAGGCACCAGCTCGTCGAGGGATTCGAGCATACCTTGCCCCACGTTCTAGTTAAGACAAAATGAGTGATGGAGTTGTAAATGAGATGAACCAGAAGTACGCACCTGTGGCCTGTCGAGCTCATAGGCTATGGAGCCGTCCAATCCCCCAGTACCATCATCGACGTTATGAGTTGACATGTCATGATAAGCCTAGGCAAGACGAGGGCTGTATCAAGCTCGGGTAGGCAGAAATAGTCGACAATTCCTCACCAAACGGAGCCATTGGGCAGCAGTAGTCGTATTCTCGCGTTTGTCACAGGGGAAATCGAGGAAGGTCGAGAGGTAGGCGTTTTCGTATAATAGATGATCCAGATGGTCTACGATTTCTTGCTGTTCCGCGAATACATATCGACACTGAAAGAAGAAAGCAAGGGCTATGGTAGATAAACCAGAGATGAGAAACCGCATCGAGGGCTTGATGGTGTCCTTGACAGGCTTTCTTCAGGATGGAAGAGTTGAATATATATCCAGTTGACCGGGTGAGCCCGTTGTGATAAGGATTCTCAGTACGGCCAGCCACGTCCGCTATGCAATGAATTAACTCGAACTGCGGAATGATTTAATCCGCGTTCTGTGAATAGACCATGTCAGAATGCAAAATGATGGGATGGGGGAATAAATGAGCACATGTTCGAGGAGGAAAGCACCTAGATGTATATCCTAACGCAGCGGCGTATTGGCGCTGCCGCGCTGTATTTCACAGCTCAAACCTGTTGAAGCAAGTCGAGGTGAATATGAAACATTTGAATAAACAACTCACTGGTGTGATTGTACCATATGGAAATACCTTCCTTCATATACCATCGCTGAAGCTCATTCTGGCTATTTGGGACCTGAGTTCCACTCTGGGTTAGCTATATGACCGTACGATTAGTGGAAAGCACGCCGGGAACCATTGCAACTGATTCAAAACAAACACATAGTCGGAGGCTGGTACCGGATTCAAGAGGAGCCGCAGTTGTGGCGCGTGATTGAAAGCGAACGAGGCCGTGTCATGCTAAAGTAGACCAATAACTACTGTACGAGATTCGAGCGCCGAAAAAGAGCTCGAGTACGGAGGAGAGAAACAGAGAAATTGAAGGATGAAAGGCGACTCTTGCAAACGCCTGATTTAGATCAGATTGGCAGAGTTCGAACGACAATCAGGCGTCGTACGTCAAGAGGCAATTCGGCGGACTCAGAAGCCAGCTGGGTGGATCTATTGAGAACTTGGATGAGAACTTGGAGTGCAAGATAGACCGGCAGCCCTTGTCGGATCCAGCGAATAAAACTATATAGAGCAGCTTGAGCTTCGTATCGCTTGAAGTACTGGTGAGGCATAGAAATGGGTTTGAAGGTTTCTATTTTCAAGGGAAATCTTTGTGGTGAGGACGAAGACCTGGGTACTGATGAAAATGTTTCAGTGAACCATATGACTTGAAAAGACGGCTACATAGCATACCTGAAGATACGAACGCCAGCAAATCAGACACCAGTCTCTTCATCCATGCCAAAACAGCGGCCCCCCGTATTGATACCTTGACGTTTTTTCTGGCTCTATATCGGTGAAGGCCCAAGGTTTCTTCGCGCTCGAGACATGTATGGGCTTTGAGAAGGGAAAAGCCGCGTACAACTTTGGATTTGTAGATGTGAACAGACAGAATGTCACTGTGCGTTGATAATGGATGTCCCGATTGAACCTGCTAAGCGCCCGCATCGTTATCCTCAACCACCATCATCCTCGAAGAGCACCATTCATCGTCATCGAAGGACTCGACAGATCCGGTGAAACTGCTCAGACAACTTTGCTATGCGTTCAGCTCGAACAGTCTGGACGTCGCGTCGCCCTCACGACGCTTTCTGGCAACAACCGTCATCAGAAAAATGATTGATTCACATCTGTGTTCGCGATCCGTACTAGACTAAGACCGGATATTGGTCTTCCTGTGCCAGATTTGTTCTTGTTCTTGGACTTGCTGGGAAGTTGTTGATGCTGGGAAAGGCCAGCAACCTGCCGCAGCAGATATATGGAAACGCATTGATACCTTGGTAGACGGTTTAGATGATGACGTCGTCAGGCTTTGGGCAGATAAAACCTGATGTTGGCAAGGTAAGGTTCTGGATTCTTCGTGTCTGAGTCTTTAGCTGAACACTTGAGGATAGGGGCGTCTACTACTACGGTCAAATAGCTTTGGCTTCACATTGATAGTATCTTAAGAACCGGGGTAGACGCCCGAAGTTCTACAACAGAGCTCCAATATCCGTGGCGTTCGCAGCTTTACTCGTCCAAACTCGTACCCTCCAGCTTCTCGGTCGCCTTTAAACATGAACTAGTCAGAGAACCAGAGAACCCGATCTTATCCTGCCTCAACAACGTATTCGGGTCTTGTGTCGACGATTACACACTACATACTCCAAGGCCCTCATTTCACCTGTTTATACTGGTCATCGATTGCAGAGTGAGATGTGGGGCGTTGTGATAGCGTCAAATCGTCTTCGGAGCCGACTAACGACGAGTTGGCCTGGCGTCTACAGTGTCGATATGCCCGACAAGTTACAACCCTTCCTTCAGTCATATTGATCCACTTCGTCCCTTCTTATTTTCTTTTCATCATGCTCATCCTACTCGCTGTCAACTAGACACCTTTTCCTGCTGGAGCCGCGTCTCGTCGATGGACCCATTCGAACCGCAAGGACTTCTGCCGGAAGAGAGACCGAGCTATGGATTCGTCCAGCCTCCCTGTGTAATCATCGACGTTATGAGTCAACTTGTCGTGGTAAGCCTAGGAACGACACGGGCCGTGTCAAGCTCGGGTGTACGAAAATAGTCGACAGTTCCTTACCAAACGGACCCATTGGGCAGCGGTCGTTGTATTCTCGCGTTTGTCACGGGGGAAACCAGAGAAGCTCGGGAGATATGGACTTTCATATAGCAGGTGATTTAGAAGGTCTTCAATTTCTTGCTTTTCCGCGAATGTAGGTTGATAGTGAACGAGGAATATGTGGAAAGCGAGGGCAATGGCTGTAAGTCACTGATCCTTCAATACGTGCATCACACACCGCTCATCTACACTACCAACCGTTTATCGCCACCATCACGTTCAAGATGACTTGCGTCTACCTCCGACATGTTTCCGTAGGACGGTGTCATTGGTCGCGGCCACTGCCTCCAATCCAGGAAGAAGCGTGTCGTGCTCAAACCTCATTAATGAGGGCAACTCGTGCTGATTGGTGATGGCAAGAAGCTCGAGTCCGTCGGGAGCAAACATGTATCCTTTGTGGAGACGCGGGCTGGTGGGAACTCCTGTGGCTATCCCGCTAACGGCAAGTGCGACCGACAGCATTCACTAACCTCGTTTGCCAGGACGACGGTAGCCTTTCTGTCTCCTCTACATAAGAGAGTAAGGCCTGTGTGAGCTTCTCAGACTGGTATTTCCGTTACCAGGTATGACTCTTACCCAATTCAAGCCGATTCTTTCGCCTCCCCTGACCCATGTTCTTGTCCAATAAAGCGAGCATGTTGGACGGACACTTGGCACTGGTTGGCTGTCATAGTAGAAGAGTTCGTGTACCCTCGTTTCTCATGTTGAACATTTCTAGTCCCGTATGGTGGTACACTATCGTTTCAAATCTCGGATTCGATGCTTCCAGCCGAGCTTGGCTGAGGATAATTACCAGAAGTGATGGAATCGGGGCATCAAGCCGGTTGAATATTGGCGGAGTACAGGCCGGCGTTTTCGACGACGGGAATGGGAGCGGGTCTTTCTTGAACGTTCGTGTCTATTCCTTCTGTGGCTAGGCTAGAGCGAACGACTGAGAGTATGTACTTTGGTGATTGCAAGAGCGTGGGGTCAAGGTCAACAGTCTCAAAATATCTGACACGGCTGGGCACCCATGAATGATGAATCGATGATTCATAGACTCCACAGTAAACTTCGAAGCTGGGATGTCGGCATGCCAAGACAACGCTCAGTAAGCTCAAGACGCATGAGGCTTTTGAGAAAAATGCAGGATCTACGCAAAACCTTATGTGAGAACTCGCCGTAATTCTCGTGGCCCAAATTGCGAGAGCTGTTTCAATGCCAAATTCAACCTATATGGGAGAAATATGTGGTCAGAATACCAAATCTGGCGTTTTTATCGCACTGTTTTCATGCATTTCCGGTATCACGTGTTTCTTGCCTTTGTTCTAGTTAGTCTAAGTTATGCTAAGATCTCCCAACATAGGCTTCAGCATCTATCTCACATTTCTGTCAAGACCTATGCGACTGTGCACTGAGTAACTGGTAGCCAAACAACTGCAATGCGGACGAACTGATGTGCTTACTGAGTACTGATCACTTGATTCTCAGCCTCTCCGAAGCGGTGATTATTTGATCCTACTGATAGTAGGTTTCCTCACTGGTATCTTCGCATGCGGAGCCCAACATGGCGGCGCGGTAGCTATATGTATAGCTCGAAAATTCTCGCGGTCCATGCACTTAAAGGAAGGAACACTTTCCCCCTGAAACCTCTTCGGTCCCTTCCCCGACGAGCTCAATGGATTCCGGTACGGTTCAGAATCAAACCGCCGATCTTATCGGCCACGACGCATACTTTGCGCTCATCAAAATGCAGAGTGTCGGTCTAGCGTATGGTTCGTACGATGTAGAGGCATCGCCTGCTTTGCCTGGCCCTGACACAGTGCCCCCACAGGAATCTATGTGCCCATTGCAGTAGCTGCGTTACACATTACTTGGTGCGTACCTCACTGCGACAGAGAGCCTCATCAACACTCAACATCCCATTCAGGCGACGACATGTCCGACGCCGTCATGTCAAGCACACACCCACGAGATGGCTTCTAGGTTTATTCATCCTCATATTCTTTGCCACGACTGCTTGGTTTTCGCTTGTCGTCTCCCAGCAATATCTCAAGTTTCAGTACATCTTCCACCCAGTCAACGGGAATATACCGTCATTAAAAGACCGGCAGCAAGTCGTGGAGCTTCTATACGAAAAGCTCTTCTCTGTTACACCTTTTTGCCAAGGAATAAATGTAAGATTGTATTCCTCTTCGGCGTAAGTGAGAGACTAATAGATACATGACCACAATAGTTCCTCGCAGCAGATTCTATCATCGTATGGCGTGCCCTATCTCTGTGGCCTGAGAAGAGGTATCTCAGATACATATTCGGCTTCTGGATTTTCGCGAGTGCAAGCAAGTGATGTTCAATTGAGTGCCTGGGGAGTGCCTGGGTTAATTCACGCGTACACAGGCATTGCCGTCGCGAATGGATTCAACACCCTCGCAATCAACATGCGCGCCGCAGGGGATGCAACCAAGGTCGACGGCTGGCAGAAACTAGATTCATCCTCGATGCTTGTGTCTCTTTCCATCAATATCGCCGCAACGGCTCTCATTCTCGTCAAAGTTTGGTGTGTCGAGGCAAAGGCATACTTGCAGGATCACTGACGGAAACATCTTTCGCCTCTAGGCAAACCCGCCAAATGTGGGGAAAGAAAAATTCGAGCCGGTCCACGCCTTACCGAATCCTCATCTCCCTCATCGAGTGCGGCTTGTTGTTCTGTGCTATTCAGGTGAGCTCGACGGGGCGTGCATGACCCACAATATTGATGTTCCGTTAATCACAGGCTATCAATGCCTCTGTCTCTCTGAACAACGGAAACTCATCATCACTTGGTTCCCTAGCTATGTTTGTTCAGTATTATGCTGTCATGTCCCCTATCCTTGCGGTGAGTATATCTCTTAAGGTGTGATATCTATAGCCAAGAATCTGATGAATCGTATCCCGCGCAGGGCATGTATCCATCCATTGTCCTCCTCATCGTTCAACAACAATCGGCAATCGACGGTGAAACTGATGTCTTTATCTTCGAGAATACTATACCCAGATCCGAACCCAACAAGTTCAACCTCACGCCGCGTGGACACGGGAATGATGCCAATGGGCACAACCTCACTTCGGCCATCAGATTCACGAGTGAGGCTAGTGATCTCGAGTCGGGGAATGGGACTTCAGCGACCTTCTTTTCGAGAGCGGACGCGGTAGAAGGTCGTGGTGGCTCGCATCGTGGTGTTGAGTTTCCTATGGATGTTGTAAGTGGTAAAGATCATGATGGTATCGAAGACTCGGACTGTCAAGGCTACCCCCCTAGGAGAGGGCTTCATGTCGATGGGCATCTGTCCAATGACTACCATCATAGTCTACCTGTAGAGACATCTCCCGGGAAAGATGCTATACCTCGAGCTCTTTAACCGTGGCCACCGAAGATACGATTATCGTGGCGAAAGGACCATCGAGTTTTGTATGAAAGAATGTAACTGGAATGTAACTACTCCTATATCAGTATATTCTATTTCCTATGGCATCGTGCACGTATTTATTCTGGGGCGATAATGAATGTTATGAGTCTCGCGTTTGTATTGATAGAGTGTCAGTTGATACACGGAGGCTTGAGAGCGTACAAATATTCTTTCCGAGCCCACAAAGATTTTCGTGTCACTTGTTCGTGGCGCTAATCTGACACGGAACTGCCACTGCGGAAGTGTCGGGAGGTCGAGTATGTTGTCACTACCCTGCGAGATTAGTTATCTGTGATTGCTGACTGCTGATGATTGATATTGTATATTGGCAGCCCGAATCACTCGTTCTATCCACCTTCTGCGGTCGAGAGATCTCCAGATTCATCTTCCCCCGGAAAATGCCGAAGTAGGTTCTCGCGCGTCTCTCGACTCTGTGGTTGGCCTCCTTACGCGCAAGGTCACTTCGTGGGGTGGCCCGACTTCCAATACTTCACATTCATATGCTTCGTTGACATACTGCAATATGATTTTCATGTTCCCGACTAGTAGCTGGCACACAACTTGGCGCTTGTTGATAAGTACCTTACGGAAACAGTAAGATGCAAAAGCTACGAGTCTGAGTGCTGCCCTGAACGCGAGAGAAACAAGTCAACCGCAAACCTTCGTTTGGAGGACAGGTCAGATCAATTAATGGGCTTGACCTGCCAGAAGGTCGGAAAATTATACTGAATATAGCCGCCCGACCGAACGCCACATGTTTACAATCTAATAAATTGTAGTGTCAAGAATCTCAAGAAACTTTTGAAGCTCTAAGGGTTTTATTGCTTCTACGACAAAGGGGAGGCGAAAACTCGCAAGGAGATGACCGACGTGGAGAAGATAGATTTTCAGTGCCAGCCAATCTCCTGCATAGAATACGACGACCTCACCAAGGGTCAACAACGCGACTCGGAGATTTTTCAGATCAGTGTTTATGTCTATGGTTGCATGTGTTGGGCTTACAAAGCTCAAATTAGCGGACGAACCAGCACCAGTAGGGTTCCTCCGTCCATTGCAACGCGATGGATGTTTTCACTTTTCACTTTCCTCCTCTCTAAGAGCTCGCCCGGTCCCTCCAGAACCTTCGAAGAGCACGTCCGTGTCGTATTTTGGCCTCAACTTCTCTATAAGATAGTCCCTTTTGTCTTCGCGCAGAAAAGAGAGAAAGAACAGAGTAGACACACTCGAGCCCACGGGATATCTGAGATGACTCTAATCTTGAATACTTCGAAGTCCAGGTTGAGCTGTGTATGCGTACTATACACCAAGTGTCGTAGTAAGTACTCCGGAGGCTGGGCCTGGGTCCGCTTTTTTAGGCACGAGGCCAGACGCATTCGATTCGAAAACAACGCGTCCCTTCTGTAATCACCAGGACTGAACCCGAGCGTTGTCAAGGCTGAGAGAGGCGGATATATCCTGCAAGACCCAGCGCTATGACTGCAGGTGCTCGTTAAGGATGGTGAGTGGGACGAGCAAACGAACAGCGAGCGATGCCAAGATGAGCGTAGAAGCTCATCTTTACATCGCTATCCTATCCTTGGATTATATAAGAGACTCGTGCCGGGCGCCATTGTGGGTCTCAATCCGACTAAGGAAGCTTGAGTAATTGTCGTGCTCATGGCTCTCGCCAATCGCTCGCCGTACTCGTACATTTCAGCAATAAAGATTGAATTACAGTAACCGTAGGGTTAAACGTCCTCTTGTTCGCTAATCGTGTTCGAGAGTTACGGGCTATATTTCTGTGGGTATGTTACTGATGAAGATGGATATTCACAGTCGAGATTTTAAAAAACTAGAGGCCAACGACCTATTCTTGTCTAAGATGGCTCGCGACTTGTGGTTGAACTGCATGGCCGACTTCCATCGTGGTCCGCTCATTAACTGTGCTTTACCAGATCTGCACTCCGCAAGTCGACTCTGGTACCACTTTTCGCAGTCTTTAGACCAGTATCCAACATTGAGTGATCCTGAGTTGAACGCGCCCGGGCGTGGAAACCACGACTTATGGGTCGACAGGTACTTGCTATTTCCCCACTCCCGGGAGAATCCTAACAATCGTAATGTATTAGAGAGGGGAGGAGACAGGAAGCATGTTTACGGAGAAGCACTCACGGGTCTGGAAATAATAGACACCACAGACAAGGTCAATCTCCTCCTCGGTCAACACGTGGTCCCAGTATCCCGATCCATCATGAGTGAACAGACAGGTCCCTGTCTGCAAAACTGTCATATCAGGTCCGTACACCACTGCTTCTTCAGGTATCACTTCTCTAGCAATTCTCGCAATCAGCCCGCCGGCCAAGACTGCCGCTCTCCCTCTGTTACTTCTGAGAAAGTCGTTCCTCGCAGACTCATAGGCAATAAAGTCATAGAGATCTGGAGAATAGTTCTGTGGTCGATGCCCAAGCCTAGGCTCCGTGACGGTGGGTTCTGATTTCTTGATAGCAGGGAGGGGACCACGGATTGCGGTGCAAAAGGGCATTCCACGACGATAGAGTTCAATGGCAATGTCTGTCACCGTTGAGCCCCAGTCTTGCCGAATCATCTGTAGGATCGCCGCAGGGTCGGGAATGAGAAGGGAAAAGGTGGTACCGGGCTCCCATATCTGAAAGTACTCTCCATTGACCAGCTTCCTCACAGCAATGAGATGGTCCCACCGTGCCTGAATTTCCGAGTCGGCGGTTGAGAGGTCAAGAGAAGGGATATTAAGAAGAGAGTTGTTATCTGGGCTGGGATCGGCTGACCGCAAAGAGTGGAAGAAGCTTTGTATTCGTTCTCTTGTTTCGTCTCGCGGCTCAGGTTCGTCGAATCGCACATTGGCAGGATTCTTCGGCCAACGACCATTGCCTAAGAGTTCCTTCACGTCGCCCCAGGGGACAAGCTCCCTTTTCAGCTCGAATAAGTCGTTGGTAAATCCAAAACGGGCGAATGCAATATCTTCAAGAGTTTCTGGGAATTCCAGTTGTACGGAAGGTGTATCATCCCCCGAGATCAATAGCGCGACCTGGTCTGCACTCGGGGGTATTACCTCGTGCCCAACTTCACCTTCAGGGCACAAAAGGGTAGCGGGAGATACTACACCATCGGAGGTCTCGCCTGCATCAAACCCATTGCCCTGCACACTTGTTCCATCGATTTGATTGCATTGCATCTGCCCTGAAGCAGTAAAGTCTTCAACGAGTTCCACTGGCCTGTAATCGCCTTCAAGTGTTCTGCCTGTCTGTCCAAGACAGCTTTGTACCTCTCTCTCCGCCATGATAGACCCTACAGGCTCGCTGTTGTCATCGTCGTCGTCGGACACATCAGATCCAAACTCGGAGCAGATGTCCCAGGAATTCGACCAGGAGTCAAATATAGCCTGTTGATCGCTGTGTTTACTCCAGCAGACCTTCGCAAGCTCGCGGGTAAGCTGCTTTCGCACTCGGAAATCGTGTTCCTCTCTTTCCCAGTACCACACTCGAGGACCCCTCGTTCCCGGTTCTGCGTGTCTTGTAGCCTGTCGCTCTCTGTTGAGGCGGATAGTTCTGTGTTTCTGGCTCTCGGTCAGAGCTAGATTCTCGTTTGATTCTTTCCTTCGTTTCATGAAATCGCTCCAGTGTTCTCCTCGAAGCTGACCAGAACCCGACTCAACGGGGATAGACTGGATAGCATTGCGAAGGGCGTCTCCAGTCAGAGGTGGCTGCGGGTCTCCTTCTGACCACTCGACGGGGTTGGTAGAGGTTTCGGGCTGAAAACGAGCTATGAGTACCTTACGGAACGCGTGTAAGTCTCGGGCTCGTGGCAGAGCTTCTCGAAAAATCTGGACGTGAGGGTTGACCTGATGAGAAGTGATGCGGCGGGAAGATTGGTCAGGAATGTGTTGGATGGTACCCTCTATCAGAGAGCCAAGGTGAATGCAGATGGGCATGTTGAGGTCCCGGAAGAGGCTGTAAAAGGCTGGAGTCCTGTCTTCCGTTGCATCCAGGATTGTCCCGATTCTCTCTGCGTTACTGTCTCCCGCGAAGGAGTGAATAAGATCGTGGATCCAAGAGAGGTGGTGACCGGGTTTTGTTTCGTGGCTCCTTATCAACGCTGAAGTGGTCATCTCTGATAACCAATCGAAGTTTTTATCTAGAGCTTCCCTTCGTCGACACCAAGAGATGAGGAACGTGCAAGCCGAGATAAGTGGAAGGAAGGAGTCTCTAGCTCGAGCGGCTATATCCTGAACGTTCTGCCTCCCTCCCTTGTACTTTCTATACCCGTATGAAGCAGGAAAAGGCCAAAGTTTGAAGTCGGCCATGATGTCCGCTCCTGGGTTTCCAACGTCGATGAGCTGCTTCACCATGTTCCGAAGCCATCGCTCGAGTATATCCCACTTGTTCGCCAACTCGGGATCCATGGCCCATTTTCCAATGGACTGTTCGATGACCGGGAAACGATTATTTTTAATAGCCAGACATTCAAAAGCGGGATGGGTGCGAAGGAGTAGGTCGTATCGTGGAATGAGAGGGAGATACGGGCGCTCGAAGTCAAAGCAGGCTAAACTCTTGAAGTCGTAGGCGCCGACGATCAACTCTGGCTTTGAGATAACGCCTGGGCTTGGGAGATACGCAGGTGGTATACCGGATCCGGACCAGACATAAACTCGTCCACCGGCTTCAATAAGCTTTGTTCCGGGATCGTAGGTAACCGTTTCGTACCGAGGCACAGTCCCCTGGCCGATGTCCTAGAGATGCATCTCAGTCTGGTGTCGTCGTAAATCGTCGAACCCGATCTTTACCATGAATTCTTGAAAAAGGTCACAATGAGAAGCACTCAAGATAAAGCCGATAGCGCAGTCTATCGACTCAGATCAAGTGAATATTTCCCGGGCTTGGATTAATAGAACGAACGAATGGCTAAAGGAGCTTGTGAGTTGGAGAAAAAGCAGAGCGCAGATGAATCAGAACTTGAGCTCGTCACCGGTGACCGGGACCGGGCGTTCATCCTCGGCAAACGCCGTTGGTTCCGTAAGCGTCAGTTGTGATGATCAGGTGCCATAAACTCAACTCCTTCATCCCATCCCATCACTTGGATTGAGTCGGTAGACTGCGGCTTCATCTTAATCGCTGGGTACTGAATTTATTATATCATCTACAAAGAGCCGCAAATGGCTGAAAGGGCCTTTTTCCAAGTTCGTGAGGGGCTTTGGCCCACTGTTGGCTCCACCGACGCTGATATTTCTCCTCTCAGTTTACATACGCGCGGCGAAACAAACTACGGACGGCGAATGGGTAATGCAAGCATAGGTCAAGTTTGCGAACGCTGATACCTGGCTAGTACTACAGGGTGAAGGTGAGCTTGCGACATTATCTCCATGCTGCCAGACGCTTCATGTAGTTCATCTGAAGTGGCCACACTACCCCTGGAGCGAACACGTCAGTATACGAAACTTCGTAACAAGGCGATAATCATTCATCAATATCCGTATCTAGCTGGGAACCTCTGACAAGTTTCGAATACGCGCAATGGTCTATCGACAATTTCTGGGATAATGGCATTCCCCGTTTAAAACAAGTCGACGACCAGTTTATGAACCGAACCGAACTTGGCGTTGTCATGTCTCCACTGGCGTCACATCTCATGCCCTTTTCCCAGAACTCAAGGAATCTGAAGGTGGGCCCTGGCATGTATCATCGAAGAGTACAGTCTCATCTACGCCGCTCGCTACAGAGGAAAGAAGGCACAATGACTATGCGGTAGGTGACATTCATTGACGCGACGGTGACAATGAGCTAACTATATATTCAGCATGTACAGGACGTTGGGCATGAAGGTTCGTTTCCACAAGTGGAGTTCATCGTGAAAAGTTGAGCATTGGATTAGAAGCTGGGCAAGTCGAGGGGCAAGTCGATGATAATCAAGTGAGTTAGGTTCGTGATCATGACTCAGACTATGGGCTGATACAAGCATATTGCTGATAGGATATCACGATGTTGGACCAGACCGGCGACCGCTCACCTGGACCACAAGCTGCCGGACTTTGGAAGAAGCCTGGTGATCTCAAGATGGACCCGAACGACCGTAAACAAAGCTTTGAAGTACGGTAGTTTTCTCACTCCCAACGACTGCTTGTCTTCACCTCCTTGTAGACAGCTTGGGCCTGGCTTGGAGCAGTAGGTGTTAATGGACACCATTTCTATTGTCGCGTCAAGGAGGAATATGTACTATAAACTGGTCTTCTGGGAAAGAGCCATCTATAAAAGGGTACCCTATGGATAGACTCATCTGTGTAGGATCCTACGTTACTCTATGACGCCGCGGGTAGGATATTGGGTACTCCAATCGTTTCTCCCGCAACATGGGCTTCAATATCGATGAAGCTGAACGGCAGAGTCGCGTTCGCAGAGAAGAATGAATAGCCTCCCATGGAGGGGAAGCGTGGGTCCAAATTCAGATCGACCAGCGCTCGAATAGGTTTGGGATTGGTTCCGTCTGAACTGGCCTGCCAAGTATTGACAGATACTTGAGTGTTGGATGGGTCGCCCCGGACCTGAAGAAAAAAAAGAGCAAGTGAGTCTTTGTCATTCATGGTAACATGAGCGTGAAAAAGACCGCACAGCGACCACAAGATTTTTTGCAATGACAATATTATTTTCATCGACGATGAATCGACTCCGCACTGGATCGTATAGAACCTTGTCTTGAGGAATAGCGAAGACTTTTCCGGTCGAGCCTTTATCCACGACAACCGGAGTCATGCCATCTCCCTCGATGACCTCGAACCAGAATTTGGACATGGAAGTGGTCATGTTGACACTTGTTTCGAAGAAATAGAGTGTGAACCCGGGAAGACCGTAGCGCGCCTCGGCGAGAGCTGTGGGTGGAATGAAGATATCGGTTTTTGGGGCTGCTGAGCATCCGGAGGTGGGGCAAGTGGAAGATCCATCGCGATCATTCCAGAGAAGCTTGACCTTTCGATTCTTGTTTTCTCCAATCACCTGCAAGTGTGTGGCCAATCAGAGGTTGGCACTAACAAACACAAAGGACTGCATACCCGTAGATTGACAGTGAAGGTCATTGTCCCTTCAGAAGCGTTCCCGAGAGACAGCATGGGTATTATTGCTTTGTACTGAATCGGTGTTACGACATCAGTAAGCTCGACATTCTTTGGCACAGTGTTGATCATTCGTTCAATAAGTTCCCCACAAGTTTTGTTGAAGGTGTCGGGGTCAGCAAGACTATTATGGGAATCAACGGGTTTTCGGAGCTGCGAAACGCTTCGCGGAGGATAGGCGTACCTATGCATCGTCGCGTTTCCGTCGCTCGAGAAAATCCGCAGGTCTGAATTAGTGGTTGCATTCAGACCGACCACGAGAGGATTTGAGGTTGTGCCGTCCAGGTACCCAGATATTCTGATACGTACCTTCGTGTCAGCAACTTGAAGGAAAAGGACAAATTAGGCCACTGACACAGCATGATCGAAGGTTTGTGTTCCGTCAAAAAGCTCCAAGTCCGCATCCTCATTGTGAATTATTTCGGGAAAGTCGACGCGCCTAACCCCACCGAGCGAATGTCCACAAGCAACAAGAGCAATCATCTCAGACTGATTAAATCCCTGGCGTCTGAAAGATTCCGTGTGTGAAGCAAGATCCTGGTGAGGTTCTGGAACTGTGGGAGGTCCAGCTGAGGTGGCGTCGACTCTGCCACCACGGAGGGGAACCTTGGGCCCGTCACAGTTGTCGACTGCTCGTACGGCTGCAAATGCGAGGATGTCTGCGACTGGGGAGAACGCAAGGAGTCAGGGCGAGGACTAGCGAGTGATGGTACTAGGGTATCAGAATATCTCACATCCGACAGAAGGATGCGTGAAAGGCACCAGCTCGTTGAGGGATTCGAGCATACCGGGTCCCACATTCTAATCACGGCGATATGAGTGATGGTTTCGTAAATGAGGGGGATAGACTGGAAATGCTTACCTGCGGCCTGTCAAGCTCATAAGCTATGGAACCGTCTAACCCCCCGGTACCATCATCAACGTTATGAGTCGACATGTCGTGGTAAGCCTATGAAGGAAGAGAGTTGTATCAGAGCTCGGGTGAGTAATAACGGTCGACAACTCCCTACCAAACGAAGCCATTGGGCGGCTGTGGTCGTATTCTCGCGTTCATCACAAGGAAAATCAAGGAAGGTCGAGATATATGCGTCTTGATAGAGCAGAACCTCGAGATAGTCAATGATTTCTTGCTGTTCCGCGAATGCAGGCTGACATTGAGAGAGAAATGCGTGAAAAGCGAGGGCGATAGAGAACGAAGCAGAGATGAGGAACCGCATGGAGGGCCTGGTCGTGTTGGCTTGTCGATTTTTCGGTGGAAACCAGAAGGCTACATTTATACTTAACTGACCCTGTGGCGAAGTCTTTTAGACCTGAGAGGGGATTCTCAGTCCGGTCAGCCACCTCCGCTAGTGAATGAATGGCCTCGAGCTGCGGATTGATTGAATACGCTCTGCGAATACATCGTTAGTGAGTTTGACCGAGGTTGAGACTGTAGATTGTTGGGGTGAATAGTTCGAAGGAGGTAAGCACATGCATGAGAGAGAGAATGGAGATAGTGTCTAGGTACGGACTCTCAGCTAGCCTCAGCTAAGATGTGGTGGCCAACTCGGGTACCGGCTGCAGGGTCCGATGTAGATTGAAACTTGAAACTTGAAGCTTTCGCCGGCGTGCAGCGCGCATCGAGCAGCATATGCATACTTGATTGGTTTGTAAGAGGGCTGCTTGTATCGTGACACAACTAGTGGTGTATTCATTCTCCAATATTTTCGATGAGTCGTTGAAAAGCTTGTTCGCTGAGTCCCAAAAGCACCAACATGGAATCACGTTCCGAGTATCAAGTTGGCTCTGAATCCATGTTGCATACCTTCATAACAAAAAGAGAAGACATTCAATGTGCCACGCGCTCTATAGACATTGTATCGGGCAATGAGAGCCGGCGTGGAGTCCGTATCGAGGAGAAGAGGTCTAAGTATTGACTCTACCAATAAATTCAGAATTATCGATAACAACGGAATCACGTGCTTCCCGGGAAAACTCCGGGCCCTAACCCAAGTGCTTGACTGAGGCACACTGGCGTAGGTAGTACAAACCAGTTCGGGCTTCATAAGCGCAAGAGTCAGCCTTGAGGAACATTAGCAGGATCGTTCATTTGAAAGATGGGTCTTTGGAAGGAACTATTCTACCGACCGGACTGATGCCATAAATGCGCATTACTAGTTAATATCTTCCTCTGCCACGGCCTCTCCAGCTCCCGGTGCCACTGTGCCCACCAAATCCTCCGCCTCCCCGAGTCCATCCGCGTCCACCACCCGACGCCAACTGATCCTTGGGTTCAGAGAAATCGAGCCTGATAACCCTCCCATCTAGCTCAAGACCTTGCATCGCCTCGAAGGCACCTTTAGCCCCGTCCAAACTCTCAAATTCGACATATCCAAATCCTTTCGACCTCCCGGTATCCCAGTACGTCGGTATCCTCGCACTCCTGACCTCCCATTCGCTGAATATATCCGACAGTCCATCTTCCGTTGTCGCAAATGGCAGGTTTCCAATGAAAAGTGTCGTCGACGGTGGACTGGTAGCATTTCCGGATGTTTGGTCCCTCTTCTCCCGGCCAGCAGCATCTTTGCTTTCCCTAGTTGGCGGACCGGTAGATTTGTCAACACGAATAGCGCGTCCATCAATCTCTTTCCCGTTCATGTCCTCCAGGGCCTTCTCAAGGGCCTCATCGTTGGCAAAATGAACGTATCCGAATCCTCTGGACCGTCCTGTGTAGCGATCGAGTGGGATGGAAGTTGAGACGACTTCGCCGAATAAAGAGAATTCTTGTGCGAGCCTGTCCTTGTCGACGTTCCACGATAGCTGGCCGACGAAGAGTGAGTGTGGTTTTGTTTCTACTTTGGCCATGACGGTCAAGAGGTGTTGACCTTGGTGGGTAGTTAACGAAGAAAAGAGCCCTAGACACAAGAGCGTGCAGGTGACAAAGGTTGAAAAGAACAAAAGCTGGAAGGTAATGCACTGGTTGAGGGTAGGTGGATTTTGACTAGTCTGTTCAATCGCATGCACTGTGAATCAGGGTTTGTCTGGGGAGGTACTCACGTATACGGTCCTCGCACCTTTAGGGTACTCTGAGTTTCACTGTAGATGATTTTACCCAGTGACGCGTGCTACAAGTGACTGGCCCTAGGTCTCAGGAGATCTCGTCCATTGAAATGTATGCCTGGAAATCCCGATGTGCTATCCTGGTCCACCCGGACCGGCTTCAGCTGAATCACGAGACTGAATTCGAGGCCATACATTCACTCACTGTTGCCACTAACTTGCTGACTCCGAAGCACGAGGAGTGGTGGAGTAAATGGTTCTGGGTCTGTCGCGAGATGTTTGCAAATTCTGGCGCTGTTGATTCTAGTACTGGACTAGTAGACTGTCAATCTAAGGCTGGAGTCTATGCAGCTCCATGATCCGTATTGAGAAGATGCGTCTGAGACCCAAGTACCAGAATCAAAATGTCGCAAGTTCCATTCATTTCCGACAACTTTTATCAAGTATTGATACTCACCGCGGAAATCCTTCAATGAACGAAGACCCATCGTCGACCTGACGTAGTGAGACATCCAGGTTGTTCCCTCCCTTCAATTCCTGGATCGATATATTTTCACTCGTTCTGAGGCCAGGTGAAGGACGTTCCGCGGCGTGAAAACTGAACCCATCGAAACCTGGAATGTCTCCATTTCCTCAGGCCATTTGTCGGTTTTCGGTAGAGAAATGTCAATGCAACATCTTCGCCAAGTCGCATGGGAGTTTTCGTACCACGCGAGAAAGTAACAGACAGCCCTCGCTGCAGTCAGCAACACGGCGAGAATTGAGACGTCAGATCATGGGTCAAGTCGGAAATTCGATGGGAGTAATTTGGGTTTCGGATCAAAGTTCTGGGACGAACTAAAAGAGGTCAGAGAGCAGCTCCTACATCTTTGACTGGTGAGCTTCAATACGCTGCATCGTGAGCGTTGGGACCATCGGTATGGGCACAGTCGTGGGGATGATGAAGGCTTGGGAGAAACCCGGATCGTGGCGTGAGCGCTTCACTAATACCGTCGGGGCCGACTTTTCCACAAACAGCCACAGCCACTTGCCACCTCCTAGGACTCGGAAACCGCCGATTCACTGCCAATAAGGATGATGCGCCTCTCGCCGAAACTTGACTGAAATAATTCTCCATAGCAGAGTTCTAGCAAGTATCGAACAACCGTAGCGACAGTCCGTGGACATGCTCTCATGTAGCGCGCAGATTTCCAACAATCATTCACTTGGTTCTCCCCACTTGGTGAGAAACGCCGAATACATTTGGTGTAGTCACAATGGACAGAGGAGCACCTCCCAGAGGCCGGTAGGATGTCAATTTCCCCGTACTCGTCGGCATACATCGCATGACTAGGTATGCCATGGTACTGAACTACCCAGGGCTTCTAGATGCTTTTTTACAACTATTCTGGCGTCCCGGGGAGTCCGGTCTGCAATTGGAGTCTCAGCTAAATATTCACCCGGCCGCTTGTCCGTGGTAAGAACCTCCATCTGTCCGAGGAACTGACTAACATTTTGTGGGCTGGGCGGTATGTCCTCAAGTGCTGCAAATTCTATATGTTATTTATCATTTTGCTTCCCGTTATCAGTAGCACTGGTACTGAGTTGTCACTTCTCTCTCTCATTGCATCCTTCCGAGTTTCTAACAGCACAGGAACGGTCCTTGTCAGCTTTACAGATAATTGTGGTATAAATCTTGTCATCCAGTCAGCAGGGTGACCAGCGAGTTTGCTATGAGGGCATCATGATCAGGAGTTCCGTGCCGAGCGTTATTGGCCTGAGAAAACCTTCGATCAACTTCGCGTGGTCAAGGTGTCTCGAGTTGCACTCTGTGGGCGTCGGTATACGTGTTTATGGGCGATAGGATTAACGTTCTCGGCAATTTATGGTCGGCCGCACCTACCGGAGCTCGTCGCTCACGGCCGTTCGCCCGACTCGAGTCAAACATTGCCCTTGGGGGGCAGGTGCTCTTTGACCACAAGTCAGGGCTCCGGTTTAGACTTTGCCAATTCATCATTTCGAACTGAACTCGCGGCAAGCTGTGGCAGTGGTACCTCTTCCTCAGTCTAGAGCCTGGAGATACCCAGTAATGACGCGTAGCAGCAACTCGGCACGGGCGCGTGGGTTAGATGTTGACTTGCTGGCTCGGCCGTTCGCCGTTCCCACAGGTGGGGTTCCTCAATCTCCTTGTCGGGATGATCTCAAATCTCTTCGCCTCGACGCAGGAGCCCCGTCGGACGTAGCAAAAGATATAGAAGAGCAGAATGGCCTCACCCAGACCGCAATGGGCTTGACATTGAACGTACATAAGCTCCGGTTTACCGCTACTTTTTTGCCTACAAAAGTCGACGGAGCTTGAAGCCACTTTTCGCCTTGCCACCATTCCCCAACCCGGTGTATCGCACGACGTACTTTGAGCCTCTCGGACAATAGCGAGGTGAGTAAACACTTCGTTCCTGCGCGTCGATCAGGATCTACGTCTTGATGTTGGATATGACGACAGAAAATCCATTCATTCCTTCCGTGAACAACGTTTTACGGACGCGGACGATTTTCCGGCGAAGGCGTTTAAGCTTCATCCCTGTCTTGTTAAATGTATCCGCCCTCCATATCTCGTTTGACTCCCCCCGGATCTGAGAAGATGTCCTTCGCACTACCATTGCAGGCTCTCTCCAACTTCCAACTCGTCATAACCGTTCCTGGGGAACGCTCTCTACCTCCAACATTCGAACTGAAGCCGTTACCACCACATCTTTTGTTGGGAGATGGTTCACCGACGTTCCCTACTTGTGTACAAGTCAGAGCGAAGGAGACAAGTCAAGGTCTGACGTTTGAGCTTACGGGCGACAACACACTCATTGGGCAGACGTCGTCTCTACTACCTACACCTCCTGGTGCGTTGCATTGTATAGACTTGGTTGAGCTCGCGCTAATTGAGCTCTATTAGATTCTCTGTTGGGCTCCCCACCCCAAAGTTTATTACAACATGTAGGGATAGATACCGATTACTTTGCGGCTGGTGAGTTGATCGACGCGTGCAAACCTACACTTGGAAGTCAAACTGACGCGTTCTATCTTTATCAGACGACTTCACGCAACACTTTCCCTCATGGAGTCATTTTGGCGAACTTGTGGACGAGACTCGTCAGTAGCTTTATCTTCCGGTTCCTCATAACGCGACGTCTAACGGCAACGTTCCGTAAACAGAAACAGACTCATTACTTTGCTCAACTCTGGCACATTCACAATCTATTGAGATCACACAACAAACTTTACAGTCTTCTGAGTTTGGTATCAACAATCCCCTATCCTTCATGGAATCACCATTCAGCGTTTCGTCCAGCAAACAATTCTTCTCGAGGGATGCCAGCCCCGAGGATTTCGCTTCCAGTCCAGGATTCATGCTCCCCAGCTACGCGTCCCAAGTGATGACACCATTGGAATCTGGAACGCCCGCAGCCTCCCACGATATCATGACAGAGAACCCCTTGCCCTCACCCGCGTCGGTACCCCCCTCCCCCAAATCCATCGTTCCTCGCAGCCGTAGTCGAAAGCCGTCCTCCTCCGATACCACCCCGGCCGAAAAGAAACCCGAACCGACGCAATCCAATCGCCCCCGTCCGTTCGCATGCCGATTCCCCGGCTGTGAACGCGTCTTCACGAGCAACTACACCCGCGAAACCCACATGTTGACTCACCGACCGAAACGGAAGCAGACTTATCAGTGCACGGTGGGATGCAACGCGCTGTTTTCGCGGAAACATGATAGGTGGAGACATGAAGTGTCGCAACATGGGAAACCGAGTCAGTGGACGTGTTCGAGGTGTTCGCAATACTTTTCGTCTGAGAAGAGTTTGTCGGTTCATAATTGTGATCGTCCGATGCGGTTGCAGTGGAAGAATCAGAATAGCTCTGCGGGTTAGGTTGGTGGGGTTCTTTCTACTCTCCTCTTTCCCTTCCCCCCACTCGCCCGACGTGTGGATCCGGAGGGGAACATGGAAATTGTATGGGTGTTGGATTTTTGGCGGGAAAACGTACGAGTTGTATTATCGGTATCCTCCTGGTTGGAATCGGAGTATTTCGACGCGGAGTGTCGGTCGAGCTTTACCGGGATGATGTTTTTGATCGCCCGGTGGCATTCGCGGACCCACGGATGGCTGATGTCAATCTCTTGAAGAGTACAACGTGTATGTAGACACCCTTCCATCTTGTTGTCAATATCATGGCGATACCTAGGTAAATCTGTATGTAGTTCAGCCAAATATGGTGAATGGACCCTGTTGATTAGGACTTACACGGGGAAGGCGAGCCGTCTCGGACTTTCATCCATCTCACTGCTACGCCATCAAGCTGACTTGAGGAAGGGAGATTGAAGGTTTCAGGGAGGAGATCCGGCGAGTAGATGGTCGTAAAAGACCTTCTTCCAGGGCAACTGTCGAGAGCTATTCCGTAGTCATCCAATGAAGCTCCATTCTCTGGTTGTAGCGGGGTTGTCCGAGAGGCTTTTGGCCACGGCTATGGAACTTAGTTCGTGGTAGACGGCCGGGTCCGTGTTGAGACCTACGAATTATCGCTTTCGCGAGTGTGACTCCAGAGTTAAAGACATTGCAGCTAACATTAATGTAAGGTAAAAGTGCCTGTGGGGCTGAGACCTGAGGTGTCCAGGAGCAGCTGCATTCGAGGCGAACCGTGGCGGGTGTCGAGAGGTGTAGAGAGCATGTAGGTAAGCGCCCACAAGGTATGAGGCGCCTAACATTGTGATTACATAACCGTTCACAATCGACCTGCCCTCAAGTCATTTTTTCCAGACCCTCTCACGGAATTTATTTTCCGGCGCTACCTTCTTTTCGGTCACTCCCCTCACTTCACACCTCACCCCCACCTTCGCTTACCACGATGGCCAAATCCGAAAAGACAGAGAAAAAGTCGAAATCGACTACGAAGGCCAAAGCGAGTGGGATTCCTACCTCGACTGAGATCTTGGAAAAGGCCAGGGCGGTATGTTTTTCCCTATGTTATAATCTCGGTTGGGATTATTTTTTTTGACGTTTGGGATTGCAGGGAAAGGAGAAGGTGTCGAAAAAGTCTGACAGCGCTAAGAAGACCGAGGTGAAGAAGACTGAGGTGAAGAAGAAGGCCAAGAAGGAAGAAAAGCCTGCGCCGAAGGCGAAGGGCAAGGTATGTTTTTTTGCTATCGGCGTTGAGGGTTGAAGGATCTGACGTTTGTGTGTGTGTGTGCTAGGCCAAAGACGACTCGGACTCGGAATCTTCAGAGTCGGAATCTGAGAGCGAGGAGGAGAAAAAGCCTGTAAAGGCAGCAGTAAATGGCAAGGTACGATCAATCTCACTCGATTTGTTTTCATGGTTGGCTTAACCTTAAACTCGTACACAGGCTAAAGCGAATGGTAAAGCTCAGCCATCGAAGGAGGTGAAGAAGCCTGCGGCCAAGGGCAAGGTGCGTGATCAATCGCTATTCAACCTCATTAGCACGAGTTGACTGACCCCCATCCTCAGGCCAAGGACGACTCGGACTCGGACTCTTCAGACTCTGAGAGTGATAGCGAGGAAGAGAAACCGAAGGCTCAACAAGTCAAGGCTGCTCCCTCACCAGCGAAGAAGGCAGCCGATAGTGACAGCGAGTCATCTGAGAGCGACAGTGACGAAGAGCCGCCTAAGAAGGCCGCTCCTGCTGCTGTTGCTGCAAAGAAGGACGATTCTTCAGACGACTCGGACTCGGACTCTGACTCATCTGACGAGGAAGAAGCGAAGAAACCTGCTGCTCCGGCTGCCAAATCAAAACCTGTTGCTGCTGCTGCTTCGAAGAAGGACGACTCGGACTCGGACTCGTCAGATTCTGATTCATCAGACGACGAGGCAGAGAAGAAACCTGCTCCCAAAGCCGCCGTTGCTGCGAAGAAGGACGATTCGTCTGATTCCGACTCTTCCGACTCCGACTCTGACGAGGAGGAAGCGAAGCCCAAGGCCGCTGCTAAAAAGGGTCCTTCGCCGACCGAGAGCTCTGATTCTTCTGACGACTCGTCCGATGATGACTCGGACGTCGACATGGCTGACGAGACGAAGAGTGCGCCTGTAACCAACGGTACGTCTCGTCATACACTCTCTCAACTGGTCCCGATACTCACCTTTCTTCATGTAGGCAAGCGCAAAGCGCCAGATACCGAATCTGCCCCACCCAAAAAGGTCAAACTGGCCAACGGCGATGCCGCCCCCGCTCAAAGCGAAGAAACCGAAACTCATTCGATCTTCGTCGGCCAACTCTCGTGGAACGTCGACAACGACTGGCTCGCGCAGGAGTTTGCTTCGTGCGGTGAGGTCACCTCGGCTAACGTTCAGCTCGATCGAGACTCCGGACGTTCGAGAGGGTTCGGATACGTCCACTTTTCGTCGGCTGATGCTGTTGAGAAGGCTTTACAAGAGATGAACGGGAAGGAGATCGATGGACGGGCGGTGAGGGTAGATAAGTCGACGGGACCACCGACGGGTGCTGCTGCTAGGGAGAAGAGGGCCAAGGCATTCGGAGACTCGACGAGCCCGCCGAGTTCGACGTTGTTTGTTGGGAACCTTGCGTTTTCGGCGACGGAGGACGGTGTGTGGGAGTTTTTCAGCGAGTATGGGGTTAAGAGTGTGAGGTTACCGACGGATAGGGATACTGGTAAGCCGAAGGGCTTTGGCTATGTCGAGTTTGAGAGCTTGGATGGGGCCAAGGCTGCATACGAGGCCAAGTCGGGAGGCGATCTTGAGGGCAGGACTGTCAGGTTGGATTACTCGCAGCCTAGGGATTCGTCGGGTGGCGGTGGCGGACGTGGCGGATTTGGCGGAGGATTTGGGGGACGTGGAGGTCGTGGCGGCGGTGACCGAGGTTTCGGTGGTCGCGGTGGTCGGGGAGGCGGTGACCGAGGATTTGGCGGACGCGGTGGCGGGAGGGGAGGCCGTGGCGGTGGAAGGGGTGGACCACCCAGGGCGGGGAATGTCCGGTCGGGAGGAATTGTCCCTCACGAAAACAAAAAGATCACCTTTTAAATAGGTTGCGATCTACACTATGCATTTCTTGACATTTACGGTTATGCCCCCATGTACGTTTGCGATAGCGATACCACAGTACTCATATTGATATGTGCATGTTTGCATCTTCATTCAGTCCGGGATCTTTTCTCACCAAACTGCCACGAGCTTGGTCGTAAAGTCGACGCCCCCTGCTAGAGTATAATATGAGGTAAAGTTACAAACATTCAAACTACCTACAACGCTCGGCAGAGGTTGGAGATCTGTCCAAAATATAGACGTCTAGACGCTGACCGAGATGGTGGACAATATTGAACTACCGGCCCGCCCTGGCCCCGCCGGGGTCACGTCCTCATGATCAGGACCCAGGCCTCAAGGCCTCAACGTTCAACGCCACCAGACGCCACCCTGTTTGGCAGACACGCGACCGCCGTCTCCCTCAAACCCCCAACCACCATTATCATCGACGAAGACAACCCTTTGCTAATTCATGGCTTCACTTGTACGCTACGCGGCGGGTACTATTGCTGTATGTCTCCTAATCCTTGCCTTTTGTACTAAATCTAGACTCATCTTACTTCGCCTTGAGGCTCGATGTCTTCCCAAGTTCGAGCACCAACGTCTAGAACTTTCTAGCGATTCCAAGCCATTTCGCCTTTTGAAGATAGAACCCTGGACAAGCGACCTCCTACTCCGTTGCTCAGTGAAAGAGGTTGGCCTTGTAACAGAACCCGTCTACGAAGCGCTGTCATACACGTGGTTCATTGACGGCGACTTTGGACCACCCACCAAAGGCACAATGCAAACGATCGTTTGCAACGGGAAGGCTCTCGAGATACACCAAAATCTATACGACGCCCTGCTGCAACTGCGTGCGCTCGACAGAGGACATCTGTATTGGATCGATGCGATCTGCATCGACCAGGAGTTCGACGACGAAAAGAGCGCGCAAGTTAACATGATGGGTGACATTTTTAGTAACGCAGAGAACGTGATTGTGTGGTTGGGCAAGGGTTCCCTCATCACGTCTACGGCGATAACATTGAATCGACCGTTGTTCTGCGATAACCACGAACGTCCCCTGCTTGAAATAATGGGCGAATCCGTGAAGTCCAACTTGAACACGGGTGGGCTCAAAGCGATCACGACTATGGCCAGGATGGGGGCAATGATGGTCTCGATTTCCTGGATCATCGGTAGAGGATTCTTCGAGAGAGTGTGGACCCTGCAAGAGGTAGTGCTTGCAAAAAGGCTGGTGTTCTTCATCGGTGATCAGCAGATTCCACTCGAAAATCTTGCCAACAACTTTCCGTACATCGATCTTGAGCCCGGCCTCCAGACAAACTCCGAAGCCATGTTTGGCCAGATACCTCTACGGCTCCGTGGGCTCACATTTACATTTGCCACACGTCAGAGGTTTCTCGAGGGCCAGCTCTGCGCATTAGAAAAGGTCGTCGCCGAAATTCGGATGCGGAAGACAAGCAAGCCATCCGATAAAGTGTTTTCCATCCTTTCTATCGCACTTGCAGACTCGAAGGACCCAGGTTTACAGAGGCTCAGAGCAGATTATAGGAAAAAGGTCGACAAGGTTTATTCTCACCGCGCCATGCAACTACTCATGGGCCAGACTGGTCTATTCCTGCTCTCTCTTGTGGGCCAGTTGCGGGACGGTGCCACTGAACACATCGCTTATCCTGCCGTGTCCACAGCGTACATGACTCGAGGTGTCGCCTTCGTCCCAGGTCTACCATCTTGGGTACCAGACCTAACCGCACCGCCAAGACCTATTCCCTTCCGTGATCTCAAGCAGACCACGTTCTTTGAAACTCCATTCCCATCTATCGAAGGTTCATTTAGCGTCCCAAATTGGAACGAATATTTCGATTACAAAGGCGTTGAAACACCTCCGTCACTGAGGTTGAATCTGAAGGCATCTACTATAGGTATCGTCAAGAAGAAGGGCGACTGGGTGGATACGAAATTTGGTCTGGTACCCTGGAAGTTTCTCGAGATACCGGTCGGTTTGGGGACGACCTATCGACCCACTGGAGAACCGGTAATTCAAGCGTTTCAGGATACGCTTATAGCTGCGGAGCTTGCTGCAGCCCACTATCAATACCAAACAGAGTGGGGTACCACCGTACCCATCAATGAATCTCACTTCACGGAGTGGTTCATTGCGATGGTCGAGAACACTCCTTACTACGGGCCATACGTGGGAGAATACATCCTACAGGATCACGACATGGAGTTCTCACCGGAAGAGCTCCTTGTTGACCCGCTCGAGGGCAAGACACACCATACTATCGTGGAGAACATGGTTAGAGGTAAACACAAGCTCAATGCGATCCGCCATTTTCTGGACATGTTTGATGGTCCGCAGTATAACCTTCGCCAGAGAATCAAAGAAAGGGACGACAGGAAGCAGGCACAACGCGGATATCATTTCCGTAAGGCGGTTCGGATGGATCGAATCCCGGAGTCAACGACGTTCACGCCCTACATGCAGTTGTTCAATAGTATCTACCTGCATCGGTGTCTCTTCACGACTGAAAACGGCTTCATGGGTATAGGGCCTTGGACGGTACAGGAAGGAGACGTCGTGATGTTTGTCGCAGGAGGATACGTGCCGTATATATTCCGTCCGTCCTTGAAAGAGCCGGGGTGCTGGGAGCTGGTGGGCGAAGCTTATTGCCACGGGTTGATGTGTAGTACTAACGAGGAATTCGGAGTCATTGAGCCTCGAGGGCTAGATTTCTTGGGGGAGGTCAAGTTCGAGACAATCACTGTTGTCTGAGCGTTCATACTCACTTGGTACCTATTTAACTATCATAGACGGACTATTGAGGTGGAGATTGCGGAGACACAGTCGGTATTCAACACGATAATATTTATTGATTGCCACATCACATAGGAACATTGTAAGAACAATATCCAACGAACAGACAACGACTAGAATATATGGCAGGGAGGCATATCGAAAGTTGATGACGACCGACAAACGGTGGATGCGTGTCCATGTTGAAAGAAAGCTCGGTCTATGTCCCGACTCTCGAATGATTCTGAGGTTGCAGTTTCGAGGCTTGGTGAGTGCTACGTAACCAAGTGCGAGATCTCAAACTTGTAACACCTAATGTAAGGGCGTCCATGCAGGCTAACGTTCAGACATCGACCGAAAGCTTTCGATCTATGCACGCTCACTCGTTTGATCCTCAAACCTAGACTCGAAACCATTCACTCCGCCCCCCTCGTGCCTCGGGGTTGAGGCACGAGCGCGGTGGGTGAATGGCCTTGAGTCTACCTCAAACCGCTGACGAATTGCTGATACGCAGGCTTGAATTTGAAGACAAACGTTGGATCTAGAGCGCTAACATATCATACCCCGCAAACAGCTTCCACAAGTTCTTAGAAAAGTTCAAAAATATTATAGGATATCAGTAGGCTAGAGATCTATGCAACCCTTCAACTGAGAGAAAGAGCTAATGGAATCGTCCAGTGGTCATGATCTATTCCCAAGACTATTCCAGTCCTTCGATCCAGGCAAGAAGATCGCGGTTGAGCTCATCCCTCGCCTCCCACTGAACCCAATGCCCAGCGTTGTACAAATGGATGGTCGAGTTGGGGCTGGTACCTTGTGTTGACGTGATCTGCCCTGGAGCGACTGCTATGAAATCTTTCAAGGCGGCACCAAAGAAGACTGGTTTCTCCACAACAATGTTCTCTGGTGGAATATCTGCACCCGAATATCAGATCTCAGTACAATGCGAATGAAAAGGCGACCTTACTCTTGTTGTCCTCGGCTTCGATACCTAAAACCAAAATTTTGTACCAGGCCAACGAGGCTTCAACAGCATCGGGAACGCTATAGGCCCTCAGATAGTGTGCCTCTTCCTAGAAACATAACGAGATGAATATAGTCGAGACGCAGAAGGCCAGTTAACTCACCTCTGGGCTCCAAACAGTAGATGTGGACCTCCGGTCATCCGTCACCCAAGCTTCCAACGCGCCCAAGGGAGACCAGTGTTCAATAAACTCGACCGCATTCGCGCTATGGACTAAACTGAATAACGACTCGAGCCGGTCTTCAAGGATCTCATGTGCGCCAGGCCGACCAAAGAGTTCCCAATAACCGAAGACCTCGTACCCCAATGCTGCTTTCGTCTGGAAAATTGCTCGGTCCAAATCTCTGGCCACACCGAATAAGATCCGGGATGCACTCACGAGGTTGTTCACCATCATGTAGGGTGTCTCATAAAAACCTAGTCCGCTGTTTCCAACGGCCAAGAATCCAAAGGCAGAGAATCTATCTGGGAAGTAGTTTGCAAGTCTTGTAGTAATCTTGGATCCCCTAGAAACCAACAATGAGTCTACGAAGCTTTCGGGGTGAGGAATGTAGCTGGTACTCACCAGTCATGCCCGACAACGATAACATTGTTATCAACAGATTCGGCGTCCAGGATATCCACGATATCTCGGCTGATTGAGCTCGACTTGTACGCCTCTGGGTCTGTTGGCTTGTTTGTGTTCCCATAGCCCAACATATCTGGTACGATCAATCCATACCCTGCCTCCTTGAAAAAGTCGATCTGGAAGCGGTAGTCGTATGAAAGTCCGGGCCAACCGTGCACGAAGACGAGAAAACGCTTGTCGCTGTCAGCAGGGGGCGAGAAGTAATAGTTGTAATTGATTCCGCGAGAGGTGGTTATGTTCTTGTAGTTGGCTGGGTCGAGAATATCCCGTTTACTGAGGCCCGTAGTTGCAGCCGAGACTCCAGTGGGAGTCAATGGTAGAGATACCAAGGCGACGAATACGGTAGCGAGAAATGAGATCGAGAGACGCATACTCTTGCAAACTTGAGGTGGTTGTGGTACCACAGGTCTTTTGTGAGCTGTGAGCTGCTTGCTAGTTCGCCCGGGGTTTAAGTAGCACACGGTCGGGCGTAGGGATCCACTGAAAGCAGTTCAATCGAATAGAAATGTACCCTTAGTCCCAGTAGTTTGAATTCGCCAACTGAGATCGAAGGCGTGCAGTACAGTCGGCTATATGTTCCGTGTACCCTTTTCCCGGTCATGGATGCATAAGTTTCTTGGCATACAACCGTGTTGCCATCCAGCCTTCCAGCCGTGTTGCCTTTTGCGTTATTCTTGAAGACGTTGTCCTCTGGTGCGCAGTGTCTATGGTTGAAGATGTCCCTGCATGAAGCGGTGTGGGAGCACCGTATTGTATTATCTTGAGCATCGTATGTATCATTATCAGACGACCGTGAAGCCAGGAAACTCTTGAACAGATCCGAACGAGCATCACAATATCAAAGCTCACATCCCATAACCACAACGCCAGTCCCAGGATGCCAACCTGCGTGATGAAGTTCATTCCTATAACTCCCGAGTGAGATGCAAAGTTCGATCTATCGGGATGCTTCTTCATAATTCCGAATCGCTAGTTTAGTTGCTTCGTGATGGGGATGTTCGCGGGTTTGCTGTGGGAGTAGCATAGAATAGCATTCTATCGAGATAGCATTCTTGGGGCCAGCTGATGGATAGCAGGAGGAGTGTAGCCAACCTGTGCATGGTTTTTGCACCGTCGAAGAGAATATAGTACAAAGCTAAACCTCATGCACAGCCACGCACACTCTTATTCCTGAACGACTACCAGCGCTTAGAACCTGCCGTTTCGCGACGAAATGTCATTCTCAAAATCTTCATGGAACCAGGACCCCAGCCAAGCTGGTAGCAAGCAGATACGTGTTTGCAGGTGAAACGATCGAATGTGTTTATTCTTGTCGCCACAACCTCTAAGTCAAGAATTTCGTTCCGGCAGATGAGCTCGTCATAACTCTGATCTCGTGGTAAAGACCTTGATGATCTCTTTGCAACCTTGGTGTGGATTTAAAACTCACCATTTAGGGCAAGAAAGAAACCAAAACTCCGTCGAGCCAACCGACCCTCATGCTCACTATCGCTCACTACTGCGACTTTTGGAATATTGTGCTCGGATATAACATGGACACTGACAAGGATGATAGGGTACGTGTTTGTGGAAGACATTGCGCGTTTTTGAACTGACCGGTCGGGGTAGATTGCAGTGCTCGGTGAAGCAAGACGTCCAACTCTATCAACACCTGCCCAGATTCCCACTTGAGACTTTGACAGCACAGACGGTGCTTGACATCCCTCCCTCCCTTTCGGCACCTTCACACCCGTGTACGGAGTCTTGCGTTAACCGTGACTGGATCATGATTGTGATGGAGCTGCAGGGCCCTGACCTGCAGCATCGTTCAGCACCGCACTGCGACTTCACCTTTGGGACCGACTTCTACGAGCAGAGTCGTCGTATAACAACTTTTCTCCTTCTGAAAGCCAAACTGGCCGAGAGGCAGCGACTATCTGAACAGCGGCGTTCTCTTGCATAATCGGACATTCTTCCAAATCTTGCTTCAGGTTCAACTTGACAGGAGGGGCTCGTTCCGACCGGTTCATGATCACGTCTGTCGGCCAAGGTAAGTTTTATACTATTCTCGTCAAATCATGGCTTTGAGAGAACCGTTTGACATTTTGATTAGGCTGCTGGGTGGTCAAGAGCGAAATCATCGCGCTGAATGGCCTTACATTGACAATGGAAGCTCCACCACGGGCGATGGCTCTCCCCCATATATCTATCTCCCCAGCTTCGGGCTCATCGGTTCATCCACGATGAAAGCAGACTACTACCACCTTTCAAGTCCGGCGAATAGGATGCCGCATCTAGCCAGGAGAGTTCATGGGTATAGGCATTCGCAGTCGAGACGATCTGCTTAGTCTGTCATCACCAATCTCCCTCATACCCAGGGAGTACAAAGACTTGTAGCACGATTTCTAGACTCTGTGGCGTCGAATCGCAAGAGTTTAAACATGTCGGATTTGCCCACTTGCTACGACTGGTAACCTTCAGATTTTCGAATTGCAGATCCAATGGCCCTTGCCATTATCTACACCTCGTTGTCACTCGTCTTGGCCGTATGGAACAACCAAGAGGCGTTTCTCTTCGTCTTCAATTGGCTTCCTTCGATGATCGTGGGCTTTTATAGCCGAGCGCTGCGCGGTCGGACACATCTGCTCGTCCCGGCTCTGACGACTTGGTTCGGATGTCTTGCACTTTTTCTTCACCACTCGCGACGCCGTATGAGTTGGGGTTGGGGTAGTTGAATTCAATGAAAAGTCTTAAATTTGTCCGAGTGCAAACAATATCAGTTGGCGAAGACGTCGACTGTGGCAATACAGCGTACTTGGGACTGACCTCGCCACACTCCGATGTGGAAGTCACAGACGGCGGGACGAGGGCTACGTTGGTTGTTATAGGAGTAAGCATAGGGTTGAGATGGTTGGGTACTTGACCGTTAAGCTCACCGTCTTCGTCCCTTGTAGGCAACGTGTAACCAATTCGCAATGTGAGTCTCTCATCGCACCTCTCCACTCTTTTTAGTCCCGGGGAGGCTCGGACTAACCGATTATCACACCCGTTGGACTGTATAGGTTGGAATGTCCCTCTTCATGAGAGGCGAATACGGTCATTATCCCAGAAAACTTGCGATTCAAACTCGGAATGGCTAACGTTCTCTGCGGATAATGCACAGACGTTCCTGGCGTGGTCAAACTGTTACCTCGACAGCGTACAATGTATGTTGTCTTGTTGGGTTTATGACGTTTCCAGGGACGTACACAGGTACGAGCTTGTAGTTACTAGGGTTCATGACAGATCATTGAGCGTTTATAGCTGTCGTGGCGTTAGCCTACGAAATCCCCCCGAGCTTCGCTATTCATGACGTCGATCGTGAATAGGGTGTCGGGTATGTTCGGGCTTTTAGCTGGGGTACTATTCTTTGATCGATGGGGTAAGTCGGAATTCCAGGCTGCGTTTCTTGACTGTGATCAGTTAATTCCCTCCTTGTAGGCTCGATGAACGTGATGATAATATTCACGGTGGTAGCTGCGATTGAGACATATGCTTGGCCATTCGCAGGAAACGTACCAGTCCTTGTGGGTGTCGCTGTCTTTCGCGGGTACGTTGTATTCCCACCGCACGGATTCACCTCTCATACACATCTACTCCGCCCCTCAGATTGCCCCCTCTGCGGCCTACGTCTCGTTGCTCGCCAGGCCCCTACTCTCGATGAGACTTGCTGAGGATCGTGGTGTACGCGTTCAACGTAGGTGTCGCAACGACCATCCTTGGGTTTGGCGCTTTGGTGCGACCGCCGATCGGTGGTGCGATTCAGAGGTCAGAAGGGGGTTGTGAGAGTATTGAGGTCCATGCCGGTAAGCTTTTCTCGTATATGAGCCGTCATTCAATACTGTCGAGCCGGTGATAGGGAGGGTAATTTTACTCGCGGCGGTACAGATGATCGTGTCTAGGTAATTGGTGGTTGGGTGTAGAGTTTTCAAGGCAAAGGTGTGGTACATGGATCCTTTCGGATGTAGTATAGTCACTTGCAGGAAGCATTGATTTACTGAGCAGTTCCAACAGAGGGCTTACGGGGTCCAGTTTACTCGGACTCGGACCCCCCGATATCGTTGGTGGATTATCTGAGGGTGGCGGGGTTATCCCATACGATTCAATTGAGTGACTTGGATCCCAAGTTGAGTGCTCCTCCGTGTTTGTAACATTCCCTATCTACCATGGGCTTTTTTGGTACCACTTTCCGTATACACCGTCATCTACTCCTACTCAGTCCACACTGCTCTCACCGGCCGAGAGTTGGTTTCGTTGTTAACGGGGCTTATTTGGAGTCGAAAAATTGGGAGGAAGTATACTCAAATGAAGCATCATACCCTCTCCTTTTTTATAGGCTTCTATAGAAGGTACTAAGCACAGGGAAGAACGAACACGAAACAACGGAAGTTTGCGAGGGGCGGGGGCGCGATGAGACGGGCCGAGGTAGACCGGCCCGACGTTGATTCGACGTCACTATCGATCGGATATCCGCGATTGCCCGTAATATTTCACAGGCCGTGTCGAGCGGATCGCCGTGAAATTATAACTCTTTCTTTGACCTCCATCTTCCCTCTTCCCACTCGAAAAACGACGACAATGGGCCTCCTCGATATCGTTCCTGTAGGTCGAGCTCAACCAGGCTTGTATCGAGCTGTCGATAGTAATGCGAATTTCTATAGGCTGGCGTTCTCACTGGCGAGAACGTGATCAAGGTCTTCGACTATGCTAAAGAGCACAAGGTGAGCCGTTTTTCTCTATGCTCGGGGAAGAAAATTGTAACTGATACGTGCCATATAGTTTGCGATCCCTGTAGGTTGATTTTTCTTGCGGAAAAATGCGGCGATTGACGGTCGATTTCTCGGATTTATTTTTTTTCGTTATTGGGTTGGGATTTGTTAGGCTATCGTGAGTGGTTATAGTCGAGTTTTGCTCGACTAGAAGCTGACGCTGTGCGGACTTAGAACGTGACCTCTTCATCGACAGCAAATGCTGTATTGGAGGCGGCACGGTCAGTCTCAGGAAATTTTTCTGCACGCGAATCACTCTCAATCTTCCTCGTGTTTCTAGTGATATCAAAGCCCCCATCATCCTTCAAGTTTCTCAAGGAGGCTCTGCCTACTTTGCCGGCAAAGGCCTCGCCAACGACAAACAACAAGCTTCCATCACCGGAGCCGTGGCCGCTGCTCACCATATCCGCACTGTCGCCAAAGCGTACGGTGTCCCTGTCATCCTCCACTCTGACCATTGCGCCAAGAAGCTTTTGCCGTGGTTCGATGGGATGCTCGAGGCCGACGAAGCTTACTACAAGCAACACGGCGAGCCCCTGTTTTCCTCTCACATGCTTGACTTGTCGGAAGAGTCGAAAGAGGAGAACATCGAGATCTGTGTCAAGTACTTCAAGCGCATGGCACCTATCGGGATCTGGTTAGAGATGGAGATCGGTATCACCGGTGGCGAGGAAGATGGCGTCGACAACACTGGTGTAGACAACGCGTCTTTGTACACCCAGCCCGAGGATATCTGGGATGTGTATGCTGCGCTTTCGAAGATTGGACCTGGGTTCTCGATTGCTGCTGGGTTTGGAAATGTTCATGGGGTTTATAAGCCGGGTAATGTCAAGCTGCAGCCGGATCTTCTTGGGAAGCATCAGGCGCATGCGAAGGAGAAGATTGGGGCGAATGCAAAGAGCGATAAGCCTTTGTGAGTACTGGTTTGGTTGCGTGATATCCGATGTTGATTGTGATTTTCCTTTCCACCCTGCGTGCAGGTTCCTTGTCTTCCACGGTGGCTCCGGATCGACAAAGGACGAGATCAAGACTGCTGTTGTCAACGGTGTCGTTAAGATGAACGTTGACACTGACACTCAGTTCGCTTACCTCGCTGGTATCCGCGTAAGTACTGGTCACCACAGTTACAGGCTTATATGCTGATTCGTTGCGTTTTAAGGACTATTGCGATAAGAAGAAAGACTACCTCAAGAGCCAAGTCGGTAACCCTGAAGGCGCCGACAAGCCTAACAAGAAGGTAATGCAACTTTTTCTCCGTTCCGTCTGTAGCACGGTCGTTGACGCTTGTCTTCCCCATCTCAGTACTACGATCCCCGTGTCTGGGTTCGCGAGGGAGAGAAGACGCTCTCTGAGCGTGTCAAGGAGGCTTGCGCTGACCTTGGCAACACCGATCGTCTGTAAATCGTCGTGTAGCGTTCGTTGGGGACGGATTGGGAGTAGTATTCAATAAATGTAACACTGTAGAGAGATTTTAATGCAGTATGGTATCAACATTTGGAGAGCCTTGCTACAGCATTGTCTTGGACTCAGACTCAGCAGCGACGTATTCCCGGGCCCGCTACTGACGTAAGGAAGTAGAAGGGTCTTTACCATGCCGAAAAATAAGAGTCTTTTCTGATTCAGGAGGAAGAGAAAGGGCAAATACCTCGTTCGAGGTATCAATAGTTAGCAATATACTATTTGACTGTGTGACAGTCCTTCGAAATGTTGTGCTTTATCCATAATTTTAGCGACAGTGTTCAATCCTATTTTTTGTGGGTCTTGCCGGAGGCCTGGCCTAACCCACCCGTGAAGCTTCTGGGAATAGTTCTACGACCAAGAGTCTTGCTGGTGGCTGAGCTCCCAAATGAGCACACGCTCCACGGACAGATACCAACGAGACTGATGAGGGAGCATGGATGAGGAAAGAATCTGGCCTTCCCCCAGAAGTGGGTGGGAGGGTCAACAAGCCTCAGGATATCTGACTGCTGTTGCGCTGCATACTTATTCACTCAGACAATCAGGGAACTATAGAGGCACGAGCGCATAGGTTACCATATTCGAGGCATTCTCAGACCAAGAGGTAGGCCTGTAACCGACCCCTCACAAGAAACATCGTTGTGAGGGGCCTGGAGATCTGAGTTTGAAATGGCGGGAGACTTTTCACACTACCATATATAGGTTTGGTCAAAGTGATCGGACAGCTTACAATCGAAAACAAACGTGGCGAGTATTTCCTTCGTGTCGCGTTGCCTGCATTATCCCTTTGTATTCCAGTCTCCAGTCTGGTAAGAGCCTTCTAGGCTTGACTGGAAGCAACACAGAAAGTAACGAAGACTTGTAACGAGCTGTACGGCCGCCTCCCAAGATGACTGATCAGTACAAGTAGCTAACCATGGTCTCCGAACATTCCCGATCAAGTTCTCGCTGCGTTTGAGAGATATTACTGACCTTCTCGCATCTCAAGTTGACAAAATCAAGCCGTCCTGATCTCCTGGGCCATTTGCCCGAGTTTGAAGGGGAGAATTCACGTGAGAAGGCGGGTGGATGGGAACGAGCAAGCTTGAAGAAAATATTTGCCACATTTATTTTCGATCATACACTGTCCGATCACTTTGACCAAACCTATATATGGTAGCGGAAAAGTCTCCCGCCATTTCAAACTCAGATCTCCAGGGCCGTCAATTGACACTTGGTCATTGACGGGCCTGTCACAGGTCTAACCAAGAGGAGATATACGCTCTCTGGGGGCTCAAATCAGGACCAAACATTAGTGGAGGGTCTGGCCCCGGCTGGGTCTATGACCAGTTGACCTACTCGCATGACAAGGATGCCATGGAGTTGAGGAGTGATATATAGAGTATACTAATGGCATTTCTAAGCCGTGGTTATGCCACGGTTATGCATGATTGGGTGGTGGTTACATGACCACCGAATTGTGTGTATTCAGGGTCCATAAACACCGAAAATGCCTAATGTACAAGCGCGCTCGCTTACTTTCCTGTTGTTTGTACCTCGCAGATCCTCTCACGTAGTGTAGTCTGTCAATTGATCACTTTCATTACCCACTCAAGCACGCAGAAGGAAGAGTTTCAAGCTTCGATTTATCTCGAACAAAACTGCCAAGTACAAAGCTGTTATTCTACTACTACCCGACCATTGCCTTCACTGCCCCCTCTCTAAGCGAACAATGGGATCTACATGCCCGTCACCAAGTCAGAGGCGCTTCCTGCTCAAGAGCCCAAAGGCCCCACTCGGGCTTCGCCTGCGAGTAGCGAGGCAAAATGAGCAGGCGACGGCGTCAGCAACTCGAGCCACCTTCACGCTTTCCTCGAACCATTTCAACTCTATTCTTTCACTCCCTAGCGTCCAACGCGCTGCCATGGAGGCGTTTTCGGACTCGCGCTTATCGAGCATCGAGCAAGATACCGAGAAGGATCGTCCGTACATGTTTCCCTTCGGGTCTTCCCCAGAAGCCGACTTCAACTACCCACTGCGATCAAACAACGACAACGCCGACCATACTCCGACTGCGGCAGTGTCGCAAGCCCTCGTACTAAGAGATCCGGGAGCGGTGGCGCTATGCTCAGAGTCAGATTCGGGCGCATTGGTTGCCACCTCGGCAGCCGGGAGCATCGTTCCATATCACAACGAGTTGCAAGCCATGGTAGGAGAAACCCATCACTGGCGAGTGGCACAACAGAAGGATAGCGACTCGCGGAAGGGAACAGGGGTAGCATATCCCCGGCATGTTCAGGTGTATAAGGAGTGGTGGGAGCACCAACAATTCCTTCGAGGACAAGGAGTTAGCGCGTATGTGCCCGTGCCGGCATTCCCCCCAACCGCGACGAAAGTAGCGATGTGGTTGACGAAGTCAGAGATGGTGCGATGCAAGGTGAGTGCTACCAGTCCTCTCACCAACTTTCGCTCTGAATTCCCCGCCACAGCGTTCCAGAGGCGGGGGTGACATAGAGAATACAACCGTCGGGAAATCCTCCATCCAGCAGGCGATCAATGCCCTTGAACGTGTACGAAAAGAGCTTGAGTGGCAAATGCCCAACTATCCGGAGGTGCAAGTGCCGTTGCGCGATGATCTATGGATCAAGGCCATCGAGACTGCTGTGAAGAAGAACGAGACCATTCGGACTTCAAAGGCTATCAGCCTAAAAGTCTCTGGCTCAAGCGCCGGTGAGTTCATCTTCATTGAAGGATGAAATGCAGAAACTGATCTTTTATTTGATCTCTTCAGATAGTTACTCGCTTGACGAGATGCATCGAGTTGCCGTCCGCATGATGCTCAACTGCAAGACCAACCGTCAAACTTTCTTGTCATTGCGTAACCGGGCACTATTCCTCTTACCCTGTGTCTCCTTCTTCCGCGGAGATAACCTTCGCCTCCTCGAGTTTTCCGACATCTTCTTCCAAGACATACCCAACACTGCCCGAGAAACCTTAGATGCTGATGGGAAGTACACCCACAAACACGATATTGAGGTATGCATTCCCCAACATTTGATCCATGGGTTGAGCTGAAATGATGCCTAGGTCCTTACGTTCTTGGTGGACCAGGCGAAACACAACACGAGTGGCCGCGTCGATGAACACGGTATAATCCGTCATCGGGATGTCGAGCTATGTGGAATCGGGGCGATGGCGATGTATCTATTCGCACTATTCCACATCAAGGACAACCCACGCTGGCCGTCATTCGAGCCGGAGTTTGGCGAAAACGACCCTGGCCAATATGGGGCCCGAGCCTGGTACAGTCTTCGCGCATTTCCAGGTAGCGGGGGAGATGATTCTGAGATGTCGTATCAGCGTAAGTTCATCAAAACTTCGTCTGGAAATGGATACTCACTCAGTCCGTAGAACATTACGAAGTTATCAAAACCATCCATCAGGAAAACGACATTGAGGTGTCGAAGGTGACACATTGCGGTCGTCTGACCGCCGTATTGCATGCACGAAGGAACGGGGCGTCAGAATCTGATGCGAAGGCACTAGGGGGTTGGAGTCGAAGCGGCTCATACGGTATCTATGACCGAGCGCTGCCAGAGGAGGGGTTGCTTAGCGCCGCCTTGTTCAACGGCAAGGACACAAAACAACATTATCTTGAATGCGGAGACCTACGTAAGTGGCCTTTGAATGGAATGTTGTTGCAAAACATTGATATTGAGAATAAACTAGGACTAGAAAGCATCGAGCGGGAGATATTCCCGAAAGTGGAGGAAGAGATGAAGAAATATGAGCAGCGACGTCAAGGCAACGAGAATATGAAGGACTACGCCCTCCTCAACTTTCTCAATGCCCTTCTTCGTCTCCGGCGTATCCTTGTCCAGGATGCAGCCGTCCTATACGGGAACTATCCTGCGGCTGATATCTTTCGATATCACCCATTCAACACCACAGAATTCCGGGAGTTCGCCGTTGTGGTGAAGGATACCATCGCGAACGCGCATAGGAGGACCCAGCTTGAGCTTCAGGAATATCCTGAGCACGTACAAGTCAGCATACAGTCCGCCATGCTCTCGAGCACGCTCCAGTTCGAGCGGCTGCAATCAACCGTCAACCAACGCCTGGCGAGCCTCCTTGACGCGATGCAGAACATGCAGAACATGCAGCTAGGTTCCGAATTGGGGATGAGGCTGGCCAAACGTCAAAAGACCAGAAGGTCTACTGCCGCGGTTGAGGCGCCTTCCGCACGCCTAGCCGTTGAAGCACCCTCCCCACAAGCCAGTGCCGTCACGCAAACGGCATCCGAAACCTCCGAGCCACCCGTGGCCCTTGTCTTAAGCGACATAGCGCAAGCGTTTGAAGCCCCGCAAGTCACACACTCTCCAACTCCTCTCCTTCCCTGC
This sequence comes from Marasmius tenuissimus, assembly GCA_029532415.1. NCBI lineage: Eukaryota > Fungi > Basidiomycota > Agaricomycetes > Agaricales > Marasmiaceae > Marasmius > Marasmius tenuissimus. The sequence continues at coordinate 121,110 of JAQOTA010000038.1, forward strand.
CCCTTCTATATGTTCCAGCTGGGAACCGATAACATCGTGTCTGTTCCGAGAGATAAGTTCTCCGTAGCACAAGAGACAGCTATGGCTGCCATCGAGAAGAAGTTTGGAGGGGAGAAGGTCGGGAAACATGAATGGAAATGGATTGTTCCTGCTACGAAAGGGTGTCGAACGGAAGAGTGGATCCCTGTGTTCAAATTCAAGGAGAACGCGACTCGAAGGGAGATTTGGGACGAGTTCACCAGTGGTCTGGATGGGAAGTTGTCGGTCGTGCAGCTCGAAGACCACTGGGATGCCAAGTGGAAGACCGATAAAACGCATGGTACGGAGTACTGTCGCAGAGACAAGCTGGTGAAGTTGGTCAGGAAATTGAAGGCCAAACCAAATTGGAACACTGACCTTGCGTTCCGATTCCTGGACGACAGGTTCCCGATCTTCCCTGGGCGCAACCCACCCAAGACCGTGCTACAGGAGCTTAGGACGACCAACAACTTCATCAGGTGGCTACAGGTATCGAATAAGAAGGGGAAGAAGAGGAAGAGGGCGGAGGAAGATGGTATTCCTGAGGATGGACATGAGGCGGCAGACACGGACGAAACGCATCCAAATATTGCATTGGTTGTCGAGGCGGCGAGTTCATATCCCTGAGATTAGAGAAAAACCATACCGTTAGTGGACTTATAGTTAGTGATTGCTGTAGCGTACGAACCTTTGAACTCGATTCGAGTGATTAATCCTTCTCATCCGGTGCTGATTGGTCTGGCGCTAAAATAACAGGAATGTGAGCTTTCACGCTCCGAGAATGATCAGGTAACATAAGAAAGCATCCACTGCACGTAGCAGCAGAAGGAGTCACAGCACGTCCGACGCGAAGTAGGAGTACAGTTTTGGCCAACTTGAAGTGGGCTTAACCTGACCAAGGGCAAGTATGATACGTACGTTGTTGGCAAGAGCCCCCTGTACCCCTAAAATACTATCGATTGGGTTCTAGAGGTAAACAAAGTGAGCGTGCAGCCCGACGCACGTAAAAGAAAGACAAAATTCCGAAGGCGCGTAGCGATCGTGGTGTCCGACGCGAAGTAGGAATACCGGAGGGGTAAAAAAAGAGGTGAGGCCGACACAAAGTAGGCATGATTGGTGCACACAGCTAAAGTATTGAAATACACGTACCCTTGCTGGAGAGAACGGTTTGGAAAGGATCCTGAAGGCTGAGGGACTCGAACCAGTCACGAACACTTGAAGGCTGTGGTAAAAAAGGGCTCTGTCACGAAAAGAGAGCCCAATACACTGCTCAACACGAAGCGGAGCGGTTTGTTTATCGACCTCAACACGAAGTAGAGGCTAGTTGGTGGAGGGAGGGAATGAACAAGAAGAAAGATAGAACCTGATGGAATGGAAACGCGGTCTTTGTTTGGCGTCTGTCTGGTGTACAAACAAAGCCGCGTCAGGAAGCGAGACGAGTCAGTAAGCGCCCAACCCATGCTTCCCTCTTCCCTCCATCTACCTACCGGACGCCTACTTCATGTCGGTGCCATTGCCCTAAGCGCACTTCGTGTTCGCTTATACCCTTCTGTGTGCTCTTCGTGATCACGACTTTCAGCGGCCTTCACTCCCAGCAATACCCAGTCCAAGCTTGGCTCAAGCTTTGTTTTCACGGCAAGAATTGACGCGTTTTCTCCGAAGGTATGTGACGTTTTCCTACCTTTCGATCCGTGCAGGTAAGGCCTACTTCGCATCGGCCTGAATCCTGCTGTTATGTCTTCTCTGTGGCCCTACTACGTGTCGGACACAGGTCTTTGATTGCTACGTGCTGTCAGGACTTTTCCTCTTTTCTATTGCGTTGATTGGGCTACAGGCTCACATTTTTCCAGCCCTGTAGCCCTCAACAATCTACGGTTCAACTTTCGACAGCAGCCTCCCTCTTTCTGGTATCTCAAGTAAGTCTCATCTATATTCCGCTCACCGTTGCCGTACTGAACTGGTTTCCTCCAGTGCTTTCGTCAAGGCCTCGCAAGTCACATGAAGGGAAAGTTGGTGCGGTGTTCGAGAAAGAGAAGATCTTTGTTACGACGCTGAACCAATCGTTTATCCCTCCCCCCATATTCGGCGAACGGGCGGTTCGATTCAGAAGAGACTTTCACTTTGGAGAGGAGGATCCCGTATACTTCCCCCAGCCATTCTCCCACAGAATCGCCCACCTCGCAGTCATACCTTATCCCTCTCCCGATCCCTCGCATAAACATGCCATCGCGTGGCGTGTCCTCGGTCCAGAAGATTTCGTCCGTCTGAACGTTGCGGACCCTCCGAGCATCCTTGGTCATCTCTCGGAATCCGTCCGAGTAGCAATCAAAAAAGCCGTAGACGACGTTATTGGGAAGGTTTCTGCGTTGAGCGCGAGCGGGGTTCTTTCATTGGCCGACCAGGAGCTTTGGAAAAACGATAAATACGCTCGGTCGTATGTTTTCAGCCTCAAGTGTCTACTCGCTCGACTATCTTGTCCTGCCTCTTTCAAAGAGAGTGCCATGGCTTTCGCACTCTGTCAGCGTGCGTACCTCGAGTTGGTTGCCCGATTGTCTTGGTTCCGGGACTTCCTTCCCCACGTACGCGAGCCATCCTCGGTCCCCAGCAAAACGGCCAATGTCGTCGGGGCCCTTACAGGCGACATCGAGACGTGTGAGAGGCTCTATCGTGCTGGTGAGTTTCACTCATCCCCATGTCACCTTTTGTACGCTACTGACATACTCACCTAGGTATTCCAGTATAGTTGGCACGACCACTTGATGGGAAAGAGAGCATTCGCGTTGATAAATGGGTTGAGGTGCCGTCAGTCACCGATTCAATACCACTTCGCGAGACGGGGATGGTCCTCTCACTGGTGGATGCCTCCCCCGAGTACCCCGTCATATTCCGAGGACGAGTTTCTTCCAATAACCATGAACGTTACTGACTCATGGGGGAGTTCCTTCGAGAGTTCTGTACCACCAACGTCTTCGTTGATAAGACGGCTTCGACAAGCGCTACCGCACAGATGCCCTCTCACCAACCTGCCAGTGGCCCGAGTCGACAAGTCAGGTCTTCGAAGAAACTGCGTGCTGAACCTTGTGAGTCTTGCTTTATCCTGTATGTTTCTGTTGACTAAGTGTGTTTTGCCAGATACCAAGCCCTCCCGCTCTGAGCCTCACAAGCGGAATAAGTTTATTGATGTCGATTCGCCCCTGATGCCGAGGTCTTTACCGGCCTGGAAAGCTGCCTCTGAGGCAATCGGCGCGTCGTTCGAGGACAGAATGCCGTCAGTTCCCGGCCTTGATGACAGATACGCGGTACCCGATCCCAACATCATTGTCGGGACCTCGAACGAAACCGCAAAGGCTCGTTATGTCACCACCACAATCAAGCTTCGCCCTCTTCTGCACTACCGTCTCCGTTCGCTGACGTTTCGGCCTTACAGATCGAGGGAGTGAAGGAGTGCTGTAACGATGGAAGCACACCCTACAAAAGCCGACTCGAGGACTGGTGGGCGACGTGCGAACATGATAGATGTGCTGAAGGAGTGCTTGGTCTCTGGAAACCTGGAGGTAATGCCTTTTCTCTTTCTCCGCTACTGCATTATGCACATGCTAACTTATACGACTGTTTCCAGGCGAAGTTCAACCTGGACGATCTCAGCAGTGTTCCCGTCGAGTGGAAAGGAGAACGGTACGATCAGAACTCGATACCACCGCCATCGGTTGTGCAGGAGTTCCTATGCGAGTTGTTTGAAATCAACTTCCGATACGAGTTGATTGCACTCGATAGATTGGTCAACACCACTGGCACCTCGAAAAGCGAGCGGGAGCAGGAGGTTCTTGGATCCGTCCCTCACTTCAACAGCTCGTTGATCCCGGATTGGGGCTCGCCTGGTCGCGAAGGGTGTGGTCGTGACGGGTTCGCCAACAAGAACATCAATCATCGGCGGGCGGCCTTACATGGCCTGTACACGGTGATGGAGGGTTGGAATGGGGGCAAGTGTGCCATGCCACGGCCTCTCATTGATGGTGCGGGGGTTCTGAAGTATTGGGAGAGAGATGCGACGGAACAAGAACTCTTCCAGTATGAGAAAGGACTTGTCCACCATTATGTGTCCTCTTTTTGTTCGGTCTTTGGACGTGCGCCCCTCCTCCCCCATCAGTTGTAAATTTCTGGTATCTTGTTACCTACTAGCTGTACTTCGCCTTTTCTTTTGTGAATGCCATCTATGATTACACGTTTTCGTACTACCAAGTCTGCATGATACTTCCGTTCCGAGATGACCCCTGTCTCAACTTCTATCTCTCCCTCTCCCTCTCAAACTGCCTTTGCGATGGGTATCCCAGGGTTTCTTGAAGCATGCGAGGAGGTACAGAAATTATGGAATTTGAAGGCATATGCAGCCGAGAACAACTACCAGCCGAATGAGATGATGCGAGTAGGCGTCGACGCTAAGTACGTACCCTTCGCATGACCTTTAGTCTATTACTAACCTCGAGTATCTAGAGTGGTTATCAAGGGGTGCAGCACTACAAGTGCGGCCAAGGATTCATTTATTGCCACACTCGAAAGCTTTGTACGAGTATTGGGCCTTTACAGCACAGTCCCGATGGCCTTTGTATTCGTTTTCGACGGCCCAGATAGGCCGAGCGTCAAGTCTAACATTCAAGTCGAATCAATTGATCCGTTACTTTATAGCAAAGCGAGACAGCTGTTAGACGTCTTCTGCTATCCATCAATCACTGTAAGTCCGTCTTTCTCTGCATGAACAGCAGGACTTTCGACTAAATCTCCCTCAGGCACCGGGTGATGCACATTCATTCTTCGCGGCCCTCGCGAACACCGGAGTGATTGACGCGGTCATCTCAGACGATGCGGACTTGCTACTACTTGGAGTACCCTTACTGTTCAGAAAAGCTCCGTACGTGACTTCGTTTTCATCGCAACCTCCGCTGATTGTGTTATCAGACGTTCAGACGCCTATGATCTCTCTTTAACCTATAACATTTATTCGAGCGAGAACATTCAACAAAAGCTCAAGCTCACTCGTGGCGGAATGATCCTTGCTGCCCTGTTGATGGGCTCTGACTATGATACCCGCGGCGTCACTGGGTGTGGTCTCAAGACCGCGATGGAAATTGCGAGCCAAACAACACTCAGAGATCAACTACTCAACAACTACCGCACCTTCGCCAGTGCAACAGAGTACCTTACGGAGTCTCTGGACATTTGGCGAGACCAAATTCGCTTGGAGGTCGCACACAACCCCACCGGCAATCTCAGCAGACGCCGTCGATGCGTTGCCGCAGCCATCACGGATAACTTTCCAAACCTCCGTATCCTCGAGTTCTACTCTGGTCGTCTAGCACCCAAGGTCCACCAGAACGAAATGGCTCTGCTGCAGCCTCGGATGCCGGACTTGCTGAAGCTAGTCGCAATCTGCCGGGAGGTCTTCGCTTGGACGGACAAGACATTGTACGATCGCTTCAAGGAATATAGGATCTGGGGCGGGATCGTTACGAGAATGTTGGCCTCGGTAAGGATTCGCAGTCTCCACCCTGAACCCTGAACAGGTTTGACTGATGTTCGTCGCAGCCATCCGTTATGTATGACAAGAAGACAAAGACCTTCTACGATCGAGCTCTACGACTATCCCTCATCAAGAGTACACGGTATGAAGTGCGGCATGGCTTGCCCTCGGCCTATGCAACTTTCTCCGTGGATACTATCGCTTCGTACATGGGGCTCGACCTAAGGAGTAAGCATGGGAGGAAAAGGGACGAGGAGCTGAACATCAGAATCTGGGTGCCTTTGGAGACGCTCGAACGAGCTCAAAGTCTCTCCGAGGTGAGGCCAACATACTCTATTGCGTTCTTACCTACAATTGACGCGCCCATTATCTAGTGAACCATTTAACCCATAACCAGCATCCATCCGAGAGGTAAACTGGCTGTTATATTCTTTTGTAAAGTCTTAATTAAGCTGTAGTCCGTACAATAGAAATGGCAATCAACTCGAAACGAAACGACTCAATTGAATACGTTGTGAAGTCTTCGCTTATGGTGCCGGCTGATATCCCTTCAGGAACTCGAGGAGCTTCCCCTTGCCTTCGGGCCCTGTCACAGGTCTGTCCTCCAATCTCCTGATAACCTCACTCGAAGGCTGACTGCCCCCTTCCCCATATAGCTTCACTTTCTCGTAGCCTTCCTTTGCGGCGTCAAGCCATGACTGGCTGCATTCTAAGGCAGCAACGAGATCAGCCTTCGTGATCTTCTTTCCCTGCTCCAGATTAGTCTTATTGTTTTCGCAGGTTGAGTGGAGACTCACAGATGGCCTTGGGGAACGCTTGCCGACGAACTCGACATAGAAGTCCATTACACGCCTCCATTCATCGACTATGTCTGGATTATGGAGGATAATGCCTTTGTTTTTCCGCACACGCTCTCCTAAGTTCTCACGTTCTAACAGCATCTCCTTCAGGTACTGTACAACAGCCGGATCCCGTTTCATGCCCTTCTGTGTTGCTTCTTTGGAGGATTCTGCAGGCGAGGGACTGGATTCATGGGTAACAGAAGCGGGCATTGATTGAGTATCAGTCTTCAGGACTGTTCGTTGCTGAGAGAGAGACTTGTGAATTGAAAAGCGAGGTGAGTTATGATGCAATTCCACTCACCGGCACGTTGACGCTGACGAGTAGATTGCCGTCTCTAGGGAAGCGAAGGGTCTCCGGCGTGAATCTATACGACATACAATTGTCAGGTACTACCTCTTTCGCGAAGGTCACAAAGAATCCCCGCATCTCCGCTGAATGCTGATGCCCGATTGAAACAGGATCGTCGCCTAGAAGACGGTGACGGTGTTAGTGGAGACTTCCCAATGATTAGAACACCGCTTACCATCAAGTCGAGCATTGGTCGCTTGCAATGCCTGGACGAGATCTCTGGCATGAAATCTCAGGGTGTCCGGCGTCTGAGAGTCGGTATGGACTTCAACAGATATTTCTGCGGTCTGCGGCTGATAGAGCGTGTCTTCTAAGCGGCGCTGATCCATAACGAAAACTTGCAAGTTCCTGCGTTCAGGGACAGGCGGCAACGAGATGAGGTGTGGGTTCACTGGCGCCTCGTGAGGTGGAAGAGAGTCGGAGAGTCGAAAATTGGGAAGAGGAAGCGGATTGGGAAGAGCGAGAGGAAGCTGAGCAGTGAAAGGAGCAAATGCGGCATTAGGAGTAGCTCCCCCCCCCAGCATGGAAGGACATTTCGTGGGACTCGGGTAGAGCAATTGGTGGCGGCTTTGTCGTGGTAAATCCGTTGGACCCAGAAAGCAACGCCGCGATTAAGTCGTCTTTCTTAGCACGATGGACTCCATTGGGAGTTCGAGGCTTATGGGGCCACTTGTCGATTTCCGAGATGACCAGTTCAGCGAGCTCGCTGTTCTTGAGACCTCTGTGGGGCGAGGAGTGTTATTTGATAGCCGGTAAGTGTTGAGATGGTTACGCACTGTATCTCTGCGAGCTGATACGGACGAGTTGCAGCCATCGTCACTGGTTCGGCCATGCGGGACTGTTTGGCTACAATGTGGAAGTACCGGAAGCGGGAGAAAGAAGGAAGTAATCGACCTGATCCATGTACCCTCGATAATGTGAAACCGCTATCCACTTTCTGCACATCCCCTGTCCACGATCGTGCAAACACCTCCTCACCAGATCACGCATTCACCCGATCTCGCACTGGGAAGAGCTCTGAGGGCTCAGATGAGCGGATCGGCCTCTCTTTTCTTGCCTGAGAGCCCTGTGGAGTCGATCCGTGCAGGCTGCGGTAAGTTTTACTGCGCTCAGAGGAAGCTACGGGAGGCCCAAGGCCAATTCATCGCTGAGAGGGATTTCCACAGTCCCTATTTGGGTTTCATCCAGACGGAACGATCGGGCATGGAAAAGGGTTTGATTCGAGCTAATTACTATACAGGGAAAGGAGCCGCAGATTTCGTCTAACCACAGGGGCAGTGTGGGGTGCCCAGGCGCCCACCCGACCCGATGTTTGGCTGGGGGAGCGCCCGCAGACGAGGGTAACCAGATCACGTGTGGCTAACCACAGCGACCCCTGGGCACACAACCACCTTAGGTACATGAGAGCTCCATTGACCCAGAGGCTCTCAGATGACTTGTTGATTTCTTTATCCCTGACAGGCTCTCTCACTCTGACTTCTCTAGGCTTGTCTATCACTCACCAGCTACTCCTTGTCCATCATTCACCAACCTCTTTTTGTCTACCAATTCATTGCCCCCTGAACCCTGGCAGACTCTATTTATACACCATATTTGAGAATCATTACCATACAGTTTCTGAGATGGTATTATCCATGTATTACACAACAATTTTATCATGGTTCCCTCCAGGCAATTTAATAGACAAAATCTCAATTATTCCACTTCCCTTGAATATTTACAATCTATTGCTCAGCATATCTGATGAGCATTACCATACATTGGCCACCAGAACAAATGTTGTTAGTTTCTGACCGCTCACAAACGCCCAAATCGCTCGTGAGTGGTCATGAGCACTGTGAGTCTCAGGGCTGCTCACAAATGAATATGGGACACCTTTTTTTTCATGTGTGCTCGTGAGCACTGCCAGGCTCACAGTGCTCATGAGCAAGCCAGACTTAATGAGCAATCATGATCTTTGCTGGTTTCATGATTGCGCATGAGCACATCGGAAAAGATTGAAAAAATAAATAAATAATATAATCATTCCGCAGCAAATAACACAAGTACATGGAACTGGATTACCAGAATACATATTATAGACGTTATGGACAACAATCGGAATATGCGTCCATTGACTGGTTCATGCCCTGTGTCCTCGTCAAAAAGCCTCGCCAGATTGCTAAAACCGCTGTTATGTTGGTACGAAGGTAGTTATGCGGGCAGCATAGACTACAGGAGTAATACAGGCGCTACTAGATCATATCCATTGTCAGCAACATTATCAGGATGGGGGGCAACTTTAACATACCTTCAATAACAATGTGCCTTCAAGGAGCCACTGACAGCGGTAGGTAGTGTAAAGGTAGTGAGAAGGGTCGGGGATGGGGGTGGGGACAAAGTTCATGGGGGGGGATTGCGAGGTATTTATATTCCTGAGGATGGTCCATGTGCCAGTCTCTCTCTTGCCCAAAACGAGTAATTTCAGCCCACCGGCTTCATCATGACGTCGGTTTGTGCATGGACCTTCAAACTTGATCACGTTCTCCGAAGTGCACGTCCAGCGGTCGGGTCCTGGCAGGACAAGGTCAGACAAACGGTCAGAGGAAAGTAAAAATGTGCGTACTTTTCTCCTGTGTTATTGCCAAATCCTTATGGCCTCTTAAAGCCAAGATAGTGAGTTCTTTCCTTTGTTAGCTCACAGTTCCTTGTGCCATGTTGTGTGTTCATGTTCACATATTCGTGGTAGGCTTGATGACTGACTGTAATCAGATGGGTAGTGATGATCTGAGGGGGAAAAGCGACCTCTCTGGGGCACACTCGTTGAGGCTAAAGATAACAAGCTCACTAAGCAATGAGCACGGAAAAAAAGTCTCAATGACATACTGAGATTGTGAGCCGTTCCTGCTTAATAACCTGTTCTTTGGTGGCCTATCATGATCCTGACTTGAACACGATTGTAGAAAAAAGAGATTGAGAATATTCCAACTTGGTTGTTGAGAATCTGTTGACAATGTTGAGGGCAACAAAAAGATAGAGATGGTGGTTGCAATTTGAGCATGAGATGAAATGGCTGTGCATCCCACGCGGCCATGATATAGCTTGAGATGTCCTGGTCCATTTTGTCTAACGCCCGGAGAGAAATCAAGCGCCGAGTGTTATACCCGTTGACAAAGGGCGTGTAAGACTCATCTGAGCGGATCATGAGCCTTCACAAAAATCATGATGGTTCCTGAGCATGCATGAGGTGGCTATGAGCATCAGAGGTGCTCATGAATGCTCATAAACCACCCTGAGCCTCACAACTGCTCATAAGCGCTCACAATCAAACCACTTGCTCGTATACCCTCACGAACACTGTAATCACTCATGATCTATCAGAATCTTGGTACATATTTTCTGGTGACTGGGTGTCTTGTTGAAGATATGCCAATTATCAAGAGTCATATTGCTGAGGGTGACACCAAAGACCTGGAGGGTCTTTTTGTTGAATCCAGACTCTCAGATATACCGGACCATAGTATTGGGCCGTATCTATGATCAATTGTTTTACTATGATCTATCCTATTTCTATGCACTCCTGTTATAGTAGCTGTTGAATCTAGACTCCTGGATTTACCAGACCGCTGTATCAGGCCATATCTATGCATCATTTGTTTCACTTCCTTCTATGATATTTCTATGCACTCCCGTTATAGTAGTTACAGCCACCTCTACATAAAATACCAGTACTTTTACCTCTCTGGTTGCGCCTCTCTAAGTCTAACTCCAGGTGAGCTAGTCTGTTGACTCTGCCCCATGCTACCACTGCATGGGCAGGACCTCTGCCTCAACAGGTTATGGGAAAGTTGGATCTCATTGGTTTAGGGTGCAATTTGCATGATGGATCACATTAGATCCATTGCAGTCTACATAAAGTAAAACCTAGTTGTAGTACCCACTGTGTTTGACTGCCATATGCTTGTACACATCATCACCTTTGCAATCAAACCTCTCCATACATACCCAACACATGTCCAACCCACACTGAGTGCACATCACATGGTTACATCCACCACCATGTTGAATCAAGATCTGACAATTCAGGCACTTCTTCATGCCATGCATTGCCATACACTCTTCTGATAGTTGTCCATTGCTGCTGTTGGTATTGTCAAGCTGGCACATAGGGTGCACCTTGACAAGACATGCAGGACAATGAAGGATTGTTCCAGGAGTTGGGGGGAACACTTGCATGCAATCTGGGGTTGAACACCATGAGTATTTTTCAGGGTTCCAGTATATGTGGGAAATAAAGGCGGCTTCAACAACAGCATTGAGCTCCATAGCTCTGGGGACAGCTCGTGCAGTTGATAGCGGAACAAGCTCAGTACACTTTCCATTGTTCCCAACACATATCATGGGGAAATGGCACGCGTCTTTGGCCCAGAGGAGGAGGTCTGCAAAACATTTCCAACAGTATGAATGTTGACAAGGCAAGGTAACAGGTAGTTCTAGGTTGTCTAGACAGACAGGACAGTTACCTGTGCATATGTTGTGTGGTGCTGTTCCAATACTGTTAATGACATCTCAGGCAATAGCAAAATTGGCCATATCTCCTGTAATCCGGAGCTCTGCATTGTCGGAGATGAAAAAAATGTTGTCTGGCCCTGTAGGTGATGTATGCCCCTTAACATGAACCAGTTCATCAAGCTAGCAGAAATATGAAAGTAACATTGTTTAACAATGTGGAGCACGTGGTACAGTTCAGATAACAACTGTCCAACAATGACACATTTATCTTGACGGCTAAAAACGGTTACCTGCCTGTCACGCAGACAGGGAATCATGGTGACCGGATGGTGCTGTCTTTGCAACTCGCACAGTTGTTGATACTCGTCTTGGGAAACAAAGAAGTTGTCCCAGACGGGCTGTCCATTGCTCAACTGGACCACTTCTCCAGTCAATGCATTTTCAAGTTCTGTTTTCAGTTGTGCCAACACCTCCCTGTTACATGCTGCAAGTTTGACGGAGACTGTGTGTTTGTTCTTGTCAAATAGTATACTGCAATGATCATTGATGCAGGTTATGCTCAGAGAAGGAGGCAAGTAGTTCCGTCGTTTCATGCACCAACTGTTGATATCAGTTTTGGGAAATGCAGTAGGAGATGGTGTATCTGTGCTTGGCTTGGAGGTGTACCGCTCAGAAGATGCTGCAGGTAATACAAAATGACGCGATGGCTGCTTCAGCAACTTCAGGACTCTCAAAATGAGCCCATGCTTGGACAATGCTGTCTTTGTAAGGGCCAGGAAGGACATGGAATCGAAGGGGAAGGATGGCATTGTTGCATAGGTGAGCTTGAACCCGATTTGCAACTGTCTCGACATGTGGATGTGGTTGGATTTTATCCCAAACTATGTTGATCGTGTTCAAGAACTTGTCCAGGATATTGTTAGGTTTTGTTGTCACAGGTAAATTTCAGAATCGAATATTATACGCGCTAATAGCAGGTAAACCAACGTGATGTTCAGCAACCACATATGTTGATGCATATTCACTTTGTGCCAATTGTATTGCAGCAAGAGTGTCCTGTGTGGTACGGTATCCTGCAGATACTTGTTTTGTAGGTGCAGCCCACAAGAAAAGGGCTACAGTATCAGAAAATTTCACAGGCTCAGTGTGATCGGAGTGAGTGCCAAGCAAAAGGCCAGAGGTGAGGGTATGTTTGCCAAGCTTGGAACAGTGCAATGAACTGACTGCTTTCACAAGGTTGGTGTTGTTTGTGAATTTAGCTGTTGCTGAAATGAAAGGGAAATTTTGTGTGGGCATGCACATTAACAACTCCACAACCTGACGATATTGTTCAAGACATTTCCTGAGACTGTCCTTTGGTATTGTCGAAGGCAGGCCAGATGTGTGAATATATGGAGTGTTGGTACTGGTCTTGACAAACTCAATTGAAAACCCTGCACCAATCTGCACTTCATTGTATTTCAGCACACAAAATTTCCACAACAATGATTCACTGTTTTGTTTTGTCTGTGAACCAATTGTTGTTTATATGGCAAACAAGACCAGAAGTCAAACATACACTGTGATTCAACTTTGGATTCATATGGTCATGGTTGCATTGATGATTGGAGTGACCTGCACTAGACATATGAGAGGTCGAGGCAGTCAATTGTACAGGTACATGCCGAGACTGAAACGAAAGCAATATGTCAGTATGTTACATCCATGCATCTTACCCTGGTCTATCTCACCTAGTCACGTCACACTTGGCTAGTCACATCACCTCTGGACCTATTCCGGGTATTTCCAGGCCATTATTCTAGCTCATTCAGACACTACTCCATCCCCGGCACTCAACCTTCACTTCCGCAGTTCAGTCTCTCACACCAAGTCCATCCCTGGAACCTCCGCCACTTCGGCTTCCGCTTCCAGGACTCTTTCACCTTTCATTCTGACTTGTTCTGACTTACTTATCTCCGACTTCCAAGATATTCCCACACTCACTTATTCTATTCATATCTTCATTCCATCACACACTTATTCATTTCTGGTTCATTTCCCTTCCAGTACATTTCTCCCTGCATTTGACTTCCATATGATACATCAACATTTCCTGCACTTGACTCACTTATGATTCATTCATTTACTATAACCCTGTATAAGCTCTATACTTCTATCCTGTATCTTTAGACTTGAAATCAACCAGGTTTCAATCTGGGTCAACCCCAATCATGTCTTTTCCTCTCCCTCGCAACTTGTCCTCTTAGTCTAGTAGAAGGACAGCTCAGTTCATGGTGCTGTTGGCGAAACCTTCAGCTACTGTCTGCTCTAGATCCGTTGCTCCCACACTCCTTCATCTTATCTCTTTCCTATCCATCTATCCGACAGCATATAAAACCCCATATCTTATCTTTATCCCTATCCGATCTGCATGATCCTAACACAGTAGCCAACCACAAAATCTAGTCATCAACATATGCCAGTTGTACTATTTTGAAACACTATCAAGCTCCGCACATGCTGATTCTGAGTTGATTGAAAAATTTATTTATAGATATTCTCAAATGTGAACAACAATGAAGGACACTGTGACAAACATGACAATATAACAGAAGTTAGACCTGCAAGAGCAATTTTCATTTCACCACAGGTTCATGATGGTGGTTTTTCTTAGTTTGTACAACTTATTGGATATTGGCCCTACATTGCATGATTATCTAGTGATTATAGTAGGGAAAGAGTTGTCACACTTGGCAAATGCAAGTGCATATGAGCAACAACTCAGTGCCTGGCAACTTGGACAAGGGTTAGTATGCCTGACAAGATCGACTTGAGATGTCTCCATCAGGATCATGAAGTGTCACATCACAGGATACAGTCACAATTGTTCTGCTGTGCAATACAATTTAGAACCATAAGGTCAGCATTTATACTTCTCAACCATCATGTGCCATATTAATAAAGCCGAGACAAATCCAGATGAGTTTCAAGGGCTGAAGGAAACACTGATAAATTACAAGCAAAAACTATCTATAACTTGAGCTCAAGCCCAGTTCAACATGGAATTCAGGAAAATACAATCAACATATGGGTCTGCACAGCCTGTGAGAATACTGAAAGGGTAAATCACAGCCCAGACATTCCCAGACGTGTGTTCTGAGATACACAAGGACTCACTGTGGAACAGAGGGTTTACCACACCAACCACATACAAACAGATAAGGTAGCATTGAACATTCAACAAGATACACCACACTCTCGATGAACAGAATAACAACATGCATTCATCCTTGAAACATATCAAACAACTTATTGCAGCCCAACAAAGCCTTTTCTTATGGAGGCAATTGTTACTGTTGGAGCTTTGGGATATCATACTTCAGTTTTGCTGCAAATTGTTGATAAATCTTACAGACAGACGTCCATTCATCCCGATCCAAGTAAGTCTATTGTCAACCAAAAACATTCCGTTGACTTTTGCACACACCTGCCACTTGCGGAGAAGTATCGTTTTTGACGCTGGTCATTTGTGGGCAGCTTTCTGGATCAACATAATGACAGTCTGTGGCAAAACCATTCCATTTATCAGGAATTTCATTATCCCAAAAACACACAACAAATGCCTGACAATAGCTTTGGTCGGGGCTGGAGAAAACCCGGATATCTATGATATGATCAATAACCATTCATTGCTCAAGGACGTCTTACTGTCCAGGTGCAGGTTCCTTTCCATGGATGCATGTGCACTTGACATCTTGCGCATTACCAACTTCTCCACCTTCCATCAAATCATGACTTTGACACTATATAATGTCGACACCAATAATAACCCCCCGACAACAACACATCTCAAATGTGTCTTATGAGCGTGCCAAATCTAAGATGTATAGAAACAGATGACCTCTTGTGGATGCCATCAGTAGAACACCACCTTTCAAGCAAACTCAAAAGTGTGGTCTGCCACAGGCAAGAGAGTGTGCCTCCTAGTATCTTCCATATGATGTCCACAAGATGCAGAACGTCATTACAGACCTTAAGGATATCACTGGAGGTACTGGAAGTTGCATATGACTGGACATTAACCCATTTCCCAGTCCTCAACGACCTGTCTGTATATTGGCCGGATGACCCTGAACTTGTGACGGATTTCATTGTCACACCATTGTTGACTAGCCTCACATTGCGGTTCAGAGATTACAGCCCTTGCATAATGCAGTCCTTGGTTAGGTTCCTTCAGAAATGCATGCTGAAAAGACTCAGCCTGTCGCTCTTGACGCTTTTGCTGCTCTCAAGCCATGACACAAACCATTGGCTTGCCATGGCACAGGCTTGTACCAATGTTGAGTACCTGGTGTTGACTCTGATACTCTTGTAGATGATCCAGTACCAGATGATGCAGCTATGGTCATATTCAAATTGATTGCTATTGTGCACAGTAATGACTGGATGTGCTTCCTGAAGCTAGCTGAATTGGTTCTTACCATAGATGTGACAGGCAATGACAACCCAGCACCCTTCATTGACAGAGGCACATTGACTATGGTGCCCATTGCAGCAAGTTTTTTAGACTGTGTTGAGAGTTGTAGTAGCTGTGAGAAAACTGCATCACATGGAGCCACCCGAATCACCCATGCATGTTTGCCGTTCAAGTCTGACTTGCAACATACATCACTTGTGCTAGACATCGAGGACCGAATGGCTATTTTGAAACAGAGAAGGTGTTTGATAGATGAAGCAGGTCTGATCCAGATGGGATTCAACATAATGGAATGTATATAGCATGGACATAAACCTGAAATGTGCACCTGGGTATCTGAGCTTCTATTTACCATTGTTGGTTGTGAATTGCATGATGGCTGAGTTGCTTCATTGCCCAAAGAACAAACAGTTGTTACCCTTCAATATCATTTCCTGATGATTTGAATATTGACTCCTGAGCATTTCAGCAGCAAGGATACCCGGGAAAACACGTTATGGGTGAAAGGTCTTTCATCATGTTTGAAGGACCATGTCACAGGCATATGCAAAGTTCCAAAAATGACGAACAGCATTGCAATGTTGATAAAATCACGATGTGATAGCACAGTCCTGGTAAATATCTGGAAGTGCACTCACCCCAAACCTTTGGACACTGGAATATTGGCACAAAAGTGCAGGGCGTGAAAAGGCGACAATCAAAAGTTATCAGGGCAGGTCAATTAGTCAGAATGCATCTGCCAGCAGCCTTTTGACTAGAAGACCCATTTGAATTCAGTGATAAATCAAGGAGTGTACTTTCATTCATTCTCACATGATCATAAGGTAACCTAGTCAGGTGTACAGCCCAATTTCCAAACAATTCCTTTGAATCATTCACCTTACCACTTCCTCATCAATGCCAGATATAGAACCCAGTCACTCTGCCCACGGTGCGGGTATGCAGCCCAACTTGGAGCATAACATAACTGCAACCCAACAGACACTCTATGTACTGGAATTCCATCTAAAGAAAGTGGGGAAGATGATTCAGACAACAGAACATCATCTATTGTCTCCCATGCTGACACAACAGGCTGGGGCAACTATCAAACATTGTGGAGCAGTGGTAAAAAAGATACTCATCCATGGAATGATCAGAACAAACCATTGTCCTGTTTTGTTCGGTGCAACTTTCACCAAATTGGATGGACATATGATGGCTCACCTAGTCAAGACATGTCACTTGATGGCCTTTCTACCAAAGATTGGGTAGCTGCACAGGGTGAGCATGAGACAACTATTATGATGTGTGAATGTCTAACCAAAGCCATTCCCTGTTTTCTAGCCTTTTGATGTCTATCTGAGGCCGTAAAACGGACTGTCCCTTCACTGATGTTCACTGAGCAACAGATAATCACATACAAAGCCCACACAAAGGTGTTGTTATCCAAGAAACATGAAGTTATCTTGGAGACTGACAAGGAAATTGGCCACTATGAAGCAAAGATCTGTCACTCGAAACAATGGCAGCAGGACCTTAACTATGAATACGACAAGCTGAAGAAGATCAGCGGGAAATTGAACGATTTAGTGGGGATCAGCAATGCTTTTCAACAACATTAATGTATGACATAATGATTAACCCTATCTGTCATTGTCTGTGATGTCGTTTGCACTTTTGCTATTTATTTCATTGCCACTCTATTGTGCTTAAAAATAGAATAGCAGTAAAACACTAAGTTTTCATGCTATTGAGGGCAAAACAAGACCAACGGGACTTGATCTAAGTGTCTATTATACTTAGTATTGTACCGGCGGCGATACTTTTTTTTCTTTTTTTTTTTTTGAATCATATTCTTATATACCGGTGTATGAACACAGTCCGGTTGCTATCTACAAATGCAGCGTGCCACAAATGCGTAATAACTAGATACCCCCCCGCTAGAAAGGAGGTGCGCCCCCCTAAGGAACTGTACCTCAGAACATGCCCACAGTGTTTCATCACACTATGTGGTAGATGAGGCTATATCATCATGGGCTATGACGCACTAGTGTCCCCTGCTCCCACGTCCTTCCCCCCCGCCACCTAGGCTCAGTAGCAAGGGCCCGCACACCCTTCCGGAGAGTCTACAGGGAGCTAACTCCAGCGCCTCAGCCCAGATCACTTACCCAACTCCTTCTGCTTCTGCTTGGGAGGGGAAGGCAAACACCCTAGGGTTTGCCTTCAAATAGGCTATCAGGCCTGGAAGCCGGTTAAGCGAGTTTCCACGCTCTAGCTCTGAGCATTGGTGAAGTATGTGTGCCCTCGTCCCAAGGTCCACACCGCGTACCGGCGGCGATACCATTGAGTTAAAAGAGCTCGGTGGAGTACTCAACTGACCATGTAGACATGGCTTCTGGCACAATCAGGCCATGCCGACAGGTTTGCAGAGAAAGATAACGGCTTCAAGGTAGGTTGACTAGCAAAGATACAAAGAGTGATGTATGTCTACAGAGCAAGAATATTCCTCTTCTAAGAGGCTAGCTGGCACTACTGATGGGTAAACTAAGAAGACCTTTAGTATACAAGGGTAACTGTTAGAAGGATTCCGTACTAAAGTTAAGAGAGGCATTGTATGGGCTAAGTTCCAGACCAGAAAAGTTAGGACTGCTATCAGCATCCGACGGAGGTGGAGCTGGACGATGGGCCATCCTACGAATGGCTTCTGCAGGATTGTAGAAGAACATCCTGACAGGTACAGCTTCACGAGGAGTAAGGATTGGAAGAGCATTGAACACCACATCAACCCAGGCTCTAGGAGCACCAGGGATGAGCGCCGTCAAAATAGAGAGAACACTGATCTTGGCTATGGACTGGGAGTACCAACGGGTCTGGGTGTCAAGGATATCACGGAAGGTGGTTTCGTGGGTTTCGGGACTAAGATATAGAAAATCCTGCAAGGGGTTGAGCCTAGCTACGGTGTCCCATAGGAATGGATCAGCTTGGCCACATTAGATGTAGAACTGGAGGAAGAGAGTGAAATAAGCTTCTCGATTTCCAGTGCAAAGCTCATCCAATTGGCGAGCACACTTGGAGTGTCTAGCTGGAAGGATGATAGCCTTTTCAAAAGGAGGATGGATCGCTGTAGAACAATTAGAAGACTTCAAGGTAGATGACCAAGGGAAGACTAACCTTTGTAGATGGCTTGAAAACAAGACAACATGCGAGACGTATCCATGACAAGATTGTGGTACAGTTGAAAATATTATATGGAATAATATGCTATGGAATAATTGCTGTGTGGAATAGAATTTTCGTGGAACAGGCTCGGGAGGCGGAGATATTCCACATGATTGTGTTCCAGAATACGGAATAGCCCTGTGGGGACTTTATTCCATATGGTGGTGAGTTTCTTTGTTTAGTTTTGTGATTGTCATCCCAAAATGGTCAGGATACACCCAAAAATGGCCATGAACCAAGTTATCTCCATGTATTGTTCTGTGTAGCCTATAATTCTGTGAATACAGAGAGTTTGTTGTAAGTGTCTCTCCATCCTATCCTCGCTATGGCCCCTTCCACCTCTCTGGCTGTGGCCAAATGTAAACCACACCCCAATCAGAAAAAAGCAACAAAGTTCAAGCTGAAAAAGCCTCAGAAGTCCTCTGCCCCGAGAACGACTGCCAAGAAACTCAAACAGCCGAAGGAGGATCTCACCTTGAGTGACTGGCTGGAAGTCTTCGATTACATTGACACTCACACAGTCCGTTGCCAGCAGGATGTTGTGGATTATTTTGCAACGCGAGCTTCTGGTGCCATCTTCTTCACACAAAGTGCCTTGTCGAAGAAACTCCAAAGACAAGCTTCATGAAACAGCACGTGCGGACCCCAATGCTCTTTCCCGGAAACACACTCGCATTGTGACGCGTCCAGATGTTGATCAAGCCTTGGCACTGTGGCAGGACTCTATGGAGAAGAAGGGTGATTCAGTGACCAGGCCAATGCTAATTGAGAAGAGGAAGAGATTCAAGATGTTATTCAATGTGCCTGATGACAAGAAGTTGAAGGGGACTGGATGGTTAATTTCATTCAAGGCTGCGTATGTTCAGATTTCCTTTTTTGGTGTTGAAAAGTCTAACCAGCCTCCCTAGTTATCAACTTTGGGAAAGGCGACGTCATGGTGAAGATGGCTCAGTTGATATCCGCCGTGTTGGTGCCAAGAGGGAGCGAATGTGGAAATGGTTCTCTCGATATGCACTTGAGGATCGGTTTAACGTTGATGAGACCAGCTTCTTCCCATCAGCACTGCCAGACCGTAGTAGAAGATGAACCCGCTGATTTACTATTGCTACAACAAGACTGCTTGGATGACTAAAGGACTTTTTGATGAGTGCGTGCCTTTTTTGATTCTCATTCTCCCTCTTGGGCACTCATAAATCATTTTTTTTTGTCAGGTGGCTCCGAAAATTTGACCTTCAGATGAACCAGGATGACCATCACATTGGCCTGTCACTGGACAACTTCTCTGGACATTACGTTGACTAAGACCCCCATAATGCTGATGTTGAGTTTTTGAACCCAATCTGACACCCTACATTCAGCCCTGTGATGCAGGAATTATTCAATGTGTTAAAGCTCGCTACTGTACCCTCCTTTCTCTCTGTGCCTTAGATTGGGAGGAAGCCAGCGAAGAGGACCTCTTCAAAATTGATGTCCTCTTGGCAATGCGCCTTCTCCAAAAGGCATGGGACGATGTGACACCTGAAACAATTCAAAACTGTTGGAGACACAGCGGCGTGTTACCTGGTGACGACAAGGAATGGGAAGACATTTTTGTTGACTCTGATGCACCTGACATTGACTCAGACATCGAGATGGATGGACCCCCAGACGAGAAGTCTGTTAAATCTGGATGGGACATTCTTATGGAGTATGCAACTTCTGATTTGACCCACCGTGATGCCGAGAAGAAGCTGAAGGAGCTGCTTGGCAACACATACAATCCAGCAGACTGGGAAAGCGCCCTCTTTGCTGTGATGGAGTCTGAGAGTACCGAAGCAGCAGTTGCGGCTGTACGGGCACAGATGCCAAAGGGAAAGTCAGCTTCCCAGACTACCCAGACTAGTCGCTGCACAGCACAACCAACACAGCTCGTGGAACTGGAGACGGAGGTTATGGAATGTGTGGGAGAGCTCTACAAGCGGAGACACCTCAGGAACATGCCAACTCTTGATGAGGTTGTCGATCCCTCAACTGAGTATGAGGTGTTACAGTTACGAGAGGGGTATATCATTTCCTTCATCTATGATATCTTATCTATGAAACCGATACGTTTATTTATCTGATCACAGTGTTATTTATCAGACCACAGTATTCGCAGTAGTTCACAGTATGTACGCAGTCCAGATCGCAGTATTTACAACAGTTCGCAGTATGTATGCAGTTCCAGTTTTAGTATTTATACTTGTACAGTAATGGGTCTTGCTCTTCAGCTTGACCTTACAACTCAATCTCACATTCACGACACCAGAACCAAAACAGGCCGATAACTCAGTATTGAGCTTACGTTATGAACATCAGTCATAACATAAGGTCAAGCTGAATACCAGAACAGCCGACTTATCCAAGTTTAGGCTATCCCAACAATCCAGAAACTAGAACCCCAGAACCAAACGACAAGATTTCTTTTCAAACCGAACCCCCATCACCAGATACAGAAACCGAATCCTCAGGACAGATTAGTAATCCCGAAAGCGATAACTGGCCTTTCCTTCCATATCCAGAATATAGAAACACTTCGGAATCTCCACCAGCAGATTTATTTCAGAACCTTAATTTAGGAAACGATTCAGATATAGATTGGGAAACAGTATCAACAGAATCAGAAATGTCAGGACAGACAGGACAAGCAGTAACCGTGAACACCCATGCCAAGGAGATAAAGATCAGCACCCCTAAGGATTTCGATGGTGATCACACTAAAACTGAAGAATTCCAAACTGACATCGACTTATACCTTACGGCAAATGAAGAAATCTACTCAGATGACAAGAAGAAAGTAACTTTCATGCTATCCTACATGAAAGGAGGACCAGCTGGAAGATGGAAGACAGTACGAATCCAAGAATACACGAAGGCAGGAGGAACATGGCCGACATATAATGCTTTCAAAGCTACATTCAAAGAAGCATTCGGAGAATCAGACGAAGCAGGGAATGCCCTAAACAAACTCCGGCAACTTCAACAGAACAAAGATACAGCTGACAATTACGTCTCCAAGTTCGAAACATTAGCAGCTAAATCCGGAGTCAGCGATGACACAGCTTTAATTGACTATTTCGTACGAGGACTCAACGAGTGGATCAGAGATAGGATGTATAAAAGAGAAGAGATGCCAACTACTCTTGCATCCTGGAAAACAATCATCAAAAGGATGGACAACAATAAGAGGAGAGGAAAAGGAATAGCCAGCTATCTCAGCAGCACAGTATCCAAACCGAAACCTCAGTTCGTCCTGAACTATCAAACCCAACGAGATCCGAATGCTATGGATGTTGATCAAATTCACATCGATCGGCTTAGCCCGGCTCAAACACAAGAATATTTCCAAAGAGGACTTTGTTTCAAATGCGGCCGTCAAGGACACATCAGAAGAAACTGCCCCAACCGACAGAGACAATATCAGAACAGATCCCAATATCAGAACCCATGACCCCAGAATACGAAACCAAACGATAAAGTCCTTGTGACTATTCCAAAGGCAGAAGCAGATAAAATGAAACCTAGTGGATATACTCAGATCAGATCAATCTATCAAGAGATGACCGATGAACAAAGAGAAGAATTTCATAACAAGGTAGAGGAAGAGGGTTTTATGTAAGGCAGACTGAATTGACGTCATCTCTGCCAGCTTCTGTATCTATTTCCAATCTAACTGTAGTGACTGTTGACCAACACTCAATACATATTCCCATAATTATAAAGATTGGAAATGGAAAATCTGTCAATACTAATGCACTTATAGATTCAGGAGCAGGAGGAACTTTCATCGATCGAGAGTTCGTGGAAAAACACCAAATAAACACAAAACTACTCGAAAAACCAATCAAGGTATTTAACATAGATGGAACCCGGAACAAAACCGGAATGATTTGCAGAACTGCCTCACTCGATGTCACAATAGGAGGAACAGAAATGCAAATTCAGTTTCTCATTTCCGGATTAGGAAAGGAAGAAATAATCCTTGGACTCCAATGGTTACGGAAACGAAATCCTCGAATTGATTGGGCAAAAGGTACGTTATTTTTTCCAAAAGATCCATTAACGTTTCGAAGCAGGCAGGAAAGATCCGATATCAGTATCCGAACCTTTCAGGAACTCAAGGATCAAGTAACACCAGAGGTTTATATCAGAGCCAAGACAACGGTATCACAGGAATTAGCGCAAAAGAAAGATCAAGGTAAAAAGTCTATTGAAGAACTAATTCCAGAATATCTTTCAGAATACAAAGAACGATTCGAGAAAAAGGCAGCAGAACGATTTCCCGAATCAAGAGCTTATGATCATGCAATTGACTTCAAAACAGGGTTTATGCCAACAGGATGTAAAATCTACCCTATGACACCGAAAGAACAAGAATTACAAGATGAATTCTTGAAAGAAAACCTTTGAAAAGGGTATATCCGACCATCCAAATCACCGATGGCTTCTCCGTTCTTTTTCATGTCAAAGAAAGAACAGGGAGCCTTTTGACCATGCCAAGACTACAGAAGACTAAATGAAGGGACAATCCAGAATACATATCCATTACCGCTAATCACCGATTTAATGGACAAGCTAAAAGGAGCAACAATATTTTCAAAAATGGATCTCAGGAATGGATACAATAATATTCAGATCAAAGACGGAGATCAATGGAAGGCGGCATTCAAAACAAACAAAGGGTTGTACGAACCCATGGTAATGTTTTTTGGACTCAGCAATTCTCCAGCTACATTTCAAGCTTTCATGGATGATATTTTTAGTGACATGATTGATGAAGGATGGATGGTAATCTATATGGATGATATACTGATCTTTTTGTCGGACAAGGAAATACACAAAATCCGAACAAAACGAGTTCTTCAAAGACTCAAGGAACACGACCTATACCTTAAACCAGAAAAGTGCAAGTTCGATGTGCAAGAAGTCAACTTTCTCGGAATGATTATTAGACCTGGAATCATTTCAATGGACCCGGTTAAACTTGCAGGAATCAAGGAATGGAAAAAGCTGATAACGGTGAAAGGGGTCAGATCTTTTTTGGGGTTTGGGAACTTCTACCGGAAATTCATTGGATGATATGTGGAGATTGCCAAACCATTGAACGATCTAACAAAAAAGGACACCAAATTCGAATGGAAGCAAGAGACTGATCAAGCGTTTAAATTACTGAAACAGAAATTTTTAGAAGAACCAGTATTGCGGATGCCGGATGTAAATCAACCATTCGTGATAGAAGCCGATGCTTCCAAATGGGCAACAGGAGCAGTGCTGAAACAACAAGATGAACACGGAGATTGACACCCATGTGGGTATCTGTCACATTCATTCACTCCAACGGAACGGAACTACGAAATCTATGACCGAGAACTACTGGCAATAGTGCGAGCACTAGAAACCTGGCGACATTATCTTTTAGGGTCGAAACATCCAACAACAGTACTATCAGATCACAAAAACCTCACCTATTTCCGATCACATCAGAAACTTAACCGCCGACAAGCTAGATGGGCTCTGTTCTTATCAGAGTTTGATCTAAAACTTATCCATGTACCGGGACATCGAATGGCACAGTCTGATGCATTATCAAGGAGAGAGGATTTAATACCACCGGAAGACACTGACAACGAAGACATTGTGATGTTACCAGACAAGTTATTCGTGAACGTAATCGATACGGAACTTCACAGCCTAGTAGCAGAGAAAACGATGGGAGATGATCTGATGAGTAAAGCTGTGGAAGCCTTGAAAATGAAAGGAGCACCACCAATCAAATCAGCATTATCAGATTGGAAAATCGAAGACAGACTTCTCTTTTTTATGGATAAATGCTATGTGCCAAAAGACGAGGAACTTAGAAGAAAGATAACAAAGAAATATCACGATCCACTTCATGCAGGACATCCAGGACAATACAACACTCTTGAACAAGTTAAACGCGATTACTGGTGGCCCGGAATATACTCTTACGTAAAGAAATATGTGGAAGGATGCGCGCTATGCCAACAGATGAAAATCAACACACATCCAATAAAGGCACCGTTAATGCCGATACCAGCACCGGAAAATGCATTGCCATTTACAAATCTCACTATGGATCTTATTACAGATCTACCGGAAAACGACAGAGATGACTCTTTATTGGTTGTGGTCAACCATGGAGCTACGAAGGAGGTAATTTTAGCACCTTGTCAAAAAACAATCGACGCGATAGGAGCAGCTAATCTTCTTCTTGACTATGTCTACAAGAGATTTGGATTACCTGACAAGATTATATCCGACAGAGATCCCAGATTTGCTGCCAATGTGTTCAAAGAACTCGGAAAATTACTTGGAATAAAACTATCCATGAGTACGGCATATCACCCACAGACTGATGGAGAAACAGAACAAGTTAACCAAGAAGTGGAAGTCTATCTACGAATGTTCTGGGCTAGAAGGCAACACAATTGGAAAAAGTATCTACCAACAGCAGAATTCACTCACAACAATTGAATTCATTCAGCCAGGAAACATTCCCCATTTTTCATTATGATGGGATACAATCCACGAGCAATTCCACCAATCATCGAAAAGTCCAATGTTCCAAGTGCAGAAGAAAGACTCAATGATCTCAAAAAAGTCCGAGATGAAACGTTCGCATTACACGAATTTGCTTGACAAGTAATGATCAATCGTACACGGAACAAGTATGAACCATTCAAAATTGGGCAAAGGGTTTGGTTAGAAGCAAAGAACATCAACTTCGGATACGAAACACAAAAGTTAGTACCAAAACGAGAAGGACCATTCAAAATTGAAGTTCTAGGACCAGTGACATATCATCTGACACTGCCAGAACAATGGAAAGTTCATCCAGTGTTTCACGCAAACCTCTTAACCCCATACAAGGAAATGGAGGCATATGGAGAGAACTGGATGTATCCGCCACCTGATATCATAGACGGAGAAGAAGAATACGAGGTAGAATCGATTATTGATCATAGGCCGAAGAAGAAACCCCGTGAATACCTTGTCACTTGGGTAGGGGAACCATCCTCAGAAAACAAGTGACTTACTGCCAAAGCTCTGAAAAATGCCAAAGAAACTCTTCTAGAGTATAAAGAGAAGAGACGAATTTGCTGAAGAAATCATCCAAATCACTTCCACTTCTCTTCATAACAAATTTAACACTATGGTCTCTGTCAACGCAGCAGCATCCACCTCACAAACTTATGAAACTCAACTTCGCACAGTACTTCGTCAACGACTACCTCCACCACCAGCTTACCTTGACGATCCTCGAAACCCTGATTTTAACCTCTCTCCACACCAACTTGGTAACAACAACTCCTCTCACGACGACATGCCTTCCCTTATAGACCAACTTCGTTATCCTTCCCGAGCACTCCTTAACCTCGCCGATGGCAACAACATCGAAGCAATACTCATGAACACCAACTATGACGAACTCGTTACAGATCACCTCCAAAATCACAAACACCTCATTTTCTTTGCTCGTACCTTCTATGATCTACGATGGGAGCATACAAAACTAGTCGAGCATGTTCAAGGACTTCGAGAAAGCTTGGGAACGTTGGCTGAAAATGCTCTCAACTTTGGGATGCTTGAACAAATCAAGATTGGAGAAGAACATCGAATTACAGAAGAAACCAACAGAATTAACGAAGAGAAGGAGAAGAGACTCAAGGGGAAAATGGTAGTAAAGGAACAACGAGAAGAAGGAGAGATTTCGTCCACAGTAGCCGAACCACCCACAGCGATAGAAACCACTCTCATTCCTATTCCGCCTCCTATCATTACTGATCGAATGGTAGAAAATGCCATTGCATCAGCAATCGGACATTTACGATATCAACCACCTCCAACTCAAACCACTGACCCGAGGCCAAATGCTCCCACACCCAATCAACACTGTCCCAGAGGGCCACGAGGAGGATCCTGACAAAGCTCACAGTCCTCTACCAATTTGATGAGCCAGCATAGTTAAAGTGCACAGTGGGTATAACGAAGTAAACCTCACATGGGTAATTCACAGAGTGTTCTTGTAGTCTTGAGATGCTTGAGAAGAGGTGATAATTGAGTAGATTGTCCTAAGGCTTAAGGCCTTTCGTCCAGTCTTTTATACATAAGTTTCTGGTACATGTAATGAGTATTACACTAACTGAAACTACTACTAGAAGTAGGTATTCGGCCCTAAAGGCGTAAAAGACATTAGTACTGTGTTAGTACCTCTACCATGAATGGTAGTATGCTTGGTGAGCATAGTCGTGTTTGCCTCATGTATTGAAGGCTCTACTTATGCTATTGGATAGCGACTGTCTATAGTGTCATACATGATGAAACTAGATGTACGTAGTAAGGTACGTAGACAGAGACGTAGTACTTGCATGAGAACGCAAGTGTTCTAGAGGCGTAGCTCTATAAATAGTGTGACGCGTAAACAACACGTCAACAGTGTATCACATGATATCCATCATGTTCAACACTCCCCCTCACTAAGTTCATCATGCGATCATGGAACTAGTGAAATGTTAATCCTAAAGATTGCCTGAACAATTCGAACTTTGTTCTGCCAAGATTCTTCGTAAGAAGATCAGCAGGTTGTTTAGCAGTTTCAATGAAATAGATTTGAGTCTTTCCGTGTTCCACTGCTTCCCTGATAAAGTGGTATCGATTGTCTATGTGCTTTGTTCTTTTATCAGTAGCTTCATTGCTGCTGAGAAAGATAGTGCCTTGATTGTCGCTAACACATGGAACTGATCGAATAGGGAAGTTCAATTTGTTCAATAACGACTTCATCCAGCAAGCCTGACGTGTACAGTCAGATAGAGCCATATACTCTGCTTCTGTGGATGATAATGCAACCGTTTTCTGTTTCTGAGAGATCCAGCAAACTGGTGCATTGGTAAGCTTTACGATATATCCAGTCTGTGATCGACGATCATCTTTATCAGTTGCCCAATCAGAGTCAGCAAAGGCAAGTAGTCCTTGGTTGGATCTACCATCGTAAACA
This sequence comes from Marasmius tenuissimus, assembly GCA_029532415.1. Classification (NCBI taxonomy): domain Eukaryota; kingdom Fungi; phylum Basidiomycota; class Agaricomycetes; order Agaricales; family Marasmiaceae; genus Marasmius; species Marasmius tenuissimus. Next base: position 149,016 of record JAQOTA010000038.1, read on the forward strand.
AGTTTGTACTTTGCAGTGTGAACCAGGTATTTCACGATGTAAAGTGCCTTCTGGAGGTGTTCCTGATTAGGATTAGCTCCATACTGTGACATCTTGATTACAGCAAAGGATATGTCTGGTCTCGTTCTGAGAGCCAAGTAAAGTAATGATCCGATAACCGATTGGAATCTATGCCTAATCTCGGGATTAACCTCCCCCTGGTTTTGGGTTGGGTTATAGCCTTCTGGCAAAGGCGTATATGCCGTCTTGGTGTTCAGAACTCCGAATTTACGAATTACCTTTTCAAGATAGTCTCGCTGATCAAAGATCAGTCTGCAATTCTTCCAATCTCGAGTAATTCGCATTCGCAGGAATTCTGTTGGCTTGCCTAGATCTCGGCATTCCCAGATTTTCATGAATTCGCTTTTTAGTCTGTTGACAAGGTTGCGATTAGGACCCATAAATAAAGCATTGTCGACATAGACGACGGCAATGACCATATTGCCATTCTTGTTGAAGACATATACGCCAGCATCAGATAAGCATTGTTTGAATCCCAGATGTTTCATGGATTCAGTACATTGACGCCACCAGGCACGAGAAGCCTGTTTTAATCCGTACAATGCTTTGCGTAACCTCCAAACCTTGCTGGAGTCCGTAACGAAGCCTTCAGGTTGTTCCATGTAAATCTCCTCATCTAAGGCACCATAAAGAAATGCTGTTTTAACGTCTAGCGCAGAGATCTCCCAATCTTCAAGTGCTGCTAGTGCCAATAGAAGTCGTATGGTTTCGAATCGTACTACAGGAGAGAACAACTCGTTATAGTCTATCCCTTGTTTCTGCGAAAATCCTTTCACAACAAGCCTTGCCTTCTTACGGCCATCAGACTTGATGTCAAATACCCAGCGGGATTTCACTGCTTTTCGGCCTTTGGGTAGTGTTACCACATTAAAGACGTTTCTATCTTTGAGTGATTGTAATTCCAGTCTGCATGCTGCTTCCCAAGATGGTCGTTCATCTTTAGGATGCTTCTGGACTTGTTTGTATGTCCATTCATGAACGTTATCATAACTACTGGCTTGAAAACCATATAGTTGATATCCGTTATTCAGCAAGTAAACCAAGTAATTTTCTCCCCCTTGCTGAGCAAGATCGCTCATATTGTCATCCATGTCCATAGGAGCGGCTGTCACAAACTGCCACTATTCTTTTGTCCTGTCCACCCCGGTGCCGGCCCTACTTCCCCAGATCTTGCCATTTACCATCACCAGAGTTATTCCAGTCAATTCTCCCATCGACATAGCATTGGCACCTGTCATCCTCATTTACTTATTGAGCCATATCAGTTATTTTGGTCTTTCATCATGGAACAATCATCTTTTGATCTCTTTCTCATACCTTACCATTGGTTACAACTATACATGTTTGGTTTGACTTCCCCGCTTTTCTCTCATGGATACTTTTGGCAGTTCTCATCATTTCATTCATTCCTTGTGATGCATATTCTCATATATACTCATGGTCTCTGTAGGTAGTTTCCCAGCTTGTCCACTTTGTCTCCCCACTGCTTGTAGCAATTGTGCTGGGTTGAGCTTTTGGCTGCTCAATCTACTCTTTTACTTTTCTATCAACTAGTCTTATCTCTGAGTGAGTTCAGGTGGCTTGAGAGGTTTCTTCACAGAGGCCATTCGTGACACTTGGACAAGCTCCTTTTACTCTCACCCCACCTTGTTGGCACACTGGCACATATCAACGCATACCCCTATCCAGGGATTGCCCCATCCTTTAGCAGAACCTTAAACCGTGAAGAACTTGGTCACAGAATACTCCGGAGTCCTGAGAGATATAACAATCGCTGGGTTAATACACACCGTGCAGTGTGGACCTCAGGTGAAGACTCCACTTTCCACAATCAGTACCTACTAGTGAGGGTCTTTGAATTCACAGATCCCTCTATCACCATTATCCTATACCAAGGCCCCCTTTGCATTACTCAACTCTTTGACACCCCTTTACCCACTCTTGCACAACGTATTCCTGCTATTATCCCTGAAAGAGAATTCACCTTTGTTTCCAACTTATTTTTCACACTTTCTGGTCGTCTTCTATATCCTGATCTCCAAGCTCGTGCTCTTTCCTTCATCCTCATCGAATAATCTCATTGCCCAACATTGCTTCACCCTCCCGGCAACGAGGACCTCGAGAAACTGCAAGAGCACCTAGCCCAGAACCAAGACCAGAACCTCAGTATCCCCGCCCTTTTCCTTTACCACATTGAATTGAACCCGGAGACGGAGAGAGACTTTTTGCAGTACTTGCCAACGTCCGGCAAGAAGTTGACTGGCTAGATCAGCCTACCTCAAACGGACAACACGGCTGGTATATTGTTGGAGAAACACAAGCAGAGAACCGTTGGTTGACAGCTGCTGAGGAGAGAGAGTTACACGTCTTCATTTCTCCAGAGCAAACCCGTATGTCACCAACTATTAAAGAAGAACATATTGGTCCTGTTCCCCTTAGACCAATTCCTCGACCAAAATCCGAGTCCTCACCATCAACCAACATGTCAGAACACGAAACATCTCCCAATCAACCAGCTACTACCAATCCCACCCACAATCGTCCATCATCCCGACCAGAATCATCAATCAACCTGGGAGCAGGGTCGGATAAGGCTGCCCATACCTCCTTTCCCAGTGAGAGAGGTGTTAAGCCTGAGAATTGGGAAGGGGACCATGTCAAGACCAACAGATTTGTCAATAAATTCAGAAACTACCTTGCACTGAATGAAGACAGGTACCCCACTGTAGTGGACCAACAAGCGCTTTTCCTCTCATTACTAGGTGGGGATATTGGTGCAGCATGGGCAGATAGGTGTATGGAGGAGATATATGGATGGGGTAGTGATGATGAAGGAATTGATTGGGGTAGCAGTGACAGTGACCACCAGGACAATAACGTGGATCCTGCAGGCAAACAAACTGGAGTTGCAAACTCTACAGCATCCTCTAGGAAGTCTGTTAAGTGGCCAACCCTCAATTCTCTCTTGAAACAATTCAAGAAGGACTTTGCTCCACTTGATCCCAAAGGCAAGGCTCAGACCGCTATTGAGACCATCACCATGACTGGGGACCTGGCTGACATCGACAAGTACATTTCCGAATTTGAACGACATGCAGCTGTCTCTAAGCTGGGGGAGGAGGCACTTTTGCTCTTCTTCAAGCATGGACTTCATCCCAAGCTAGTTGATCGGGTGTCTGGGACATACCCAAGGCCAAAGGGATTAGAGGGTTATAATGAAGCGAGCTGTAGAGTTGCAGAATGAGTATTTGAGTCGCAGGGCAGAAGCAGCACGATGGAAGAACACTCGCCCGGGGAACTATGTCACTCGTTCCCAAACAACTACTACATCTACCACCACGGGTAGAGTTGCTGCAGATGCTGGAGCATCAAAGGAAGTCAATGCCTTTAAGGCTCCAGGTGCATCCTCGCCCCTTATTCCTCTGAAAAAGCTGACTCCTGAGGAACAACAGTGGTGTGTTGATAAAGGACTTTGCTTCAGATGTCGGCAACCAGGTCATCAAGGATATGAATGTCCTACATTTCCACCAACCAACCAGCGATCAGGACAATTCATTCCTATTCAGCGTCCCACAGGCACTAATATCCGTGCCACTACTCCCGGATCTTTTTCATCCTCTGTTCCATCATCTTCCACTGTACCACCATCTTTCTCTTCTACCCCTATGAACAATCTCGCTACCACTTCCCCTTTCTCTACCCCTGACTATATGAAAGAAATCACCGAGACATTCAACAATATTCAGAAGCTGGACCCAGAAACCAAGGCTGCCGCTGCTGCACATTGGAGGGACCTTGGCGACAAGAAGGATTTTTGATTTCCTCCCCTACCACGTCATTAGGAGGAGTTGTACCATTACTTACTGGACTATCTTCGAATCGATTTGATATATTGAACCTACTCTGTGAGCAATCGTTTCCATCAGAATTGAGAATGTCTGCAATCACCAGAAACAGACAGACTCCATCGATTACACTACAAGTTGAGTTCATAGGGAAGATTACCGGTCAGAAAATCGACGCAGAAGCACTTGTTGATAGTGGAGCGGAAGGGATCATCATTAATTCAACTTTTGCCCGAAAACATTGTTTCACTCTTCTTCCTGTTTCAACCCCTTTTCCAGTCCGGAATGTGGATGGATCTGAGAATGTCCTTGGATGGGTTCGATATTTTACCCGACAAAAGCTTCGTATCTATTCTCAAGACCATCTGTCATTCCACGAGGAAACAGCTGAATTCTATGTCACAGATATTGGGGATCATGATGTTATACTTGGAACAGATTGGTTGGAGCAGCATAATCCAGAGATCAATTGGATAAACCGAGAGGTGGATATGGTTAGATGTCCTTCCACATGCATTTGCGAAAATCCACCTGTCAAGAATGTTTGCACCAAGTCAGAGGGAAAATCAATATTTCGGGCATCCAAATCAACAATTACTTGTTTCTATCGGGACTACAAGGTTACTTGGAAAGAGGAGGACAGTATTCCAGTTCCAGTTACCAAGATTGCTGGAAGTCGCAGACGAGTCTGTTCGTTTGTTGGACATCCCCCACTACCATCAAAGCTGTTCACAGAAGATGATGATGGAGAAGTTGAGGTGCCTAGAGATTGGGTAATTAGAGCATTGAAACAAGTCTTTGGAAAAGAGGACTCTCCGGTGAGCGAACCAGATTTCGAGGACAGTCCTACTATGAATATCCGAGCAGCATTCACAAATGCACAAGTATTAGCAGAGAAACACCATGCTGCTGATAATACTCCCAAGAAGCTTGAGGAATTAGTTCCGGAGCAATACCATGGATTTCTATCAGTTTTTGACAAGAAGATAGCAGAACGGTTACCAGCACAAGGAGATTGGGATCATGCCATTGATCTCAAGCCAGATTTCCAACCAAAGACTTGCAAGACATATCCTCTATCACCCAATGAACAGCAGGAACTTGATTCATTCCTTAAGGAGAATTTAGAGAAGGGATATATTCGTCCTTCAAAATCATCAATGGCAAGTCCATTTTTCTTTGTCAAAAAGAAAGATGGAAAGCTACGACCTGTACAGGACTATCGGGTTCTCAACACTGGCACTGTCAAGAATGAATACCCACTACCCCTCATATCAGAACTTGTGGATAAACTCAAGGGAGCACGAGTATTTTCTAAAGTGGATCTCAGATGGGGTTACAACAATATCAGAATCAAGGAGGGGGATGAGTGGAAAGCTGCATTCAAGACAAACCGAGGCCTTTTTGAACCAACGGTGATGTTCTTTGGCCTTATGAACTCACCTGCAACATTCCAAGCAATGATGAACACCATTTTTAGTGACTTGATTGAGTCAGGGAAGGTGGTCATCTATATGGACGACATTCTTATATTCACGGACACTATGGAGGAACATCGTCAAATTATCAGAAAGGTGCTTCAGTGGTTGAAAGATCATGACCTCTACTTGAAACCAGAAAAGTGCACTTTCGAAGCTGAGTCAGTTGAATTCCTGGGCCTGATAATCTCTCACAACACCCTTGCTATGGATCCAGTAAAGGTAGCAGGTGTCACTGAATGGCCAACACCACATTCTGTGAAGGAAGTGCAATCATTTCTTGGGTTTGGGAATTTCTATCGCCGCTTTATAGAGGGGTTTTCTCGGATTGCAAGACCATTATTTGAGTTGACCAGGAAGGAACATCAATGGAACTGGACCCTAGATTGTCAAACAGCATTTGATCATCTTTAAAAGCTGCGTTAACAATATAATCAGGAGCTTGAGCAATATTTGCGGGTTTTCTGTGACTATCGACAAGATGACTGGGTTAAGTTACTTCCTTTTGCAGTCTTCTGTCACAACAATCGCATTCACTCTGCAACAGGACAAGCACCATACAAACTTCTTTATGGCTTTCTTCCAAAGATGTTCCCCTCAGTCAACCCAAGAACAGATGTCCCAAGAGTGGAGGAACGTCTCCAACAACGAGAAGAAGTAAGAGAAGAGGTTAAAGCAAGTCTGGACATGGCAGCAGAGTTGATGAAGAGGAATAATCATGACCATATGGAGAATGGTATCAGCTTCAAAGTTGGTGATAAAGTTACGTTACATTGGATGGAAAAAACCTCAAATCAACAAGACCAAAAGCTAAGTTGGCAAATCGTCGTCATGGCCTTTTTGAGATTGTTGATGTTCTTGGTCCAGTAACTTACCGTCTCAAGTTACCCAAGACATGGAGCAGAATCCATCCAGTATTTCACGCTTCTCTTCTACTACCATATCGAGAGACAGAAGCTCATGGACCCAATTATCCTGCTCTTGAGGAAGTGGAACCAGAAGATGGTGAATATGAGGTGGAGGCAATTCTAGATGCACAACCAACACCTTTTTTTTTTTTTTTTTTTTTTGAATCATATTCTTATATACCGGTGTACGAACACAGTCCGGTCGCTATATACAAATGCAGCATCCCACAAATGCGTAATAACTAGATCCCCCACTAGAAAGGAGGTGCGCCTCAATAAGAACCGCTCCTCAGAACGTATCCACAGTGTTTCCCCAACACTATGTGGTAAATTGGATTGCATCATCATGGGCTCAGACACACTGGTGCCCCCTGCTCCCACGTCCTTCACCCCCGCCCCCTAGGCTCGGCAGCAAGGGCCCGCACACCCCTCCATAGAGTCTACGGGGAGCTAATTCCAGCACATCAGCCCAGATGACTTACCCAACTCCTTCTGCTTCTGCTTGGGAGGGAAAGGCAAATGCCCGAGGGTTTGCCTTCAGGTAAGCTATAAGGCCCGGAAGCCGTTTAAGCGAAGCTCCGTGCTCAAGTTCTGAGCATCGATAAAGTACGTGTGCCCTGGTACCAGGTTCCACACCGCACAAGCAGGATAGATCTGTCTGAATATTAAACCGCTGGTAGTACTCCCCAATCGGTGCGTGTCCCAGGATGCATCGAGTCATTCTGGTTGTCAAAGAAAGCGACCCTCCGGCCAACTTTAACCATGTTCCTCCCTTAAGGTATGATGGCTGTAGAGGTCGATCTTTTAGATCTAATAGCTCGTAAAAGTGTCTGCCTCTATATGATGGGTCCTGAAAGCGCGATACCCACGCATCCTGGCCTGCCTTGGTGGCTTCTTGACGGAGCCTATCCAGCGATGTTTGAGGCACTGCCCCCACGCCTATGGGGGGTAGTCCTCTGACCAATTCGTGAGCGAGCTGGTGAATGCTCCATTTCGCTTTTGAAGGTACTTGGATGAAGGTCACCTTGCGGTCATCTCCTCCTGCAAACCAGTCAGATAGCACCTTGCACACAGCCAGAGAGTGACTCTGTCCTGAATGTATGGACGGATCAATTGCCCGCTTTGCTGCAGCAATGCAATCAGTAAAGAGTACAAAGTGGTTGCTTTCCCCGCATGACATAGCCATGTAGGAAATTGCCACCCGTATAGCATACAACTCCGCATCCGGAGCCGTGACAACACCTGAAGCGTACCTGGTCTGATGAATCAGGTCTCCACTTCTGTATATCATGGCCGCTGAGACGGCCTGATGTCTAGGGTTCTGCGGCACCGAAGCATCAGTAGCCGCAACAACCGTATCAGGATCATCTTCGAGGATCTCGAGTTTACGATCTAGAAATGTAACCCACTCAGCTAGGCTTTCGGACTCGGACTTCTCCTTGTCCTTGGCTTGCTCAGTGAATGTAATGCGGTCAGGATACCTATCCCGCAGTCGATTGCCAGGGTTTGCATCCTCGTGAGTGGGATTAAACTCCTCGGTAAGCTTAGTGGAGACCTTTTCGATCTCCATAACGGTGCCTTTGACCTTCTTCCGGACTGCTTCTGTCAGAATGGCCAATGACTTGGGATGCGGGGTGGCGTCTTTGACTTGTGTTCCCCTAAGTAGAGATCTCGTTGGGTGTGTGCCCGACAAGGTGGCTACTCTGTAATCCGCCCTGGTGGCAAGTTTACGGAGGTGAATGTGAATCGGGATGAGTCCCGCAAGGGCTTCAACTCCGCCTGTGGGCGATGTGCGAAACGCACCTGTCACCCATATTGCTGCTTTGCGCTGCATAGTGTTGAGGGATTTGAGAGCGGTTTTGCTCCTAGACCCTTCAAAGAACCATAGTCTAAATCCATACGTGGCGATTGGTATCACACATGCACGATATAGAAGCCTTTTATGGAGGGCTGAGAGCCCCCTAGTTGAGTTACCAAGCATTCTCATTGACTGTACAGTAGTGAGAGCCTTGGTAGAATAGTATCGCACATGTTCATGGAACAGCAATTTGCGATCAAAATAGAACCCCAAGTACCGCCAGGTTTCTTTGGGTCGAAGCGGAGTATTTCCCGTATACGGGGCAAACTCCAGATCTAGGGGTGGATCGTATCGATCCCTAGCCCTGCTAAAGTGAAAGAGTTCGGTTTTATCGTGCTCCAGTATTAACCCTACTGCCGTAAACAAGGCGAATAGGATCCCATATGCCCTCTTGAGGGAATGGTTGTTATCGTCTAGCGATTTGGACTGGGCTACCACTGTGCCATCGTCCACATAAGAGAGGAGGGTGGTGTTCAGTGACACCTCCCGAGCTCTGATTTCGTACACCTTCATTATGGGTGCTATGTATATCGATGACAGGACTGGAGACAGGGCAGAGCCCTGTCCCACTCCCACATCTGCTTCATTCGGCCCTGATTCAAACAAGTTCCACCTATATCTGGTGGACCGCCCTACAAGGTAGGAGGTAAAGAATCCAATCAACTTGTGAGAGAATCCGAATTTACTCAGTATGTGTAATAGCACATCATGGTTGAGCGACGGGAAGAATTGAGCAATGTCAAAAGCGACGACGCTTGTCATCTCCCCCTTTGCCCACCCAGCTCTCACTAGGTGGGTTAGGTAGGTGCCTGCATCCTCTGTGGATCGTTGGCGGACTCCCCCAAACTGGTTGGGGTGAACAAGATCAAACTTGATCATGTCGAATTGGAGACGGTTAGAAATCATCTTCTCAATAAGTTTGCCCACGGTATTCAAAAGCACGATAGGCCGGAATGACTTTGGGGTAGAGTATGAAGGCTTGTTGGGCTTCGGGATAATGACTGAGACTGACTCCTTGAAGTGAGTGGGCCAGCAGCCGATATTGATGCATGCATCCGCAAGCATTAATATACGATGGGCACATTCTGGCTGAGACAGAATGACTTTGAGGTGGGCCCATGTAAGATGGTCGGGCCCTGGTGATGAGATGCTTGAGCATGCCTGTAGCGCATCCCCGAGCTCTGCATTGCTGAATCTAGACCAACTTCGTTCTGTCATAGATTCTAACTGATCCAGCACAGAGAGGTCAACTTCCCTTCCTGACGCAGAATTGTATGTCCCATGGAGCCCTCTCCACAGATCATCAAGATCATGGCACGGCTGTCCATTGTACTGGATGGCCTCCACTGGTGGTAACTTGCGCTGTTGGATCCATTCCATTAGATCCCAAGGGCGCTTGTTAGATACAGCAATTTCATTGATTCTAGAGTCAAAGAACTTGCGTTTGGAGGTTCGAATGACCCTCCGAAACTCGGCCCAGTTGTCCTGGGACCTTTCATCCCTGTAGGCCTGAAGGGCATCAGAGCACTCTTCGGACCACCAGGGCTTCGAAAATTTTGTGAGACGGGAGGCCTTTGAGTGCACATCCCATGCCTTTGAGAATACTGAGGCCATTTCAGCTGCCATGGCTGATACATCCTCTGCTGTTTGAGGCTCCAGCCACGTTAATGCCTGGAGTCCATCGATTATGTCGGCTAGGAACTTATCTTCCTCCTCCCCCCCCTTGGGGAGGGCACGACGCTGTATTTCTGGGATGTCTCCCATGTCTAGTGTTACAGAAACTGGGATATGATCCGATGGTCCCTGCAGTTCTGTCTCCCTCGTGGCCACAATTGCCAGTGAAAGAGTAGATTTGACAAACACTAGGTCTAGAACAGACTCCCTAAGACCTTGTGTCCGTGATATGAAGGTTGGCCCCGGATTTATATACCCGGCCCTGGCCACTCCAAGTTCCCCCGCTGTTTCCAGCAGTGCTGCCACCATGCCCCGGCGCTGTGAGACGCCTGGGTCCCATTCCGGGGAATGGCAGTTGAAGTCACCCGCCATGAGCGAAAGTGAAGGCATGCTACCCGCTTTATCTTGCAAAAGACGGATGGCGGTCCCATTGTCATCAGAGTAGACATTGGCTAGACATTCGGTCTCGCCTCTGTAGAACAGAGACATGACTAGTACATCGCGGTGGTCAATGACATCCCTGCGCATTGCAGGCCTGAGGGCAGCCAGTCTCTTAGAGACATATGTGGCTACTCTCGGGCGGTTTCCCTCATCTTTCTCTGGACGGATCATTACTGTCCAAGACGGGTGATTTGGCGCGCCCATCACTCTCTCCCCTTCCGTGCACAACCAACACCGAATGCACGTGGAGTGGAATATTTGATCAAGTGGAAGGGTTATCCAGATACAGAAACATCATGGCGGCCTAGGTCTAGTCTCAACTGTGATGAAATGCTCGAGGAGTTCTATGCAAAGAATCCTAACACATATCATCCATCGAAACCACATACAAGGCCAAAAAAGAGGACAACAAGGGTTAGATCTATGGGCATTTTGGCAAGTGAAATCTGGAAAGATACACCAGTGCTCCAGGCGCAAGCACATCCTAAAGAGGGAGTATTGTCACAAACTGCCACTATTCTTTTGTCCTGTCCACCCCGGTGCCGGCCCTACTTCCCCAGATCTTGCCATTTACCATCACCAGAGTCATTCCAATCAATTCTCCCATCGACATAGCATTGGCACCTGTCATCCTCATTTACTTATTGAGCCATATCAGTTATTTTGGTCTTTCATCATGGAACAATCATCTTTTGATCTCTTTCTCATACCTTACCATTGGTTACAACTATACATGTTTGGTTTGACTTCCCCGCTTTTCTCTCATGGATACTTTTGGCAGTTCTCATCATTTCATTCATTCCTTGTGATGCATATTCTCATATATACTCATGGTCTCTGTAGGTAGTTTCCCAGCTTGTCCACTTTGTCTCCCCACTGCTTGTAGCACTTGTGCTGGGTTGAGCTTTTGGCTGCTCAATCTACTCTTTTACTTTTCTATCAACTAGTCTTATCTCTGAGTGAGTTCAGGTGGCTTGAGAGGTTTCTTCACAGAGGCCATTCGTGACAGCGGCTGGATCAGGAACCCTATTTGGTATTGTTTCAGGTTCATTTGTCGGATTAATCTGACTTTGCCAGCGTGCTTGAGATTCGATATCGCGTTCGATCTCAGCAGGATGTCGATTTCCGTAAACATTAAACGGACGGTTGGGAGTTACTCTATTTCTTGGAGGATTTCTTCTGACAGCTGCTGGTGGAGGAGCTCGTAAGTTCTCCCACTCATCATAGTCAGCTTGGCGAAATCCAAATGGATTTGTCCATCCAGAAGAACCAGCAGACCGTGGATCCGGACCATACTGATTAGGATTGTGATCGGAGCCTTTCGGTGATCCGAATCCATCAGTATTTGAATGATTGCCGTTGTGCACATCATCGCTTTTATCATCCGGGATAGGATCCAAGGGAGGATCTCCCCCAGGCTGATGATCGTCATCATCTGATCCTGGTGGAGGTGGAGGATTGAAGAAATTATCATCATTGTGATGATCTTCATGGCCATCATATGGGTACGTTGGAAAGGGTATAGACCGGACAGGTTTGTCGGCTTTATCAAACTCTATGGATCCGGGCACTTCTTTCTGACATTTAGGAAACCAGTTCTCATCGAAAACTGCTTGTGGAGTAATGTATACAGAATTGTTGGTTGTTCGAAAGAATCGATAAGCTTTTGATCCACTCTCATAACCAATGAAGATCATTGCTTCAGAGTGTGGAGCAAGCTTATTTTTACGTTTCGGTATGTATGCATATGCGCCACATCTGAACGTCCTGAAGTATGAAACATCAGGTTTCTTATCCCCAAACAATTCAACTGGAGTTCTGTATTTCCTTGAACGAATAGGAGTTCTATTGTAGATATGGACGGCTGTGGAAATTGCAAATTCCCACCAGTTTTCAGACGCACAAGCCTGAAAGCGCATAGCTTCAGATTTTTCTCGTAGTGTACAATTAAATCTTTCCGCTCGTCCATTCTGTTCATGCACGTTGGGAGAGCCTCTTTGTGGAAATATTCCCAAAGAGTTATACCAGTCCCATTGTTCATTTGAAAAGAATTCTCCCCCTTGATCGAAATGCACACTTTTGACCTTTTTATTAGTCTGGCGCTCTACAAGAGCTAGCCAATTGCGCAATTTCTGATCTGTATCGCTCTGTTTATGAATTGGATATACCCATCCGTATGATGTTGCATCATCAAATAAGGTTAAAACATATTCGTTTTGATAGTAAGAGCGAGTTGGATATTCTATCAAATCACTGTGCACGAGTTCAAGAGGCTCCTTAGCTCGTTTAGAGGATAAAGGGTATGATTTGGCAACCATTTTGCCTTTGGCGCAGCCTCGGCATGGTTTCATTTCTTCCTTTGAAGTAACCAACTTCGTTGCAAGCCCTTTACTGGGTTTTGCATAATAGCGTGAACACGCGATTTTTTTATTTCACGTCGGGCTCCTCGGAGCGCTCATACTGCCGGTGGGGCGGTATGGACTGCCGTTGGTTTGAGAGACCTGCAAGATTGTGCTTCGAGCGAGCTTTCTGAATTCTATCCACAATACTGACTCCAGGCAAGCCTGAACCAGTTGAGACATCCCAGAAGAGGATAAAAAATCATACCTGTGGGCTTCAATGGTACACATTCCAGTCAGAGAAGGTCAAAGCCACTGCGGGATATCCCGACGGAGGTCAAATGTCCATGTTGCCACAGCGGCTGGAGGTGTTGGACCGGGTCACGTAAGGCGAAATATTTTTTTCGCATGTTCACGCTATTATGCAAAACCCAGTAACATTATCCATTAATTTTCCTAAGACTCTGGGATCACAGTGTCCCATACGTCTGTGCCATAATTCAGAAGTATTGAAAGATACAACAGATGTGAAGGAAGTTTCTCCCACAAGAACCTTTGCGTTCATCCATCGTAAAGGATCATCTTTATGGCTTTGGTAAAAGCTCATTAAAAGAGAATCATATTTCTTGCTCCGGATCGAAGTCTCTGGAGAGTCCAGTATAGTATAGTAACCTATACTCCGGAACTTCCCACTAGAGATTAAACGATGTGGGCTATCGGGATTATACATCACTGGGTATAACTTTGTGACTTGCGTCACTCCTGCGCTATTGGTGTGTAGGATTAGGACAGTACTTTTTTTTTTTTTTTTTTTTTTTTTTGAATCATATTCTTATATACCGGTGTACGAACACAGTCCGGTCGCTATATACAAATGCAGCATCCCACAAATGCGTAATAACTAGATCCCCCACTAGAAAGGAGGTGCGCCTCGATAAGAACCGCTCCTCAGAACGTATCCACAGTGTTTCCCCAACACTATGTGGTAAATAGGGTGGTAAATAGGGTTGCATCATCATGGGCTCAGACACACTGGTGCCCCCTGCTCCCACGTCCTTCACCCCCGCCCCCTAGGCTCGGCAGCAAGAGCCCGCACACCCCTCCGTAGAGTCTACGGGGAGCTAATACCAGCACATCAGCCCATATGACTTACCCAACTCCTTCTGCTTCTGCTTGGGAGGGGAAGGCAAACACCCGAGGGTTTGCCTTCAAATAGGCTATCAGGCCCGGAAGCCGATGAAGCGAATTTCCACGCTCTAGTTCTGAGCATCGGTGAAGTACGTGTGCCCTGGTACCAGGTTCCACACCGCACAAGCAGGATAGATCTGCCTGAATACTAAACCGCTGGTAGTACTCTCCAATCGGTGCGTGCCCCAGAATGCATCGGGTCATTCTGGTTGTCAATGAAAGCGACCCTCCGGCCAACTTTAACCATGTTCCTCCCTTGAGGTAAGATGGCTGGAGAGGCCGATCTTTTAGATCCTGTAGCTCGTAAAAGTGCCTGCTATATGATGGGTCTTGGAAGCGTGATACCCACGCATCCTGCCCTGCTTTTGTGGCTTCTTGCCGAAGCCTATCCAGCGATGTTTGGGGCACTGCCCCCACGCCTACGGGGGGCAGTCCTCTGACAAATTCATGAGCGACCTGGTGAATACTCCATTTCGCTTTTGAAGGTACTTGGATGAAGGTCACCTTGCGGTCATCTCCTCCTGCAAACCAGTCAGATAACACCCTACACACAGCCAGAGAGTGACTCTGTCCCGAGTGTATGGACGGGTCAATTGCCCGCTTTGCTGCAGCAATGCAATCTGTAAATAATACAAAGTGGCTGCTTTCCCCGCATGACATAGCCATGTAGGAAATCGCCACCCGTATAGCATAGAGCTCTGCGTCCGGAGCTGTAACAACACCTGAAGCGTACCTGGTCTGGTGAACTAGGTCTCCGCTTCTGTATATCATGGCCGCTGAAACAGCCTGATGTCTAGGGTTTTGCGGCACTGAGGCGTCGGTAGCTGCAACAACTGTATCCGGATCCTCTTCGAGTAACTCGAGTTTCCGATCAAGGAATACTATCCACTCAGCTAGGCTTTCGGACTCGGACTTCTCCTTGTCCTTGGCTTGCTCCGTGAATGTAATGCGGTCAGGATACCTATCCCGCAATCTGTTGCCAGGGTTTGCATCCTCGTGTGTGGGATCAAACTCCTCGGTGAGCTTAGTGGAGACCTTGTCGATCTCCATAACTGTGCCTTTGACCTTCTTCCGGACTGCTTCCGTCGGAGTGGCCAATGACTTGGGATGCGGGGTGGCGTCTTTGACTTGTGTTCCCCTAAGTAGAGATCTTGTCGGGTGTGTGCTCGACAAGGTGGCTACCCTGTAATCCGCCCGCAATTGACCCGTCCATACACTCGGGACAGAGTCACTCTCTGGCTGTGTGTAGGGTGTTATCTGACTGGTTTGCAGGAGGAGATGACCGCAAGGTGACCTTCATCCAAGTACCTTCAAAAGCGAAATGGAGTATTCACCAGGTCGCTCATGAACTTGTCAGAGGACTACCCCCCATAGGTGTGGGGGCAGTGCCTGAAACATCATTGGATAGGCTTCGTCAAGAAGCCACAAAAGCAGGGCAGGATGCGTGGGTATCGCGCTTCCAAGACCCATCATATAGAGGCAGGCACTTTTACGAGCTACAGGATCTAAAAGATCGGCCTCTCCAGCCATCTTACCTTAAGGGAGGAACATGGTTAAAGTTGGCCGCAGGGTCGCTTTCGTTGACAACCAGAATGACTCGGTGCATTCTGGGACATGCACCGATTGGGGAGTACTACCAGCGGTTTAATATTCAGGCAGATCTATCCTGCTTGTGTGGTGTGGAACCTGGCACCAGGGCACATGTACTGTACCGATGCTCAGAACTTGAGCGCGGAGCTTCGCTTAACCGGCTTCCGGGCCTTATAGCTTTTTTGAAGGCAAACCCTAGGGCGTTTGCCTTCCCCTCCCAAGCAGACGCAGAAGGAGTTGGGTAAGTCATCTGGGCTGGTCGTAGACTCTACGGAGGGGTGTGCGGGCTCTTGCTGCCGAGCCTAGGGGGCGGGGGTGAAGGACGTGGGAGCAGGGGGCACCAGTGCGTCATAGCCCATGACGATATAACCCTATTTACCACATAGTGCTGGTGAAACACTGTGGATACGTTCTGAGGGGCGGTTCCTAAAGAGGCGCACCTCCTTTCTAGCGGGGGATATAGTTATTACGCATTTGTGGGATGCTGCATTTGTAGATAGCGACCGGACTGTGTTCGTACACTGGTATACAAGAATATGATCAAAAAAAAATCATGGAAGTAACCAAAATGGGTCTGGAAGTGGAGGTATAGTTTGATTGGTATTATTTGATTAGATACAGGTACGGCAATTGACAGGACATGTCATTACATGACAATGATCACAAAGTGTAGGGAACAGAAGCGCGAAGCAGGGGGAGGAAGGGGGAGGATGACCATGGCTGGAGAACACACAGTGAGAGAAGTATTGAAAAGCAGCTTCGGAGCCTTGTTTTTGTGTGATTTTAGCTTTATATAAAACAGATCAGAAATGACTAGGTAATACGAGTACTAGAGCAAGTCCCGAGCAGCTAGTAAAAGGCTCAGATCCTAGCATAAGGAGAGAATAGCGCCTCGGAGGTGTCTCTCCTTATCTCTGAAAACTGTAGGAGTTGTATAACTGAAGAAAATATCACTTCGGAGGCACGACTAGGACCTGTAGTCATATCAAGGGAATATCTCCAGTGGCTTGGAGGCATTGTACTAAGGATTAGAATAATAGAATCAGACTTGACGAAGACCCGTACTAGTAGAGCTAGACAGAGGAAGTCACCGTGGAAGCATGGATGGTCGGAAAGCGAGACTAAGTTGAGCCTCAGAAGCTCGGTATAAGGTTGAGGCCTCGCTTTGGAGGCATGATTGATTCAAGTATACTAAGTATAAGATGATTCCGAGGATAGCTTCTTGTTCTGCGTTGAGTGGAATGGGTAGGATGATGTGGCACTCCTTGATCTTATCAGAGTAATCTTCTGGATACCACCAGAGCTTATACAACTCTGAGGAGGAAGTCAGAAGGCCGCCTTGGAATCTAGAAAATAGAAAGACTCACTATACACCAAAAGACCCCGGGCTACTCCGAAATTCACTACACCCGGACCCACTTGGAAACAGGTCCTGGTGTCGTTCCCCAAGGATGTTGGAGTGCCAGAAATGAGCCTCAACCTCCTCACTACCACTGTGAACGCTGCACTACGCAGCACACAGCACTCTCTTGAGGTGCTGGCCACAACTCGTGCATATGAGGGCTGGGCACTTGCTACAAGCGGTGTTGCTGATGAAAGCGCACTGAACATTATCCGCGGGAGGGTCTTGGACCTCGTGCCGGACAGATATAAGGAGTCCCATTGGGTTGGGCTCCCTACCTCGACGTCGTATCTCAAGATTATTGACGTACCCTACTTCAAGGACATTGTGTCAGGTGACCGCATCACTGCTTCAGATGTGAAGAATGCCATAGCGCAATCACCTCTGAACAACGACTTTACATTCACGGGGCTGCCTCGGGTGGTCCGGAACTCTGCTAAGAGCACCACCGGAACCCGTGCAAAGCGTCTCTTGGATAAGCCGGTACACATCCAAGGGCGCAACTGTTTGGTTCGATCTACTCCAGCCAGTCCAGGTGTCCCCCTGTGCCAGAGATGCTACAGGTGGGGCCACCCTAGCTCTGCATGCCGCGCTCCGCAGCAGCGATGTCCCAAATGTAGTGGTCCCCACAAAGCTGATGAGCATCGGCTTGTTGCAGGCTGCTGCAAGGGTAACCCAAAGGCTAACCCGCCTATTCCTCCCACCGACGAAGATGAACCATGTCCTCATACGCCGGAATGCCCCAATTGTAGGGGCAATCACTCCGGAAATGAAAGGGCTTGCCCCTTCTGGCGCCATCGCTTTGACCGAGTTTGGATTGAAGCCAAATATGCTGAGGTACGCGAACGCAGTTCTGGTACAAGGCCCATCACTCAAACCCCATGTCTAGCTTAATGTCTGAGACGTCAGGGATAAGAGTCTTGAGTTTTAACATTGCTAAGAACTATATGTATCTTGATGTCTGATCTTTCAGATCAGTTTGACATCCTGTTCATCCAAGAACCGCCCTGGCGGCTCATAAGACACGCACCATCAGCTAAGGACCCGGAAGGGGAGAGAGTGATGGGCGCGCCAAATCACCCATCTTGGACAGTAATGATCCGTCCAGAGAAAGATGAGGGAGATCGCCCGAGAGTAGCCACATACGTCTCTAAGAGACTGGCTGCCCTCAGGCCTGCAATGCGCAGGGATGTCATTGACCACCGCGATGTACTGGTCATGTCTCTGTTCTACAGAGGTGAGACTGAATGTCTAGCCAATGTCTATTCTGATGACAATGGGACCACTATCCGACTTCTGCAAAACAAAGTGGGCAGCATACCTTCACTTTCGCTTATGGCGGGCGACTTCAACTGCCATTCCCCGGAATGGGACCCAGGCGTCCAGTGCCGGGGCATGGTGGCAGCACTGCTGGAAACAGCGGGGGAACTTGGAGTGTCTAGGGCTGGGTATATAAATCCGGGGCCAACCTTCATATCACGGACACAAGGTCTTAGGGAGTCTGTTCTAGACCTAATGTTTGTCAAATCCACTCTTTCACTGGCAAATGTGGCCACGAGGGAGACAGGACTGCAGGGACCATCGGACCATATCCCGGTTTCTGTAACACTAGATATGGGAGACATCCCAGAAATACAGCGTTGTGCCCTCCCTAAAGGATAAATTCCTAGCCGACATAATTGATGGACTCCAGGCATTAACGTGGCTGGAGCCTCAAACAGCAGAGGATGTATCAGCTATGGCAGCTGAAATGGCCTCGGTATTCTCAAAAGCATGGGATGTGCACTCAAAGGCTTCCCGTGTTACCAAATTCTCGAAGCCCTGGTGGTCCGAAGAGTGCTCTGATGCCCTGCAGGCCTACAGGGATGAAAGGTCCCAGGACAACTGGACCGAGTTTCGGAGGGTCATTCGAACCTCCAAGCGCAAGTTCTTTGACTCTAGAATCAATGAAATTGCAGTATTGCAGTATCTAACAAGCGCCCTTGGGATCTAACGGAATGGATCCAACTGCGCAAGTTACCACCAGTGGAGGCCATCCAGTACAATGGACAGCCGTGCCATGATCTTGATGATGTGTGGAGATGTGGAGAGGTCTTCATGGAACATACAACTCTGCATCGGGAAGGGAAGTAGACCTTTCTGTGCTTGGTCAGCTAGAACCTATGACAGAACGAAGTTGGTCTAGATTCAGCAATGCAGAGCTCGGGGATGCGTTACAGGCATGCTCAAGCATCTCGTCACCAGGGCCCGACCATCTTACATGGGCCCACCTCAAAGTCATTCTGTCACAGCCAGAATGTGCCCATCATATATTGATGCTTGCGGATGCATGCATCAATATCGGCTGCTGGCCAACTCACTTCAAGGAGTCGGTCTCAGTTATCATCCCGAAGCCCAACAAGCCTTCGTACTCTACCCCAAAGTCATTCCGGCCTATTGTGCTGCTGAATACTGTGGGCAAACTTATGGAGAAAATGATTTCCAATCGTCTTCAATTCGACATGATCAAGTTTGATCTTGTTCACCCCAACCAGTTTGGGGGAGTCCGCCAACGATCCACAGAGGATGCAGGCACCTACCTAACCCACCTAGTGAGAGCTGGGTGGGCAAAGGGGGAGATGACAAGTGTTGTCGCTTTTGACATTGCTCAATTCTTCCCATCGCTCAACCACGATGTGCTATTACACATACTGAGTAAATTCGGATTCTCTCACAAGTTGATTAGATTCTTTACCTCCTACCTTGTAGGGCGGTCCACCAGATATAGGTGGAACCTGTTTGAATCAGGGCCGAACGAAGCAGATGTGGGACAACGCTTCTTTCTCAGGTGCTTCCATCATCTACCCGTGTGAACCACTAGTTGCTGCAACCCGAAAAACGTTCTACACTACACAGATCGAATCTGAACTATCAGAAAGCACCAACCAAACTCGAATAACTACATGTCACTACCTGGTAGCCGCCAGGGGCGGGGAGGGGTGCGATCTCGCCCCCCGACCCGCGCAAGCACTCCACATCCACAACCCGAATCCGATGACCCTCTCCTTGCTAATGCTGGGGAGGGATCCACACCTAGTGCCCGGGACAGATACCTAACAAGTGTCCCCGCCCCACGGCGTGCTCAGTCCATGAGCAGCCGTAGATCTGCCTCGGTTGCTAGCCCCCGAGAGCAAACTCCCATGCTGCAAGATGAAGAAGTGCCCCTTCCTCCTCGCAACACTGTATCACCTGAGCCGCCAGTTGAATCCTCTTTCCTGAGCCTAGTAATGTCTCCTGGAGATGTAGGGGGGGATTTCGAAGTAGCCGCGCATGCAATCACTGCCATCACAGACTGGATCCAGTTGTCTGAGTCCGAGCCTGAACTCCACATTGCAACCTCGATGCTGCGACGCCTTCACAGCAGTACCACATCCTTATCCAGCCTCATCGCAGGCCGGATTCTCGAAGAGGCCACCATCCGGCAGCAATCTCGCATCCTGAACAGCTCTGCGCTACCCCATAGCTCTTCTCCTCTTCACATCGACCACCAGACAATGGAGGAAGATGACACAGTCCTCATCCCACATAGAACCGAGCCCACTGGTGATAATGGGAATAAACCAGTTCGAACGGGCCCAAGGCCGCTCCCGAAACGTCCTACAGTGCCATTCCAGCGTCCTAATCCAAGGGGACCTCCCCCGAGAATCAACTTGGCCACCAAGCCTAAACCCACCACTCCATACTCCTTTGCTGCAGCGGCGAGAAGGGGAAGAGAACGACGAGCACCTGCTGCGCTGGCGCAGGCGAACGCGTCAGCGTCGGCCGAGACACCGGGTAGGCCCGGACCCGCCATCTCCGGAAACCCTGGGCCCACCAAAAGGCCCCGGACTACTCCGAAATTCACTATACCCGGACCAACTCGGAAACAGGTCCTGGTGTCGTTCCCCAAGGATGTTGGAGTGCCAGAAATGAGCCTCAACCTCCTCACTACTACTGTGAACGCTGCACTGCGCAGCGCGCAGCATTCTCTTAAGGTCCTGGCCGCAACTCGTGCATATGAGGGCTGGGCGCTTGCTACAAGCGGTGTTGCTGATGAAAGCGCACTGAACATTATCCGCGGGAGGGTTTTGGACCTCGTGCCGGACAGATACAAGGAGTCCCATTGGGTTGGGCTCCCTACCTCGACGTCGTATCTCAAGATTATCGACGTGCCCTACTTCAAAGACATTGTGTCAGGTGACCGCATCACTGCTTCAGACGTGAAGAATGCCATAGCGCAATCACCTCTGAACAACGATTTTACATTCACGGGGCTGCCGCGGGTGGTCCGGAACTCTGCTAAGAGCACCACCTGTACGGTGTTCTTCAATATCTGGGATTCTCAATCAGGAACCCGTGCAAAGCGTCTCTTGGATAAGCCGATACACATCCAAGGGCGCAACTGTTTGATTCGATCCACTCCAGCCAGTCCAGGTGTCCCCCTGTGCCAGAGATGCTACAGGTGGGGCCACCCTAGTTCTGCATGCCGCGCTCCGCAGCAGCGATGTCCCAAATGTAGCAGTCCCCACAAAGCTGACGAGCATCGGCTTGTTGCGGGCTGCTGCAAGGGTAACCCAAAGGCTAACCCGCCTATTCCTCCCACCGACGAAGATGAGCCATGTCCTCATACGCCGGTATGCCCTAATTGTAGGGGCAATCACTCCGCAACGGAAAGGGCTTGCCCTTTCTGGCGCCATCGCTTTGACCGAGTCTGGATTGAAGCTAAATATGCTGAGGTACGTGGACGCAGTTCTGGTACAAGGCCCATCGCTCAAACCCCACATCTAGCTTAATGTCTGAGACACAAGGGATAAGAGTCTTAAGTTTTAACATTGCCAAGAACTATATGTATCTTGATGTACTTCTCGAGGAGTTGAAAGATCAGTTTGACATCCTGTTTATCCAAGAACCGCCTTGGCGGCTCATAAGACACGCACCATCAGCTAAGGACCCGGAAGGGGAGAGAGTGATGGGCGCGCCAAATCACCCGTCTTGGACAGTAATGCTCCGTCCAGAGAAAGATGAGGGAGACCGCCCGAGAGTAGCCACATATGTCTCTAAGAGACTGGCTGCCCTCAGGCCTGCAATGCGCAGGGATGTCATTGACCACCGCGATGTACTAGTCATGTCTCTGTTCTACAGAGGCGAGACCGAATGTCTAGCCAATGTCTACTCTGATGACAATGGGACCGCCATCCGTCTTTTGCAAGATAAAGCGGGTAGCATGCCTTCACTTTCGCTCATGGCGGGTGACTTCAACTGCCATTCCCCGGAATGGGACCCAGGCGTCTCACAGCGCCGGGGCATGGTGGCAGCACTGCTGGAAACAGCGGGGGAACTTGGAGTGGCCAGGGCCGGGTATATAAATCCGGGGCCAACCTTCATATCACGGACACAAGGTCTTAGGGAGTCTGTTCTAGACCTAGTGTTTGTCAAATCTACTCTTTCACTGGCAATTGTGGCCACGAGGGAGACAGAACTGCAGGGACCATCGGATCATATCCCAGTTTCTGTAACACTAGATATGGGAGACATCCCAGAAATACAGCGTCGTGCCCTCCCCAAAGGGGGGGAGGAGGAAGATAAGTTCCTAGCCGACATAATTGATGGACTCCAGGCATTAACGTCGCTGGAGCCTCAAACAGCAGAGGATGTATCAGCCATGGCAGCTGAAATGGCCTCAGTATTCTCAAAGGCATGGGATGTGCACTCAAAGGCCTCCCGTCTCACTAAATTTTCGAAGCCCTGGTGGTCCGAAGAGTGCTCTTATGCCCTTCAGGCCTACAGGGATGAAAGGTCCCAGGACAACTGGGCCGAGTTTCGGAGGGTCATTCGAACCTCCAAACGCAAGTTCTTTGACTCTAGAATCAATGAAATTGCTGTATCTAACAAGCGCCCTTGGGATCTAATGGAATGGATCCAACAGCGCAAGTTACCACCAGTGGAGGCCATCCAGTACAATGGACAGCCGTGCCATGATCTTGATGATCTGTGGAGAGGGCTCCATGGGACATACAATTCTGCGTCAGGAAGGGAAGTTGACCTCTCTGTGCTGGATCAGTTAGAATCTATGACAGAACGAAGTTGGTCTAGATTCAGCAATGCAGAGCTCGGGGATGCGCTACAGGCATGCTCAAGCATCTCATCACCAGGGCCCGACCATCTTACATGGGCCCACCTCAAAGTCATTCTGTCTCAGCCAGAATGTGCCCATCGTATATTAATGCTTGCGGATGCATGCATCAATATCGGCTGCTGGCCCACTCACTTCAAGGAGTCAGTCTCAGTCATTATCCCGAAGCCCAACAAGCCTTCATACTCTACCCCAAAGTCATTCCGGCCTATCGTGCTTTTGAATACCGTGGGCAAACTTATTGAGAAGATGATTTCTAACCGTCTCCAATTCGACATGATCAAGTTTGATCTTGTTCACCCCAACCAGTTTGGGGGAGTCCGCCAACGATCCACAGAGGATGCAGGCACCTACCTAACCCACCTAGTGAGAG
The DNA here is from genome assembly GCA_029532415.1 of Marasmius tenuissimus. Lineage (NCBI taxonomy): Eukaryota > Fungi > Basidiomycota > Agaricomycetes > Agaricales > Marasmiaceae > Marasmius > Marasmius tenuissimus. The sequence goes on from JAQOTA010000038.1 coordinate 172,323, forward strand.
CTGGGTGGGCAAAGGGGGAGATGACAAGCGTCGTCGCTTTTGACATTGCTCAATTCTTCCCGTCGCTCAACCATGATGTGCTATTACACATACTGAGTAAATTCGGATTCTCTCACAAGTTGATTGGATTCTTTACCTCCTACCTTGTAGGGCGGTCCACCAGATATAGGTGGAACTTGTTTGAATCAGGGCCGAATGAAGCAGATGTGGGAGTGGGACAGGGCTCTGCCCTGTCTCCAGTCCTGTCATCGATATACATAGCACCCATAATGAAGGTGTACGAAATCAGAGCTCGGGAGGTGTCACTGAACACCACCCTCCTCTCTTATGTGGACGATGGCACAGTGGTAGCCCAGTCCAAATCGCTAGACGATAACAACCATTCCCTCAAGAGGGCATATGGGATCCTATTCGCCTTGTTTACGGCAGTAGGGTTAATACTGGAGCACGATAAAACCGAACTCTTTCACTTTAGCAGGGCTAGGGATCGATACGATCCACCCCTAGATCTGGAGTTTGCCCCGTATACGGGAAATACTCCGCTTCGACCCAAAGAAACCTGGCGGTACTTGGGGTTCTATTTTGATCGCAAACTGCTGTTCCATGAACACGTGCGATACTATTCTACCAAGGCTCTCACTACTGTACAGTCAATGAGAATGCTTGGCAACTCAACCAGGGGGCTCTCAGCCCTCCATAAAAGGCTTCTATATCGTGCATGTGTGATACCAATCGCCACGTATGGATTTAGACTATGGTTCTTTGAAGGGTCTAGGAGCAAAACCGCTCTCAAATCCCTCAACACTATGCAGCGCAAAGCAGCAATATGGGTGACAGGTGCGTTTTGCACATCGCCCACAGGCGGAGTTGAAGCCCTTGCGGGACTCATCCCGATTCACATTCACCTCCGTAAACTTGCCACCAGGGCGGATTACAGAGTAGCCACCTTGTCGAGCACACACCCAACGAGATCTCTACTTAGGGGAGCACAAGTCAAAGACGCCACCCCGCATCCCAAGTCATTGGCCATTCTGACAGAAGCAGTCCGAAAGAAGGTCAAAGGCACCGTTATGGAGATCGACAAGGTCTCCACTAAGCTTACCGAGGAGTTTAATCCCACTCACGAGGATGCAAACCCTGGCAATCGACTGCGGGATAGGTATCCTGACCGCATTACATTCACTGAGCAAGCCAAGGACAAGGAGAAGTCCGAGTCCGAAAGCCTAGCTGAGTGGGTTACATTTCTAGATCGTAAACTCGAGATCCTCGAAGATGATCCTGATACGGTTGTTGCGGCCACTGATGCTTCGGTGCCGCAGAACCCTAGACATCAGGCCGTCTCAGCGGCCATGATATACAGAAGTGGAGACCTGATTCATCAGACCAGGTACGCTTCAGGTGTTGTCACGGCTCCGGATGCGGAGTTGTATGCTATACGGGTGGCAATTTCCTACATGGCTATGTCATGCGGGGAAAGCAACCACTTTGTACTCTTTACTGATTGCATTGCTGCAGCAAAGCGGGCAATTGATCCCTCCATACATTCAGGACAGAGTCACTCTCTGGCTGTATGTAGGGCGTTATCTGACTGGTTTGCAGGAGGAGATGACCGCAAGGTGACCTTCATCCAAGTACCTTCAAAAGCGAAATGGAGCATTCACCAGCTCGCTCACGAATTGGTCAGAGGACTACCCCCCATAGGCGTGGGGGCAGTGCCTCAAACATCGCTGGATAGGCTCCGTCAAGAAGCCACCAAGGCAGGCCAGGATGCGTGGGTATCGCGCTTTCAGGACCCATCATATAGAGGCAGGCACTTTTACGAGCTACTAGATCTAAAAGATCGACCTCTACAGCCATCGTACCTTAAGGGAGGAACATGGTTAAAGTTGGCCGGAGGGTCGCTTTCTTTGACAACCAGAATGACTCGATGCATCCTGGGACACGCACCGATTGGAGAGTACTACCAGCGGTTTAATATTCAGGCAGATCTATCATGCTTGTGCGGTGTGGAACCTGGTACCAGGGCACACGTACTTCACCGATGCTCAGAACTAGAGCGTGGAAACTCGCTTCATCGGCTTCCGGGCCTGATAGCCTATTTGAAGGCAAACCCTCGGGCATTTGCCTTCCCCTCCCAAGCAGAAGCTGAAGGAGTTGGGTAAGTCATATGGGCTGATGTGCTGGTATTAGCTCCCCGTAGACTCTCCGGAGGGGTGTGCGGGCCCTTGCTGCCAGGCCTAGGTGGCGGGGGTGAAGGACGTGGGAGCAGGGGGCACCAGTGTGTCTTAGCCCATGATGATATAACCCTATTTACCACATAGTGTTGATGAAACACTGTGGACACGTTCTGAGGAGCGGTTCTTATTGAGGCGCACCTCCTTTCTAGCGGGGGGACTTAGTTATTATGCATTTGTGGCACGCTGCATTTGTAGATAGCGACCGGACTGTGTTCGTACACCGGTATATAAGAATATGATTCAAAAAAAAAAAAAAAAAAAAAGAAGCAGATGTGGGAGTGGGACAGGGCTCTGCCCTGTCTCCAGTCCTTTCATCGATATACATAGCACCCATAATGAAGGTGTACGAAATCAGAGCCCGGGAGGTGTCACTGAACACCACCCTCCTCTCTTATGTGGACGATGGCACAGTGGTAGCCCAATCCAAATCGCTAGACGATAACAACCATTCCCTCAAGAGGGCATATGGGATCCTATACGCCCTGTTTACGGCGGTAGGGTTAATACTGGAGCACGATAAAACCGAACTCTTTCACTTTAGCAGGGCTAGGGATCGATACGACCCACCCCTAGACTTGGAGTTTGCCCCGTACACGGGAAACACCCCGCTTCGACCCAAAGAAACCTGGCGGTACTTGGGGTTCTATTTTGATCGCAAACTGCTGTTCCATGAGCATGTGCGATACTATTCCACCAAGGCTCTCACCACTGTACAGTCGATGAGAATGCTTGGCAACTCAACCAGGGGGCTTTCAGCCCTTCATAAAAGGCTCCTATACCGTGCATGTGTGATACCAATTGCCACGTACGGATTTAGACTATGGTTCTTTGAAGGATCTAGGAGCAAAACTGCTCTCAAATCCCTCAATACTATGCAGTGTAAAGCAGCAATATGGGTGACTGGTGCCTTTCGCACATCACCTACAGGCGGAGTTGAAGCCCTTGCAGGACTCATCCCGGTTCACATTCACCTTCGTAAACTTGCCGTCAGGGCGGATTACAGGGTAGCCACCTTGTCGAGCACACACCTGACGAGATCTCTACTGAGGGGAGGACAAGTCAAAGACACCACCCCGCATCCCAAGTCATTGGCCACTCTGACGGAAGCAGTCCGGAAGAAAGTCAAAGGCACTGTTATGGAGATCGACAAGGTCTCCACCAAGCTCACCGAGGAGTTTGATCCCACACACGAGGATGCAAACCCTGGCAACAGATTGCGGGATAGGTATCCTGACCGCATTACATTCACTGAGCAAGCCAAGGACAAGGAGAAGTCCGAGTCCGAAAGCCTAGCTGAGTGGATAGTATTTCTTGATCGGAAACTCGAGTTGCTCGAAAATGATCCTGACACGGTTATTGCAGCTACCGACGCCTCGGTGCCGCAAAACCCTAGACATCAGGCCGTGTCAGCAGCCATGATATACAAGAGCGGAGACCTAGTTCATCAGACCAGGTACGCGTCAGGTGTTGTCACAGCTCCGGACGCAGAGCTCTATGCTATACGGGTGGCAATTTTCTACATGGCTATGTCATGCGGGGAAAGCAACCACTTTGTATTATTTACTGATTGCACTGCTGCAGCAAAGCGGGCAATTGACCCGTCCATACACTCAGGACAGAGTCACTCTCTGGCTGTGTGTAGGGCGCTATCTGACTGGTTTGCAGGAGGAGATGACCGCAAGGTGACCTTCATCCAAGTACCTTCAAAAGCGAAATGGAGCATTCACCAGCTCGCTCATGAATTTGTCAGAGGACTGCCCCCTGTAGGCGTGGGGGCAGTGCCCCAAACATCGCTGGACAGGCTTCGGCAAGAAGCCACAAAAGCAGGCCAGGATGCGTGGGTATCACGCTTCCAAGACCCATCATATAGAGGCAGGCACTTTTACAAGCTACAAGATCTTAAAAATCGCCTTCTACAACCATCATACCTCAAGGGGGGAACATGGTTAAGGCTGGCCAGAGAGTCGCTTTCATTGACCACCAGAATGACTCGGTGCATTCTGGGGCACGCACCGATTGGAGAGTACTACCAGCGGTTTAGTATTCAGGCAGATCTATCCTGCCTGTGTGGTGTGGAACCTGGGATCAGGGCACACGTACTTCACCGATGCTCAGAACTAGAGCGTGGAAATTCGCTTCATCGGCTTCCGGGCCTGATAGCCTATTTGAAGGCAAACCCTCGGGCGTTTGCCTTCCCCTCCCAAGCACAAGCAGAAGGAGTTGGGTAAGTCATCTGGGCTGATGTGCTAGAATTAGCTCCCCATAGACTCTCCAGAGGGGTGTGCGGGCCCTTGCTGGCAAGCCTAGGTGGCGGGGGTGAAGGACGTGGGAGCAGGGGGCACTAGTGTGTCACAGCCCAGGATGATACATCCCTATTTACCACATAGTGTTGGGGAAACACTGTGGATACGTTCTGAGGGGCGGTTCCTAAAGAGGCGCACCTCCTTTCTAGCGGGGGATCTAGTTATCACACATCTGCATTTGTAGATAGCGACCGGACTTTGATAGTACACCAGTATATAAGAATATGATTCAAAAAAAAAGAACAAAAAGTATCTATTCAGACAAATAAAATTCAAGTCCAAGATGTTCTCTAAAAGTGGAGAACTTGACATGACCCAAATTCTTGGCAGACATGTCCGCAGGATTGTAGGCACCGTTAATAAAGAAAAGGTTGACCTTGCGGTCTGAAACACATTCACGAATGTAGTGATAGCGAATATCAATGTGCTTGGTGCGACATTCTTGAACTGGGTTAGAGGCGATAAAAATCGAGCCTTGATTATCTCCACACATAGGTATGGGAGTCATTTCAATCCCAAGTTCAGAGAGTAACTGTTGAATCCACACAGCCTGACAACTGATGACTACAGTCGGATAGCGCCATGTATTCAGCTTCAGTGGATGAAAGCACAACAGTCTTCTGGGTGCGTGATTGCCAACAGAAGATGCCACCTGCCAACTTCAAGAAATAGCCCGTGATTGACCGACGCTTGATAGGATCAGCAGCCCAATCAGAATCAGTGAATGCTAGTAAACCTCTGTCAGAGGCTCCATCATAAACCAATGCATCAATGCATAGTCTGGAGTTCCTGCATCCTGCAAGATAGTGGCAAATATAAAGCGCCTTCTTCAGGTGATCCTCCAATGGATTAGCAGAGAATAAGCTTTGTAACAGCGTAGGTAATATCTGAACGAGTGCCAAGCATGATATACAGAAGCAATCCAATCACTGATTGATATCGAGCGCAACGTTTGGGATCAACAGGACCTTTGTTGGGTAGCCAGCAGGAAGAGGAGTATCTGCTGCTCTTGCATTCTGCCTGCCAAATCGCTTCAAGACCTTCTTCAAGTAGTTGGTCTGGTCAAGAAGGATTTTACGGCCTTTGTGTTGAATACACATGCGCAAGAACTCCTTTGCTTCTCCCAAATCATGGCATTCCCAACGAGACATAAACTCAGCTTTCTTTTTATCAACAAAGGCTTTGTTGGGTCCAAGGAATAATGCATCATCAACATAAATCAAGGCAATACATTCTTCACCAGTCTCACAATCTTTGAGACCTGCATCAGAAGTCAGGTGTTTGAAGCCCATTACTTCCATGGACAAATTGAGAGTACGCCACCACTCAAGAGTGGCTTGCTTCAGTCCATGTAATGCACGGCAAAGGCAACAGACTTTGCCTTCCTGACCCTTAACCTTGAAACCTTCAGGTTGATCCATATAGATCTCTTCTTTAAGTTTGCTATTAAGGAAAGCGTTCTTCACATCCAATGCCTGAATGTGCCAGTTCTTGAGAGCTGCAAGTGCGAGCATCATCTGTACAGTTTCAAACCGCACAACTGGTGAGAAGATCTCATCAAAGTCGACACCTTCGACCTGAGAGAAACCCTTTGCAACAAGTCGAGCTTTTTTTTGACCATCTGACTTGATGTCAAACACCCATCTATTTTTGACAGCCTTGCGACCTTTAGGTAGGTCAACCAATTCGAAGACCTTGCGCTTGCGAAGAGCCTCTAGTTCATTGCAGCAAGCAGCCTTCCATTCTCTCTGCTGCTCAGCTGGCAGCTTCTATGTCACAGAGAGTCCACTCTTGAACATTAGACATATCAGTGAGGTTGTCGTGAACAGGAACTGCCCAATTTAATAGATAAATCACGAAACCTACTCCCCCTTCCTGGGATAATTGCTGTACTAAGCTATCGGGCTGACTCCCCCTGGAGTTACACATGGTAGACAGACTGGCACAATTAGTCCCAGGGTCTGCCTCTCCTAAGGTGGATCCATGGGTTCCCTATCACCCGTGGCATCTCTCCATGTAGAATTTTTTTCCATATCACGCACAATGCGCGAGGGATTATTTGGGTCTCGTTGTTCACCAAATACATTATCAGGTTGCTTAGTACCTGTCTGTTTCCTGCCTGAAGCTGACTCAGTGGGGAATTGTTTGAGGTCGGAGTGGATTTTCTCGAAGGGTTTCGAGGCACGGGTAGTGGACGGGTAGTGGAGTCAGGGAACGATCTGGAGTGCATCTTTCCTTCTGCACATCCTCGGCATAACCGGGTTTTCTTCAGTTTTCGGTCAAATTCCAGGAAGTTCTTAGTATGCTTCTGAGCTTTATCCAGAGCCTTGTCTGAACAATGTCCGAAATGTCTGTGTAGAACCTTGTAGTCAACTTTATCCATCGTTGACTTGGCCATTAAGCTGCGAGCAGAGGCTTTCTGCGAGCTAACCCAAAAAATGGTTTGACCAGGTGTGAGCGGGTACGATACCAGTGACTGGCATCAACCCTTATGATAGAAAGCCAATTTGCTAGACAATCCGCATACTTGCAGACCACCTTGCAGCAAAGTCTTCGAGATCATAAGTAAAGTGCGATGAAGCACCCAAATCGACAATCCACTCTTGCGAGCTTCCAGTCGCCTTCTTTCCCTTACAATTCGCATATGTGGCAAAGTGATCACCAATATATTGCACAAATTTCATACAGGACACAATATCCAAACTACTATGTTTAGAAGCAGCTAATAGAGCGGCGCACTGTAGGTTCATATCAGTGTTAGAAGAAAGACTGAGATAAGGCACTTGCCTGTCATTGTCAGATTCCTCAGATCCGATGGAGACCGAATCATACTCAACATTGTCGGAAAAGCCAGTGGCATCTGCGATCTCACTGTCAACATCCATGGCACTTCCACTCGCAATCTCCATACGCAAAGAATCATCAAGTGCGTTCAACACAATACGATCCTCACGTTCAGAGTCGGAGTCCTCATAGAAGGAATCATAGAGGTTGTAAACCTTCTCAACGCTCTTAGCACACTTTGCAGGTGGAGCAGGGGAGAAGGGACCATCAATACGATGCTTGAGGGAGGAAGAGGAAGCAGCCGCATATCGCTGTTCCATAGGTTCAAGGACGTGGGCATACTTGGGGACACCAAGACAATCAGCAAGACTGCGAGCAGCCTGAGCATTCTCAAAAATAGTACCACTGGAAGTAGCACTGGAGAAACGCTGCATGTGGAGTGGATCCTGGGATCGGTCCGTGGGATGTACGACAGATGGAGTATCAGGAACAATGGGTGGTGTGGAGATGGACAAATGAGTGAGGGACGCAATATGAGAATGACCCTTGTGAGAGGAGTCACCCTTGTTGTCCTGAGAGTCACCCTTCTTCTTCCTGCCACGTTGGTTGTTCTTCTTCTTCTGGTCGTTGTCGTTATTAGATTGGTTGTTATTGTTAGATGACGACAAAGGGGGATTGGACTGCTGGTTAAACTTCGGGTCCCTGTCCTTCTTCTTGACAGAAGAGATGTGCGACGCGAGAGGAGCGGGTTTCCGGGATTTGTAGTGGTTAATGACGACATCACGAGCCACTTTGAAAGTAAGTTCAGCTGGTGAGTTACTGTTGTTAGTGAATTCACGAGTGTTGGCCCATGATTGTGGAATGATAGAGAGGAGGAGCATGGCTTTAACAAGAGTAGGGAGTTCGATCTGCGCTTCAGAGAGTTGGCCGAATAAAAGTTTGAGTCTGGCAATCTCGGGAACAGGGTTACCACCGGACAAACGAAACTCCATGACCGACTTGAAGTCAGTGTTACGGCTCATGACACTCATCATCTGTATTTCCGAAGACAAGTCTAACTCCCGAGACATGTCTTGTCAAGATCTCAGGAAGTAAACACTCAAGTTAAGACCCCAAAAACCCTAGCAAAGCACCGACAAACCCCTGCTTGAACCATGCGTAAAGATCACATGACCGTGGGCAGGGTTCCTTGGGTGTTTAGGACTCCTGGGTCCTCAAAATACTTCAGTACCAAGAGTATGACCCCTGGTGTTACAAATCTACCTATTGTTTTCCCTTCCCTTGGTCCCTGGGTACTTTTTCATCATGTTTTTCTCTTTATTTCCCATGGTTACATGTTCACACCATCGCATTCTGGCCTCCATATCATTACCTGGTACTACCTGGTGTTCCCCATTGCTTCCAGATATTTTCCCAGCATACCATATGGTTTCCATCATGACATTGTCTCCACATGTATCCCTTGATTCTTATCACTTGTTCTTTCATTTTTCCCCTTTTACCTTCGTTCCCATGATATCTCTACAGCTTGGTTCTGTCATATATAATCATGGACACTTCTAAATAGTTCTCCAGTCTGACAACTTTGTCCCATAGTGCCTGTATCCAGCATGTACTATCTTACACTTGCCCTACTCAAATCCATCTTTTCACTTTCGTACTCTTGACCCTGTTGGTGGCCTGAGGGGTTTTCCTAGTCACTGACCTCGTTCTTGACACCTGGGGCCCATTAATTTCCGACTTTTCCCCCTTTTCTTGCAGTCCTTCCCTCTTGAAAACCCCAATGATAGCTGTTATTTCCACCCATGAACATCCTGTCAGGCAGTGCACAGGCTCTGTAGACATGTTATTCAATAGAACAGCTTTCTCGGGAAAGTAAATCCCGAGACCCAGTAAGTCCAAGGATACCCCATAATTCCTAGGACTTGCACGTAGGCTATGTAGATACATGTAGGCAGTGCAGTAGGCAGTTCAAATTGTATAAAAGGCCTGAGGTTTCTACTGAAACCTCAGCCTAGATATTCTTGTTGATTCCCCCTCTCTTTTGTGTGTTTTAAGTCTCTGGAGTTGAGCCCTAGCTCCTCTTTCTCTCTCTGTGTGTTTTGCAAGTGTTTTAGTGCTTTCCTGAGCTCCCTGAAGCCTTAGTTTCGAGTCCCAAAGGACTCATCTGGATTTCTGCAAGTTCTAGTAAGCATTCTTTGAGTTACGTTATATTATTAGTTACTTTTACAGTAGCTACTAGTATCTACAGTGGTCTTGTAGTAAACATTTTGCTGCCTCAGTCCCACTCCAGATTTGTTGTGTTAGTTTCGTGTATCGCCGCGTAGGTCTTAAAATCATACCTGTTACGTGCAGCGGTCTGCATACACGGTCCGTAACAGTCAGCCCAAACAGAGACAGAAGTCTGTTGACCATAACGAGCCTTGATCTTCTCCCAAGCGTTCCAAGCCATATCATCATCCTTGATAATACTCTGCACGGCAATGGTGGTGGTGGCATGTAGTGCACCCATGGCCTTGAATTCATACTTCTTCCAACATTGATGGTCCTTCTCGTGCCTGAGGAAATCCTTCCCGTACCTTTCCAAATCCTTAGCATACTGCTCAAGATCCCTACCATACTGCTGCATCTGTTCATCAGTAGGGGAGACTGTCTCTTGACGTCAAGTAGAGTAGCTTCTCCACATTCATGAGCAGGAATGGTGACAGTGCGAGTAGTTGGCTTGGGTTCTGATGGTTCGGTAGGTTTTTCGGGTGCATCAGGTTCAGGATTGTGGTTGGTATAGTGGTCGTAGAACTCATTGATCATGGCATAGGTACTAAGACCCTTGGACCACTTGCGCCAGTTGACACTGCTGAAGACCTCAACGGTGGGGATAAGGGTAGACATAACAGGAGCCATAGTGATCTGGAGTAATAAAACAACGATCAGCATAGGTTCATCATCATAGGTAATGATAAAGGAAATCACTGCACAGTCAACAGCGATAGCCATCGATCATTGTTGAGGACACAGTCCACCATCGTCAAACATTAATGAAGATGTCGACTTCACAGGTCCAGAACCAGTGTTAACAGTCTGCCCATCACAACAGCGATTAAGCAGTCACGATGGTTATTGAGTGCAACGACCACAATAGCGCATCATCATAGGCAGCACTCAATAAAGGTGCACATCCTAGAGAGCTGCCATTGCAGGGCACATCGATAGGGCACCAGGGCCCATAACCTGTTGAGACAGAGGTCCTGCCCACGCAGTGGCAGCATGGGACAAACTAGCTCACCTGGAGATAGGCTTAGAGACAGCAACGAGAGTAGTAAAAGTACCGGTATTGCATGTAGATACAGAGTTACTTATATACTATACAGAGGTGGCTGTAGCTACTATAACGGGAGTGACTAGGGATAGCATAGATCATAGTGAAACAATTGAAGCATAGATGCAGCCCAATACAACGGTCCATACATCCGTTAGTCCGGATTCAACAGAAGGCATATATGCTTGAAAGTGGAGGTGGACGGAAGAGCTGCTGCTTGCCCAATGCTTAGAGCAATGAGTTGTGCCTGACAATGGGGCGCCTCTTTCTGAAGCAATCAACACTTGCAGTCATTGACAAGTAGCACTGAGGAGGGCACTGTATCAGAAATTTGAGTCCCTGTAGAGCCTACCAGACTCACCCAAGAGACACAAGGCTGCTGTACTGCTAGCAATTGAGGAGGAATTGGATTTGGAGAGCTTGGGCAATGATTTGTAGGTGATCACGCCTACAAAAATCACATTTATGTAATTTCTATGAATTCCCAATTGGGAATTACCTACCAGTAGAGCCAGGGGCTTGGTAAGATAAATTTGTGTATCTTAAACAGTAATTGTATGGAGCAAGTTACCCTCACAAACCTTGGGGACAGCGGCACGGTGACAATGAGACGAAACTGAATAAGCAGAGCTTGAGTTGACTGGTACCACTGCATGCATGTTATGATTCTGAGAACTTGTATGATTGTCCTCAATGATATGAAGGAAACATGTTCTGTATTGACACAAATTCTTACATAATATGTGGTACAGATCTGCCCAACTGTACCACTTATTATATAATACTCACATGCATGCCATCTTGTAAAAATGCATGAGCTGAGTGGACATGTACCTGTGCCTGCAGGTATTTGGCACTATAATTGGCAGGTTATCTTAAGTTAGCACAAGAAGTGTGTTATATCTGCAGATCAATATGAACAGGGCATGTAGCATGATGCCAGCAAAGAGAAGCCATACAGCAAAAGAAGGTTTGTGAGAGTGTTCTTCACACTTGTCCTTCTTTCTTACCATCCTCCTTACTCCCCTCATCTTCCCCCCCGATCTTCAATACCTCCTTAAACATCTGATTCAAATACCCCTCCATCAATATTGTTATTGGTTCTGTCCATCTCTGCTTTCAATCTTCCTTTCCATGCACATGCACTTTGCCATTGCCTCTGTCATTGCCATTGCCATTGCTACTGTCACTGTCTCCATCACCATTACCATTGCAATCATGACCTGCATCTCCATTGCCCTTGCCATCATTGTTACCTTCACCCACACCCAGTACATTTCTAGATGTTGTAGCTGGTCTACTTAATGTGTTTACTGATAGCACCAAAAAGAAACCCTCACCTCCCCCTGACATGGAAATGCCACCAGTAGGTGAGGTGATGGCTGTCCTCATCCAAAGATGGCATATTGCTGTCCCCATCTCAATACAGACACTACCAGAGTCTGTGAATGGCAATATCCACTTCTTCCAGCTATCTATAAACTTCAGGGCTACCACTCTCAGTGGCCACCTGAGCTTTGTGGGAAGAGTTCTGGTCATGACTTTGTCTATGGATGGCACTTTAAAGACCTCAAATCCATCACCAAATTCAAGAGGTGGATTTGAGGAGCAAAAAGATAACCTCTTTTTTAAGGGTCCAAACACTGACAAGGATAGCCAGGTAAGTGTCTTGGGTATCTCAAGATCAAGTTATACTAACACAGAGTATGTTTCTTAAGAGCTTTATGGTCTTGAGCCTAGTGACATGATTTGGGTACATGATCTTGATGCAGAGCACATTGGACATTAATCTATGTCTTTGATTTGTATGTGGTGGTTTTTCCTTTCCTTTCTTTGTAAGTGTTGATTGTGTATGGGAATGAATTTAATTGCATGGAACAACATTCTTCAGAATCTCCAAAAGCTTTGGGACAGAATCCTTAGTCCTATAGATCAGTGTACAGAGCATAGCACCACTTTCAAATGCTTCAATAGATCAGACACTCTTGAACGAGATAGCAAAGTTGTGCAACATGCTGCAGAGGAATCTGTATGACACAAAGAGTGCCATTTGAGCCAAGGACATCAGCTCTTCCATAAAAGCAATTCAAGATGTTATCATTGCCAAGAAGGTTGATCTGAAGCTGCCACAGCACTCCATGATGCTTCCGCCCCACTATTACTATGTGGATTCCTATGAGCAGATAGTCAGGGAATTCACCAGCCCAGGAACTAGCCCTCAGAGCTGGATTCACAGACTTCTGCTCAATGTCAAGCATTGCATTGTCAAGAGCACTGACTGCAACACAAAAAAACTCTTGTTCACCTCCACTATGTACCTTCCCAACTTTTCTACCATCAATGTCAAGTCCACAATCCTTGCCTTGCTTGGGAGACAGAGACACATTCATTACAATGGTGAAGAGTACAATATTCTCAATGTCACTCTTCAGGCTGTCTGTCATTTTCTGGATTATGACAGACTTGACTTCATTCATGGCTACTTCCTTTTGACCGTGCTCAAGCACTTTAGTTATGGGGCTCTCTGGCTTGAGCTGGTTTACAATTCTTGTACCAAGCTCACCAATCTGCACAAATTATCACATAAGAGCCCCACATTTGACACCATTAAGGTGCTTAATCTGCCTCTCTCTCAACATCCATATTCAAAAGATTTAGAGTATATCACACAGCTTGAAAGGCTCCGACTTGCAATGTCTGCCTAGCAACAAATCCTGATTGCCCTCTCCAGACATTAACATTCACTGACAAGAATCACCAGCAAATTCTTGACTTTCTCTGTCACTCAATCACCCTTATCCCAAAGGAACAAGGTGAAGCACCTCCAAGCAAGATTCTTCCTGAATTACTCCAGAAGGCACAGAAGCAACTCAACTACCTGCTTTCTGCTCATGTCAAGGCACCTTGTTTTGCAAGAACAGATGTGATGTGGCTGGAGGATCATTGAGGCATCTGTAAGAACCATTTGGCTTACTACTGCAGTGAAGCAACATTATGGGAGAACCATGGGATGTCATACAAGAAATGCTGAGGGCTTCTGGATGGATGCCAAGGCCTTACAGGCAGAGCTTGTAAAGAATGGGGAAGAGAAGCACAAGTTCGGGGACAGAATCTTGATTCTCTACACAAGGATCAGTTGGGCTGGAACATTTATGTGTTTGAGCATGCTGGCTGCAAGTATATCAGATTTTACCTAAAACAAAGATAACAATAGTATTTACTTTGCTCCCTATCATGCCCTGTATTGTATGTACATCCTGATACAAATAAGATCTATATGCTTGTCAATCTATCATTTACTTCAATAATTATACTATCTCATGATTTCCACTCCCACAAGTGCCACACTTGTGTCTTGCAACTCTTGGTAAGGAGGCTAGTCTGCCTCCAAGACAAAACAATTTTGAATACACTTTGTACCCGAGGAAATCATTGGTGTTGCTCAGAGGGGAAGAGATGAAACTAGGGTGGTATAAGGGCAACTCTTCTAGAGGTGCTACAAGTCACACAAGTCTAGCAGAGGGGGATCCAAAGTCATATATAAGTAATAGAAGAGAGAAAATACACAGAAAGCGCACCTAGCAGAGGGGGATCCAAAGAGAAAAGTCTGAGGAAACCCTCTGCCCAGCTGCCCAGTATATATACTATCTTACATAATCCATATCCTAAAACTGGAAAGTCAAAGCAGACAAAAGCAGACACTGCTGCTCAAAATCAATGTAGCACAAGAACACATAAAGCTATCGAAAATGATACACAATCAAGATAATAGGTCAAGGATCAATGTCCAAACAGCATATAAAATCCTGGCATCAGGGGAGCCAGCAATAAACAAAATGAACCAAAGTGCTCAACTTGGTGAGATAAGAACAATGAGATAAAAGCAAATAATAAAGAGAATGAAAGGAAGGTACTAACAGGTCGAGTACGCTGAATCAAATGGTCAATGCCATTAGTGAATCAGTGTACAGGGGAATGAGCTATGGCCCAAATAAGTGGACAACTATGCACCACCAGGCTCAAATAGCCCAAAATAGCTTGTCTCCTTACAGGTGGCAGCATCAGGGTCATGCAGTAAAAGGCATTGTCCAGCTTCCTCCATGAGGATAATGTGCTGTAGGGTAGATGTGAGGAGGATCATAGTATATCTACAAGATAGGACTTATGCTATACCCAAGAGGAAGGTCTAAGGATGAACTCAGAATTAACCATGTTTCAAATCACAAGACTCCATTCCAGATTCAGGTTAGTTGTTCAACAATATCTCCATCTGATATGCCCCTCAGATCAGTTGCCAGGTAGTACAGAAGCTCTGCATTCCAAAATTCTGCTTTCCATTTCCTTATAACTCATCCCATACATTCCATTCTGACATTTCATTTTCAATTCATTTCTGACTCTGGGACTTTGCCCTCCGTCTTAGATTCCATACTGTACATATATTCTCTCCTGCTCTTGACTCACCTCCAGTACTACAGTTGCTGGAACCCCTTTGGAGGTCTCAGAGATCGATACATATATAAGCTAGATATTTCATGACTTGTATTCCTCAGAATTAAAATAAACTTGGTTTTCATTTTATCTCTTTTGTGTCATTCTGTCTCTTCATCTCTATCTCCTCTATCTCTTTCTCTTCCCTTCCCTTCTGGTCAAGGACAACTCAACTCAACAGTGTTGTTGGCAAACCTTGGACTATTGTCCAACCATCTGCTTGACCTCTGGTCAGTGTAATCTCTCTCTCTCCAGCAAGTCCATTCCGGCACATCGGCTTTTGTCTCTTCTGCTCAGACTTCTGTCCAAGCTGTCATATCTGCACAATCCTGACAGGACCACCAGAAATCCTGAAGTCATGGCTTGAGGTAAGAATCCTGTCTTGACTCATGACATTACTCCCCCTTTGAGGGTAGAGTTACCCCACCAAACTGTATGTCTCAGAAGACTAGAGCTAGGGGTTTTGCTAGCTGATAAGCTTGTAGATAAGTCAAATACTCAAATAATCTGGTGAGTTAGTTTATTTCTTGTATCCAAAGAAGTCACAGAGGCTTTTCATTTCACAAATACTGACTCCAATACTGCGATTGCAAGGTCTTGGAATTGAGGTTGTTGGAGAACAAGTTGAGCAGGGTGTGGATGTTGAGGTCAAGGCACTAAAGGCTGATCATTCATTGGTGAGGGATGTCTATTTTAGATAAAAGGCTGGCATGGAAGACGTTGTGGATATCCCACAATGATATGGAGAGCTTAAAGTGAGATGTTTGAGTTGAAATTCTTTGTAAGATCTCATAAGGGCCCACTCTCTTAGCATCAAGCTTTTTTGTTTGGCACTTCATCTTGAGGTTTTGTTATGAATCTGCCTACTAATCTTCACTTTTCCAGTTCCTTGGTCAACATCCCTTTGTTTCCACTTCTTTTCACACAGATACATGTTCCAGCATCACTGTATGATCTCCATTTCATTCTATGATGTTCCATATCATTCTTTCCTTGATACATTGTTACCTGTGTTTACCACTGATGTGTACATGGTCCCCTTTGATCAGATCCACAGATACATCATTTATCCCTTTGCAGTTCATTCCCATGATCAGTGTGCAGCTTGGGACTGTCATATATACTCATGGTCACTTTTAGATAGTTCCCCAGCTTGTCCATTTCGTCCATACCGCTTGCCTAGCTTGTGCTATGTTGAGGGTATACTTGCTCAATAACTATCTCTTTCACCCTTGATCCCTAGTCTCAGATTGGATGGCCTGAGAGGTTCCCAGTCACAGAGGCCATTCATGACAGGTTTCTAGTGTCCAACCAAATCTTTGACCCTACAGTGAATTTGTCAGGAGTGTCACTCCAATCCACATGTAATTTGTACTTCTTGTTAGCTGAAGTGATTTGCTCCTTCAGATACTCTTGCATATCAGCCATATCTTTGGCCACTATCATGGCCGAATGACTGGGAACATCTTTAAAAGAGACTGTAAGCTGCAGATGGTGTCCTTTATTATGAAAGAATGGTGTCATACCTATAGGACTATGCGGAGTGTTATTGTAGGTGAACTCAGCCAGCAGTAAGTACTGATCCCAATTTTCCTGGTTGTAGCTCACAAATAACTGAAGGTACTGTTCAAGATTTTGATTAGTCCCTTCTATTTGACCATCAGTCTGTGGATGATACACAGTTGATAATAGAGTCCACACCTCTGACATTTTACACAGTGACTGCCAAAACATGGAGATGAATGTACTTCCTCAATGTGAGATGATATTTGCAGGGAGTCCATGCTTAAGAAATACATATTACACAAACTGTTGTGTGAGATCTGTAGCAGTATTGGTGGTTTGACAAGAGACAAAAATCGCCTGTTTAGTTAGGTGACATACAACCACCAGGATTGCATTATATCCTTCAGACTCTGGTAACTGATTAATGTGATCCACCAATCAAAAACCAAGATCCATCCACAATGGGTAGGGGCTTGAGCAGTCTGTATAGTCTATGTTGTGTTGACTTAGCACGTTGACAAAGCTGATAGGACAACTCTTTGACATCCTTATGAATCTTTGGCCAACAAAACATTTGTAAGATGAGCTTGGGAGTATTTTCAATGCTGAGGTGTCCTTGCAGCTTGTGGTCATGGTGAGACTTGATCACATCCATGCATAGGTCCTGGTCATTCTTCTCCAACTATCATAGTACTTCACTGACATCACAGATATGGTCCTGTTTGTTCTCTGAGTAAATGAGAATGTCATCCAAGTAAACAATGACACTCACATCTACCATATCATGAAATAGTTCATTCATGAACTGTTGGAACATAGATGGTGCATTAGTGGGACCAAACAACATCACTAGAAATTCAAATGCTCCATACCTTGTCTTCAAAGGTAGGTGCCTCCTTGTAAAAAGTACTACCAGACTTGACAGTGAGAAACTCAATGAAACAGATTGGCTGAAGTATCAAGATCTTACCACTAGATAACCTATGAGGGAAAATAATAATGGGTGCAGCACAGGCAGATATTTGACTTAAAATGCAGCAAGTAAAGTACTGACAAAAACAACAATACTGACTCTGAAACTCTGAGAGGTCAGAAGGGTGAGGGGTTGAAGACAGAAACACTGCTTGGTCATTTGATGGGAATTAGTGAATTTGAAAAGTTGGCAACAAGTTGTTGAGCCAGACTGGCAATCAGGGAGCATGGAGAGAAAAGGATAGGGCTCTGCATGAGTCTGGTGCAAGTATGGAAGTTTTTGCTAAATAGCTCTTGATCAGGGCTTTCCAATGAGCCCAAGAACATCTAAATGGATGAAAACTGACCAAAATATGTGTCTTACAAGTCTTGAGGGTCCCTTGTCAAAATTAGTTTCAAAAATCACAAAAAACCCGCAAAAAAATCAGGTTTGGCCATACCCAGGTTTTGCAACCTTGTTTTGTGCATAGTTGAGTCAATTTTGACTGGGGACCCCCAAGACTTGTAAGGCACATACCTTGGTCAGTTTTCATCCATTTGAGATGTTCTTGGGCTTATTGGAAAGCCCCGATCAAAAGCTATTCAGCAAAAACCTCCATACTTACACCAGACTCATGTGGAGCAGAGGAGAGAAATTCTCTTCAGCTCAGATCATTTTGCAGGATATGCTAAGATGATACAAGATGCTGGCATGGATAACAAAAGGTCTACATCTTGACAAACCACCCAAGACAGAAATTAATGCAAGAAAATGGGTAGGCAGGCTGCAATATGGGTGGGTGGGTTGCCTGCCTGTTATAACGCCAAATGGTACTGAGACTACATCACATCCTGCATGTATCAGAAATTACAACATAACTTATCAAGAATGTTTGGTGGAAATAAGAGGAATGATTGTAAAAATGACTGATGATGACTGATGACTACCAGGTCATTCAAAAAAACTGCTCTTGCAGCATAATGGTATCAAACCTCCTGCCAACCTAATCAAGCCTCTGAGTCTCCTGACATTCCTTGTTCTCTCCTATATGACAGGTCTTGGAAGCATGATACCCACACATCTTGAACTACTTTGGTGGCTTCTTGCTGAATGAAGCCTATCCAACATCTGAAAAATTCATGAGCGAGTTGGTGTATACTCCACTTTGCTTTTGAGTGTACCTGGATGAAGGTGACCTTGTGGTCCTCTCCTCCTGCAAACTATTCTGATAGCACCTTACATACAGCCAGAGAATGACTCCATCCTGAGTGTGTCAACAGGCCAATAGACCACTTTGCTGCTGTAATGCAATCTGTAAATAACACAAAGTGGTTGCTCTCCCCACATGACATAGCCATGTAGGAGATTGCCACCTGTATAGCATACAGCTCTGCATCTGGAGCTGTCACAACACCCAAGACATATCTGGTTTGGTGGTCTAGGTCTCTGCTTCTGTATATCATAGCCATGGAAGCAGCTTGATGTCTAGGGCTATGTGGCACTGTGGCGTTAGTAGCTGCAACAACTGTATTAGGTCGTTTTTGAGAATCTTGAGTTTACGATCCAGAAAAGTTATCCACTCAGCCAAACTTTTGGACTAGGACTTCTCCTTGTCTTTGGCTTGCTTAGTGAATGTAAAGTGGTCAGAATACCTGTCACGCAATCAATTACCGGAGTTTGCATCATCATGTGTGGGATAAAACTCCTCAGTGAGTTTAGAGGAGATCTTGTTGATTTTGAGTGCCTTTGACCTCATATTGGACTGCTTCTGTTAGGTTGGTCAATGACTTGAGGTAAGGAATAGCATCTAAGTAAAGACCTTGTTGGGTGAGTACTTGACAAGGTGGCTACCCTGTAATCAGCCTGCATGGCTAGCTTACACAGGTGAATGTGAACTGGGATGAGTTCTGCCTCCGCCAGTAGGTGATGTACAGAGCATGCCTGTAATCCATATTGCTGCTTTACACTGCATTGTGTTGAGGGATGAGCTGTCTTGTTCATCCTTCAAAGAACTAAAGCCTAAACCCATACATAGTGATTGGTATCACACATGCACGATATGAGAGCTGTTTGTGTAGGACTGATAGCCCCCTAGTTAAGTTACCAAGCATTCCCATTAACTGTACAGCGGTGAGTGCCTTGGTAGAGTAGTATCCCACATGAAATAGCAGTTTGCTCTTTTCCATTTCACAATCACCATTTTCCTGCGCCATGGGCTGGAACTGATGGCAGCAGACACATGCCGCTACATGAGACATGAGTATAGAGTATGCATAGTAGGAGTGTATGTAGCAAGGTAAAGGTGAATAAATGAAAGGGAGGTGGGAGGGCTGAAAAATGTATGAAGGAGAAAGCATTGAAAAGTGCATTGTGAGTTGACAGAGGAAGAAAAAGACAACAGGGAATAAACAAGGTGCAACTGGTAAAGCTACCCATCACATGGGACAGGCCAGGAGTCCGAGACCTGTGTTTGTCATGGACCCTGGTCTTACCACAAAGACCAATCATCTTTATTTAGTTTCATTTTCTTGTCCCTAATGTACCTTGGCGATTCCCTAGTAGGTGAGAACTACTTACATGAACTGTACAGCTATCAGATAATGTGTATACTACCTTGTGTTCCTGTCCACTTAGCTCACCTTAGCTCACTTTCACCACATGCCTTGACACTGTGTGTCTCTAAGCTTCAAAGTTTTATCTCCAAGTTCACCTCCAAGTTAATTCAAGTTATTCAAGAAGTTATATGTGACCCAGCATATCTAAAGTACATGTTGTTCCATTTGAGTATACTGATCAAATTCCTGTAGTCTCAAGGCATTCTACAATCCTTGGTGTCTCAACTTCCCCCTCATTATTTGTCAGTTTGGTCTCTTGTTGACACCTCCCAAATCACCCAATGCCATCCCCCAATGCAACAAACAGGCACTGGTTGTTGCCTTGCCAGGACTGTCCAAAACCATGACAACTGGTTATGCCAATGACTGGTCAGATTGACAGCCCTGCTACAGTAATTGGGGCACTACTTCTTCCAAGCGTGTTTCTCCAGTGTTGAGGATGGTCGAGCTGTGTAAGACAAGGGAAAAAATTGTCAGCAGAATCTGACAAAGATTATGAAGCCACAATCAAGGTGAAAGTATACATCTGCTGCAAAGGGTGATCCTACTGCTGACAGTTCAACCTCTGTACTAGGATCTTGCAACAGGTATAACAAACATTGCACTAGCAAGGATAATGCTAGTTGATTTGGAGATAAGCAATCAACAAAACTGAATCTGTGAGGACCTTGACACCCAGTGGATACTGCCAGCTCCTTTAATTGTATGTGAGACGTTACACTAAATCACAGAATAAAAACTCACCAATAGCTTTCAGAAAGCTGCAAAAGACTTCACTTACATTGCACTCCTTTTGCCACACATTTATGTGTAGGTCCATGTCTGGCCTTGACCATCATCAGTTCTGTTCAGCAGCCACAGATCTTGGATGTGTTGATCAAGTCTGCAATGTTGTTAATCAAGCCCTCATACCTCATAGACAGTCGCTACAGTATTCAGAATCCATGATATTTCATCTTGAGGTGGATGCAAGACTCTAGAGGAGAGTTAGTAGAAATATACCACACACTGGCTTTGTGGCAATAAACCACTTGGCCTATCCCAACTACCCTACCACCCTACCCTGCCACCCTACTACCCCCCAAATGATGCACTTGCAAGTTTTCCAATGTTGTTTAAGGCACCAATTGAAGTTGACTGATCTTCTGACCTCCACAAAGGTCTTCCTGCAGAACCTGCCCTCCAGCATGTAAACATCACCTTTGTTGTTGTTCACATTTGCTCCTCTTTGCCATTGACTATGGTAGCAGAATTCAATGGAACTGTAAGGGGACAACCTATTTTGGCCTATTTGAGCCTGGTGGTCCATAGTTGTCCACTTATTTGGGCAATAGCTTGTTTCCCTGTAGACTGATTCACTAACAGCATTGACCATTCAATTTGGTGGCTGTTTGGACATTCATCCTTGACCTATTATCTTCATTGTGTTTTTGTGTATCATTTTTATATCAATACCTTTAGGGCCTGTTCGGATAGAAAATAGTTTTCCATATTTTCGATATTCCTGTTTTTGGTAGTCGCATGTAGGTATTTCCCAAATTTTTCTGAAAGGCCAGATATTCAGGTGCTTATTTTCACCTTGCAGATTCAAGCATGGTCGTCGTCTCAGCTGTGTCTTCTGAGCCTCACGGAATTACACAACATCCAGTCCATTTATCTTTTCAAAAGTGGAAGCAGTTGCGCTCTATTCTTGCCAGCATAATTCTCATCTCTACCATTGAAACTGTCATAAATGCAGTAGGGAAGATGGCCAATCCAGAGCCCCACCACAACTCAAAACTCTCAGGCTGTAAATGGGTAGAAGAGCTATTGGACAGACATCCAGACCGCATGCAGATCTCTATCACCACCTGGCCTTTTGTATTCAAGAAACTGCTATTGGAACTGGAGAGGAGGGGTGGTTTGCAGGGGAGGAAACATGTAGACACCACAGAGATGCTGGTCTCATTCTTGTATCAAGTTACCAAGATGACACGGTTAGAGGTACTGGAGAACAGTTTCAAAGGAGTAATGAAACAGTGTCACAGTGTCTGCCAGTATTCTGAATTATCTGAATTGGTTTTTTCAACCTTGGGTCATTTCGAACAGAGTTTGCCAGCTCAAACATTGCACAGGAGTGCGATTATAGAGGTGGACGGCATGCACATGGCAGAATTCCCACCAGGACTGAGGTATACAAGCTTCAAAGCAAAGAGCTTCAGCCTTCTCATGAATAGTCCTGTTGAATCGTTCAGCACAACTGTTTTGTTGTGGTGTATACAGTATGCTTTGATCCCTCTGGATCCCATACTCTTTCAATACTGCATCAAACTTATCTCCTTTGTACTCTCCCCCTTCATCAGACATCCAGGTCTTGACAACAGCATTGAATTGCATCTTGACCATAGTAAGGAAGTCCCTCAAAGCGGGTACTGCCTTGTCTTTTGTCTTGAGCTTGGAGGTCCAAACATAGGGTGTGCAGTCATCGAGAAAAGAGATGTAGTACTTGTACCAGTGATATGATTCAGCTGGATACAACTTCAAATCCGAATGTATGTGTTCAAACGGTTTAGAAGCTCTAGTAGTAGAGTTGGGGAACAATTTCTCATGCATCTTGCCTTCAGCACAACCATGACACAGAGGTGTCTTCTTAGTAGGCATTTTAAGGTCAAGTGAGAAACCTTGTGTATGTTTCTGAGCTTTATTCAGGGCTTTATCTGATGGATGCCCAAAGCGTCTGTGCTCAATACCGTAGTCGATGTTGTAAACGACTGACTTGGCCATTAAAACCTCAGCAGATGCTTTCTGCGAGTGTACCCAATAAATGGTTTGACCAGGCATATGAGGGTAGGAAACAAGCGACTGTCGCCGCTGCGATGAGTAGAAGGCTAACTTCTTCGTGTTTCCACGAATTGATAGACCATCTTGAAGGAACTCTCCTATGGATAGCAAGCGTATATCCAATTGCGGTATGTAATAGACAGGATAGAGACATGAAACACGCTCAATAAGTTTCCCATCATGTCCTTCAACGTTATGCTTGATGAAGACAGTACCTTTACCCTTGATCTGTATAGGGTTGCCCTTATTTGCAGTATTTACAATAGGACCATCAAGTGATTCATGTTCAGCGAAGTTATTCATGTCATTCGTGAAATGAGAGGAGGCACCAGAATCAAGGGGCCAACCCTGTGCATTACTCACACTTTTCTTTCCCTTACATTGAGTACACCCCACAAAGTGGGAACTGATTGCATGACAATATTGTACAAGTGATACCAGATCACTACTACTACTGTGCGAACTACTGATACCAACTAATTGGGAGCAGCACTGTAGGTTTGCATCAGTTTGGGAAAGCAGGTCAAGGTATGGTACTTGCCTGTCATTGTGGAATGATCCGAGAGAGACGTTATCCGGGATGTCCTCAACCCCTGCAGCTTTGGCAATATCGTCATTAACATCATTACCGAATAGAGAGGTCATGTCTTCCATACTGTCGTCAGATCCCCAATCCATCTCTACATCTTCATTAGGATCAGTGCTACAAGAGCGTTTAGAAGAAGTAGAAGAAGAGATCTGGCTCCCTCATATCCCTCATCATCCTCCAAAAGACGCTTGGACGAGGACGCATGTGGTTGTTCAATGTGATCCTGGAGCAAACAATTGGTGGCAAACGTGATGATCTGTTTGAAGGGTTTGAGATACCACGCCGTCTTGGGGGCACCAAGTCTGTCAGCAAGGGAACACACTTCACGGACATCATCAAATACTGACTGAGACGGCTTGAAGCTGGTGAAGGACTGCATGGCAGCCGGGTTCTTCTTTACAGCTGGCTGAGGGACAGTGCTGTCACAGGACTTGTCCCAGCGACTGGTGAAGTGGGCTGGGGGCGGTGATCCCATAGCGTGAACAGGAGGGGTGCTGGCGATCTCGGTGCGCAAGGAGTTGTTGACCGCGTTCAACGCAATACGTTCCCTGCGGTCAATGATCGAGGAGTAAGGACGGGTAGGAGCAGGGAAGCTACGACAGATGCATAAGATGCAAGATGGGAGTGCCCATACGACTGATTGTTACCACCATTGTTACTGCCGGCGTGGCCGGGACCCTGGTGCTGGTTGATACCACCGCAGGTACCATGCTGCTGCTTCTTCTTCTTACAATTGTTCTGGTTTGAAGAAGGACATTGCTGCTGCTGCTGCTGTGATTGATGCTGTTGGCCATGCTGCTGCTGTCCATGCTGCTGACATTGCTGCGGTGGATGCTGCTGCTGACCAAAAGATGGTTCGCAGTTACCAGCACGCTTGACTGCAGAGAGGTGGTTAGCAAGCTGAGGGTTCTGGTGCTCATATTCGATCATGATGGCTTCATGAACGTCGGAAACAGTGAGGGCGTTGGAAGCATCAGAATCCCTATCATAGTCATGAAGGGATTTGGAGGAAGCGGTGTCCCATCCAGGAGGAATAGCTGCGATAAGAAGTAGAGCTTTGATCAACTCAGGGAGGACTACTCCAACCTCGGCAAGTCGTTCAATATACAGTTTAAAGTTGGCAATGCCAGCTTGGGGATGGATAGTAGTAAGCCGGAAGGATACCAACTTGACAAAGTCACCATAAATAGCAGACAAGGTTGGCTCACTGTAGGTGTTACAGATGGTGGACCAGGCTTTGGCAGCGTCCATGTCCTTGACCTGTTTGAAGACTTCTTTGGTGGAGGTCAGCTGAATGATACCCAGGAGTTGGAGGTCTTTCTCCTCCCATGCTTCAAGCGCGGTGTTATATGCCGTGATCTGGGCTTCAGTGGGGTCTGCCCGATCAGGTTCCTCACCATCAGCAGGTGTGGCTGCAGGCGCAGCTGCCGCACCGGGAGAAGGAGTGACTTTAATGGTCGGAATGATCTCACCCAGAGGGTACATTGGCTTTTTAGCTGTGCCAGTGAGATGGCAGTAAAGGCCTTGAGCCTTGGTAACAGCTTCCATTTCGCCGTGATAGGTCTGGCAGAAACCAGTGCTGTTGAAGCGACCGGAGAAGAATTTCTTAACGTTGAACATGGTAGTAAGAGGTTAGGTTTGGTGTTGGATCTAGAGAAGACAGCATCAGCATGCATCTAATCAACACAGGGAGCAGCCATCAAGGTGCTATGCTCAACAAGGAGCATTGGATCCTTTAGATCCAATGTCGTCGAAGGACGTACATCAATGCCATAAATCGAGAACTCAATTAAGAAGTCGATGGCAACATGCAGGTCTAGCCTAGCTAGCCAATGACAGCGGCCTAGGGGCGCCCGTCGCTAACAGCAGCCTAGGGGCACTTGTTATTGTAGTCGGGCTAACCAGGGCCCATAACCTGATGAGCTGGCATGATGCCTAGCGCAGAGGACTACAACATGGCTACACTACTACTTACCAGAGAGGAGTTTAGAGAGATAGAGGCAAGACGTAGAAGCTCAAGCACACTGTAGATTCAGGTAGAGAACTACGAGCTTATATACATGTAGAGACAATAGAACTACCATATAGGGACAACAATGGAAATTGTACATATGAGCATAATGAACAATGAACAATAGAACAATAGCGAATGCATTGTCCTGCATAATACAATGGCGGGAAGTATGAACCGGGACTTTGGATATACCAGGATCTAATTTTAGTCCACAGATTCAACAGGTGTCCGAACTTCCAGATTACCCTGGAGAAGGACCAACTTCGCCAGCATACGAAGTTGATCCATGGGTTACAGCGGCTAATGAGCCTCAAATCACCAAAGCAATTGAAAGAGCCCAGGAAACTGCAGATAATAGGCTGACTGATCTTCTTACAATCTCAGTTTTAGAAAGGCAGACCGAGCACACGCGTTTACACACTGCTGAGATAGAAAGTTCAGATGTGGAGAACAATGTTGATCTCATCAGGAGAAGGATTCATGTTATACGATGAATTCAGCAAGAATCTGAAACTGCATCTTGACTTGCAGAATATCAGTTAGTTCGTGGTTGATGCATCAATGGGATGTTGGACTAAATCATCCAATGATTCAGAAATCTCATTGATGAAACCATGGAAAATACTGGTCAGAATACTCCTGCTGAAGAACATTATACACCAACCCCTGAACCACCATCTCCTCCACCACCTGCACCTGCAACCTGGCTGTTACATCCATGCATCTTACCCTGGTCTATCTCACCTAGTCACATCACACTTGGCTAGTCACATCACACTTGGCTAGTCACATCACTTCCAGACCTATCCCGGGTATTTCCGGGCTTTTATTCAAGTCCATCCCAACACTATTCCATCCCCGGCACTCAACCTTCACTTCCGCAGTTCAGTCTCTCACACCAAGTCCATCCCTGGAACCTCCGCCACTTCGGCTTCCGCTTCCAGGACTCTTTCACCTTTCATTCTGACTTGTTCTGACTTACTTATCTCCGACTTCCGAGATATTCCCATGCTCACTTATTCTATTCATATCTTCATTCCATCACGCACTTATTCATTTCCAGTTCATTTCCCTTCTGGTACATTTGTCCCCGTGTTTGACTTCCATATGATACATCAACATTTCCCGCACTTGACTCACTTATGATTCATTCATTTACTATAACCCTGTATAAGCTCTATACTTCTATCCTGTATTTTTAGACTCGAAATCAACCAGGTTTCAATCAGGGTCAATCCCCATCATGACTCTAATGTCTTTCCATCTCTCTCGCAACTTGTCCTCTTAGTCTAGTAGAAGGACAGCTCAGTTCATGGTGCTGTTGGCAAAACCTTCAGCTACTGTCTGCTCTAGATCCATTGCTCCCACACTCCTTCATCATATCTCTCTCTTATCCATCTATCCAACAGCATATAAAACCCCATATCTTATCTTATCCCTATCTGATCTGCACAATCCTAACACTGGCAAGAGATGAATAATATTGATGAGCACTGGCATGAGAGTAACGATAGGTCCCCTTGGCAAGTATTTAACTCTGATAGTCTGACACTCACTGATAAGATTTCGATACAGAACAATAACATTTTGAAGGATGATAACTCTGACAAATGTAATAATGTACTTGTATTCGAATCTATGCAATTCAAATCGTTTTCTGCAATCACGAGTGATCATGCAATAGATCCTCAAGAAGCTTGGCTACTTGATAGTGGCGCTTCAGGACATATGACTCCATTCATAACAGATTTCATAGACTATCATGAGTTTGCTATACCAATGGACTTATCAACCTCTGCTGGCAATGCAGCTAAGATTCAGCTAAAGGGGTATGGTACTGTCAATATTCAACATACCAATAGTGCAGGTGTATTGCAAGATACAAAACTCTATCCAGTGTTGTATAATCCACATAGCCCTCATCATTTAATCTCTGACGGCAAATTCCAAAGTCTGGGTTATCAGACAATTGGAAGCGGTCAAGAGACTTCAATTCAGAATAAGGAAGATGGATCACTCCTTATGAGCTTCTCTCCTAGCTTCAAAGGAGATAACCTACGATTGATGAACGCAAAGACACTTATGGGAATGTCTTTCTTTGCATCTGTCAAATCTTTCTTTGTAGAAACTTCCAAAATTTGGCATAGACAAATGGGACACATTGATCCCAGAGTTTTAAGAAATGTAGTGGAACATGTAAAAGGTTTTCTAGAGAAATTGGCTATTCCAAAGGATGATACAACCATATGTCAGGGCTGTGCCCGAGGCAAGATGGTATCTAAATTGTATCCTCCTTCTTCCAAATGAGCTAAGGAGATTCTCGAACTCGTGCACAGAGATTTGATAGAATACCCCAAGGCATCATATTATCAGAATGAATATACTTTAACGCTGTTCAATGATGCTTCATCCTACAGATGGGTTTATCCTATTCAAAAGGAATCTGATACTGATCAAAAATTACATGCATGGATCGCTCTTGTTGAGCGCCAGACTGATAAAAAGGTCAAGCACGTGCATTTTGATTGAGGGGGAGAATTCTTTTCAAATGCACAACGTGAATATTACGAGGAATTAGGACTGATGACAAATAAAGGGGCTCCCCATATTCATCAACAGAATGGGTGCGCTGAAAGATTCAATCGTACATTGCAAGAAAAATCTGATGCAATGCGTTTTCAGGCTTGTGCTCCTGAAAATTGGTGGGAGTTTGCACTCCTAACAGCCCTTCATACCTATAATCGAGCTCCTATTCACTCAAGGAACTGGAAAACTCCGGTGGAACTCTATCAAGGAAAGAAGCCTGATGTTTTGTACTTTCGAACATTCGGCTGTGGTGCTTATGTGCACCTTCCCTCTGATACTCCATATCGAAAGAATAAGCTTGCTCCACATTCAGAAGCAATGATCTTCATTGGTTATGATGACGGATCAAAAGCTTATAGGTTTTTTCGACCTGGGAACAATAAAGTTTATGTGACACCACAAGCAGTTTTCAATGAAAACTGGTTCCCTAAATGTCAAAAGGAACTACCTGGATCATTAGAGTTAGATCAATCTGACAAACCTGTCCGATCTATACCCTTTAACTTATACCCTTATGACGGTCATGGAGATCATAATGATGACAATCAATTTGATCTTCCAAATATACCTCCACCTCCTGATTCTGACAACAGTCATGATCAAGGGGGAGGTCCTCCTGAACATCAGGATTCAGATGATGAGATGCACACTCATCAACCCCATAACGATGGTTTTGGATCACTGAAAGGTCCCACTATTCAACCTAATCATTATGGTCCTGATCCCAGTACTGCAGGTCCTTCGAACACTCCACAAGAAAACCCTTTTGGATTTAATTGTTAACATCAAAGAGAATGGAGGGAATTACCTAGGAACAATCAGACGGTATTTCCACCACCTCGACCACAAGTTCGAAGGAATCCTGCGTATATGCACACTGTTCCTAATAGACCTAATAATGTCTATGGAAACAGACCTCCTTGTTACATCCATGCCAGTTCTGGGGTTTTCCAAAGGCTTCTATCCACCTTCCAGAGATTCCAATACTCAGAATCTACTTTATGTTTCTCTTTCCTTCACAATCCTTTTCGGAACATGACTTCAGATTCCGATGTCGTGTCCCCGGTACTTACAGATCGGAGATACATATACACCGTTCATTTCCAAGTAGTCCGTAGACTCTACATTCCAACATTCTGCTTTCCATTCTATTTTGACTCATCCTGTACATTCCATTCTGACACTTCACTTCCGATTCATCTCTGACTCCGGGACTTTGCCCTCCGTCTCGGATTCTGTACTGTACATACATTCTCTCCCGCTCTTGACTCACATCCTGTACTACGATCGCCGGAACCCCTTCGGAGGTCTCGGAGATTGATACATATATAAGCTAGATACTTTACGGCTTGTATTCCTCAGAATTAAAATCAACTTGGTTTCTGTTTTATCTCATTCATCTCATTCTGTCTCTTCATCTCTATCTCTTCTATCTCTTTATCTTCCTTTCCCTTCCAGTCAAGGACAACTCAACTCAACGGTGTCATTGGTGAAACCTTTGACTTTTGTCCAACCATCTGGTCGACCTTCCAGTCGTCAGAATCTTGTTGAGACCCCAGAAGTCAACACAGAGTTGAAGATCACCACTCTTCTTCTTGACGAAGAGGACAGGAGCGCCGAAAGGAGATTTGGATGGAGTGATGAGCCCGGCCTGGAGATGTTCATTGATGAATTCGTGGAGAGCTGTGATTTCCATTTGAGAAAGTGAGTAGATTGGACCGAGAGGTGGTTCCTTTCCTTCCTCTAACTGAATCTCCATGTTGTTTTCTCCCTGATGCAGCAGAAGCTGTTTGGACATTTCTGGACTGAAGACGTCAGTGAATTCATGATAATCAGGTGGAATGATTGGGAATCGGGGATCGGTGTTGATCGTAGGTTCCGCTCTTAGCCAGACTGCAATAGTAGGCTGAAGGAAATCTGACTCAAGAAACTATCCAGCTAAGGTAGCTTCGCCTCTGAAACCAGTTCAGAGGTCAAAAGTGAGGTTCGGAAGAGAGGTTTATAGGTTGTTTTGGGGAGTGTAGAGTTTGTTTGGTGCTTCGGAAGTGCGTTCTTAGGCTTCAACTAGCTTCAGAACCACTCGAACAGCGAGGGGCAACAAGACAATCAAATCAAACAATGGCAATCAAGACTCCAATCAAGTCTGTCAATAACTGAAGACCAACTGTCAACGGCGAACAATATCCTCTGCCCAATTAGCTTCGGAAGTTCAACAATAGCTCAGCCAGTCAAGTCGGCATCGCAGACAAACAATGCAAAGTCAAGGTCAAGCAAGTGTTCAATGGATTTTCTAGGTTTGGGCAAACAAAGTTCTATTCCGTTCTAATGTCTCTCCAGAAGCGCTCCCGAGTCAACTGACTACCCAACAAGTGGAATAGCTTTGTATCCTCTGAATACTAATTGTATGGATTGCTTGGGGATCCTTCATGAAAACCCCACTGCTTATATACTCTAGGATGCTCTAATTCAACCGAATCATACAAATATCGAATAAACCATGCCTCGGAGGCATAAACTACCTACTTTGGAATCTACTGGGAGAGTTTTGTGTTTAATCTACGCTTTTGAACCCCAAAGTCAAAACCAACAATTTGCTTCGGAAGTATCATCAGCCTCGAACATTCTCTAACATTCTTTTCTTCCGGGTCTCTCCTATTGATGGTTCCGTTCTGCCTATCTGCCTCTGCAGCATTGATTCTCTGGTTCTAGACCCTTCAATCGTCATAGGTCATCCTGTTCTGTCTGCCTCCGAAGCATATACTCCCTTCGTCTGAAGCAAAGTACTTGCCTCCGAAGTGCTACTAGATGCCTATATTCATGGAGTTACCCAGCTGTTCATAGCCAGGTCGATGTCCCTTCTGTAACTTGGATAATTCTGAGGTCCTGCCATCCATATGGCCGCCCCACTATATCCAATCTTGGTGCCTTGGATACCGGGTAATAGTTCAATGGTTCAGCCAGAACTCCTACTCGATTCTTTGGTACACCATTCCTTTCTTTCTTAGTCCCTTGCCTTCCAGTGCAGTTGAGCACTGCGTTTTGCTACCAGCACCAACTATGCCCTTAGTACAGTCAATATCTCCATGTACGAGTACAAGGGAGGTACCTCGACAGTGCAACTCCTTTGATCACTTCTCGATCATTGTTTAGTGCCCAGTGCCTGGTTCGGATCCACGCCTCCGAAGCGCTAATTTCCTAGTTTCCGAAGTAAAATTTCCACTTCAGCGGCAAGTCCAGAGGTCAGTATAAGCAAATACTAGGTCGTCCCAATTCCTTGCTTACTTTCCCCCCCGAGCATACTATGGCACGCTTGCACAATATTGAAGATCACTTCCGCAACTTGCTTTATAGTAAGTCTTTTGATTTTCTGAATTTCGAGGCGACCTTCTGACTTCCTCTCCAGAGTTGTATAAGCTCTGGTGGTATCCAGAAGATTACTCTGATAAGATCAAGGAGTGCCGCATCATCCTACCCATTCCACTCGATGCAGAACGAGAAGCTATCCTCAAAATCATCTTCCAGCAGTTCTTCCTCAGTCGCCACAGATTCATCTACTGGGGCTACATGATTTGTTACGACATGATCCAGGACGAAATCTATCTCTGCGAGGACACCTTTGGCCACTTCATTCCTCACGACGCCAGGTCTGTCATCGACATGGTCGCCGAGTCTATTGCTCGAGTTGGTTTCCTCAACTTCAAACCCGCTCATACTCCTGGAGCCGTCAACGCTTGGATCGACGCCGTCGTCAGCTGTGCTGAGTGCCCAGCACCTCCGAAGCTTGACTATACCAAGCTCTCGTTCTTCAAGTACTCCCCTGTCATGGGTCGTTGGCTCTCTCAATCCTTTTCATTCTATAATCCTATTTTATGCGATCCATTCTATACCGATTATCTAGATCATGAAACCTTCATTAATTCTTATTATCCTGAAGATTCTGACGTAGATAATTACTTCAGTTGGGACGAGGTAGCTCTAGCCAATATGGATGACTAGCGTAACCTGTAGTATACCTAGTATACTTGAATCAATCATGCCTCCAAAGTGAGGCCTCGACCTTATACCAAGCTTCTTGAGGCTCAACTTAGTCTCGCTTTCCGACCATCCATGCTTCTGCGGCGTCTTCCTCTGTCTAGCTCTACTAGTACGGGTCTTTGTCAAGTCTGATTCTAATAATCTAATCCTTAGTACAATGCCTCCGAGCCACTGGAGATATTCCCTTGTTATGACTACAGGTCCTAGTCGTGCCTCCGAAGTGATACTTTCGTCAGTTATACGACTCCTACAGTTTTCAGAGATAAGGAGAGACGCCTCCGAGGCGCTATTCTCTCCTTATACTAGGATCTGAGCCTTTTACTAGCTGCTCGGGACTCGCTGTAGTACTTGTATTACCTAGTCATTTCTTATCTGTTTTATGCTAAAATCGCACAAAAACAAGGCTCCGAAGCTGCTTTTAAATAGCAGGCGCTACATCAGAAGGATGTCTCCAGAAGAAAAAATGATAGGTAAAGAGGCCATGCGCAAAATAGTGGAACCATGGGAACCATTGAGAAGGTGAAGGGAAATAGGTGATATTGGAATGGTAGGTACTTGGTTACGTTCCACATACTTTGTATCTAGAAAGCAGTGGGGCAAACCGGAATCAACGAGAGCAGAAAAAGATAATGGTACAGTAGTAGATGACTGTTTGTTTTTATTGGAAGAAATAGACATATTCAAAGAAAGAGTAAGAGTAAGAGAATTAGGCAAAGAAAGAGCAGCTGCATTGAGAGTTACCTCGGTGGAATGATCCGGCTCAACGCAACTCTGAACTCATTCCGTGTGGACTATTTTTTCACCTCATCCGGTTTGGATGTGGAGGCGTCCGAAGTAGCCGCAGCATGACCTTTTGCCTGAGAACTGGCTGCAGGTCGCTTCCTACAGTCATCAGTCTTGTGCTTTCCGCCACAGAACATGCACAAGTTGTTCTTCTTCCAATGTTCCTTATCTTCCAGCTTCAACTTTCTGTCCTTACCAAGATACTGGGCAACCGGGTTGGTCGTGTTGGAAGTCGGATTACACCCGGAGTTATTGTTGGCATTGGACTTGTTGCTGGAAGAGTTACCAGAGCTCTTGTTGGAGCCACTGGAACTGCCGGAGCCTCCAGAAGAGTTGTTCAAACGATTTCCGGAGTTGTTATTGGATTGGGAGTTGGAGTTGGAGTTGGAATTGTTGTTGGCGCGCTTCGCCGCTCAGCCCTCTCAGGATTCCTCCCCTTCGCGTACCCAGTGTGTCCAGTCGTATTCCTGGCACACCACACGCAACTGTTTGAGAGTCAAAGGACAAGCACCAACGTTCGGAAGCAAATCTTTGATACGCTTTGGCATAGCGCAATAGTAGGCATGACGGAGAGTGTTCTTGCTGTAGCCAATCTTGGCTGCCAGAGTGTTGAAACGAACCTCAAACTTCCCAATTTTTTCCCCTTCTCCCATCCAGAGGTTGTCGAACTTGTCTTTGGCTTCCTCTATCGTATCCACATGTCTGAAGAACATTTTGAGTTCATCGAGGAATGCTCGGAGGCTGAACATCCAAGTGGGCAGATCAGAATCAGTTTCATAGGATAGGATTTCAGGTGGGAAGTATTCAAGGCACATGCCATGGAGGTAGGAAATGATGTAGTGAATTTTATCAGCATTGGTAGGAAAGTCGGAGGGACGGTGATTGAAGACGATCATACATGACAATGAAGCTTGGAGGCTTGTCGGGTTGAGGCTTGTCGGGTTGAGTCCCATTGAAGGTATCAGGTTCCTTGACGTTCCCCTTCTTTTCCGGCTTCTTCCCAAGGAGCTGGGCAATAATTTTGTTGTGCTCAAGCATGGATTGTATGAGCACCATCATATTGAATTGGTAGAGATCATTCCCGGGACCTCTAGGGAATCCAGACCCTCTGCCTTGTCTGCTGGAGGGTCCACTGCCAGGAGGTCCACCACCAGGAGGTCCACCTCCAGGAGGTCCAGAATCAGCAGGCTCATGGTCGGATTTATCATCACCTTCCAGCTCTGTATCCGTATCCCCATCCCCACCCCTGTTACTACCTGCTCAGGACCTGCCTCTACTGCCACCTCGAGAGCCCTTGGGCTCTTTGACCTGTTTATGTGGGTCTGATCCCTCGGGTAATGCTGTTTCTGTTGGTTGTTCAGTATCCTGGGGCATAACCGGAGCTGTAAATGGAGGAGTGGATGGATGTTCCTTATTAACAGCGGCATCAAAGGTATAGCTGTCAATCATTCCCTCATCAGCCTTGTTTTTCCCCTTAGCTGTTTTCTTAGGAGGATTGTTATGGGCCTTGTCAAGTGCTAGTGCAAGTTTTGCAGGATCAAGTACCCCGCAAGGATCTTTGATAGTAGCTGGAGAGAAAACTTGACACAATGCAGGCTTTGGAGGAGGAGGAGGACGACTAGGAGTTTCGGGGACCTTGTCGCCCATGTAGACTGTTCAGCCATCCTCAAGTGTCCTGTATTTCGAAGCCATTGTTGTAGGACGTTGGAGCTTGCTTGGTGGAAGTGGTGCAACGGTATTGAGTGTGCCAATACGTGGAGTTGATTGTATGTTGATTTGATATCCGGAAGCACAGACACTGCTGTCAAAAACTGCTTGTCGTTCTTTACGTTGACCATAACGGTTTGTTGAGATGGATTCAGAAGCGGAAATGCTTCCGACAAATTGGTTGGGTGGATCTTTGTCAAAGTGTCCAGGGAATTCAGGATTGACTTGTCTGGACATTCAGTAATTTCAACTCAAGGTTTGAGAATTAAAATACTGTTAGGATCGTGCGGATATGACAGCCCAGACAGAAGTCCGAGCAGAAGAGACGGAAGCCGACGTGCCAGAAGAGACTTGTTGGGACTGGAGAGAGATTACCAAAAAGGATCGCTACCTGCTCCCTCTCATCTCCAACCTTCTCAATGCTCCGCAGAAGGGTTGGATCTATACCAAGCTTGACCTCCATCACGCTTATCACCTTGTGCGTATCGCCGACGGTGATGAATACAAGACCGCTTTCTGGACCCGTTACGGCTTGTTCGAGTGGCGGGTTATGCCAGAGGGACTATCCAATGCACCTGCAGTTTTCCAACGCTTCGTCAACAACATTTTTTCTGATATGCTTGATGTTAACATTTTAGTTTACCTAGATGACATCCTCATCTATTTCGATGACATCTCCTCTCACAAGAAGCATGTCTGGGAGGTTCTCAAACGCCTCCGGGCATATGGATTGTACTGCAAAGCCTCCAAGTGTGAATTCCATACTGATACTATCAAATATCTCGGCTACATTCTTTTGCTGGACGGTCTTCAAATGGATATGTCCAAAGTGGATATCATTACCAAGTGGCCTATGCTGCGCAAAGTTAAGGATATTCAATCTTTCCTCGGCTTTTGCAACTTCCATCGGCGTTTTATCTTCAACTATAGCACCATCACCGTTTTTTTAACCTGCCTCACTCGGAAAGACATTTGTTGGAACTTCAGCCTGGAATGCCAGGCTGCCTTTGGTACTCTGAAAGAGGCATTCACTCACACTCCTATCCTCACGCACTGGATTCCTGATCAAGAAATCATTGTGGAAACTGACGCATCTGACTATGCGTTGGCGGCTATCCTCTCTATCTGGACCGACAACAGTGAGATCCATCCTATTGCATTCCACTCCCGGACTTTTACTCATCCGGAACTCAACTATGACATGCATGACAAAGAGCTCCTCGCTATCTTTGAGGTGTTCAAATGTTGGCGGCACTACTTGGAAGGTTCCGAGAATCCAGTTGATGTGGTAACGGATCACAAAAATCTTGAATATTTCACTACTACAAAGATTCTCACCCGACGACATATATGCTGGTCCGAGTACCTCTCTCACTTTAACATGGTAATTTGTTTCTGTCCTGGCAAGCTCAGTGCAAAACCAGACGCTTTGACTAGACAATGGGACGTCTATCCTAAAGAGGGGGATACACCTTACACCCATCTCAATCCACACAACTTCCGACCTGTATTCACTCAGGAACAACTCACCGCTTCCCTCCGCGCTACATTTCTTGAAGGTCCAGTTCTTTGTGCAAGCATTATCATGGATGTCAAGCAGCTCCATGAAGACATCTGGACTGCTCAGACAGAAGATTCCTCCCTCATTCAACACTTCCAATCCACTTCTGACACTTCCGACAAGACTAGATGGACTGTCGACAAGACAGGTTTCCTCCGTTTAGATGACAGAATCTACGTTCCCGAAGCCAACAGCCTCCGACTTAGAATCCTTCAACAATATCACAACCATATCATCTCTGGTCATTATGGTCAGAACTGGACTCTAGAAACTATCCAATGTCAATATACATGGCCTCTCATCTGAGAGTTCGTGTGAGACTACATTCACTCCTGTGTAATCTGTGCATGGAACAAGACTCCACGACAATGGCCATACAGACTTCTGCAACCTCTTCTGGTTCCTGCACAGCCATGGGACTCTATATCTATGGACTTCATCGAGGAACTTCCGAACTCTAACGGTTTCAATTCCATCCTAGTTATCATCAACCATGCTTCAAAACAAGCAATCTTCATTCCTACAGACATCCATATCACTTCCGAACAACTCGCTCAACTCTTTGTCATCCATGTGTTCTCTAAGCATGGTGTTCCTCAGCACGTCACCTCCGACTGTGGTTCTGAATTTGTTTCCCACTTCATCCGTTCCCTTGGGCAAGCCCTTGACATGAATCTCCATTACACTTCTGGTTATCACCCTTCCACTGATGGACAGACCGAACGAGCGAATCAGACACTTGAGCAGTATATCCAAGTCTACTGTTCTTACCAGCAGGACAACTGGGATGAACTCCTGCCTCTTGCCGAGTTCGCCTACAACAATGCTCCAAACGCTTCCACCAGAATCTCACCATTCTTTGCTAACAAGGGTTATCATCCAAACATCACCATCCACCCGGAACAAGACATGGCTTCCGCCTGTGCATGAGAGTTTGTGGTTGATCTAGATGAGCTTCATTCCATGCTCTGAGAAGAACTTACTCATGCCCAAACCCGTATGAAGGAACAGAAGGATCGACATCTCCAGCTTCAGCCGGAATGGAAGATTGGCGATAAAGTTATGGTCTCCACTAAGTACATTAAGACGACCAGACCAACCGCTAAATTCTCTGAGAAATTCCTAGGTCCTTTCGAGATCATTGCTACACCATCTCCAGTTGCCTATACCCTCCGACTTCCGACTGAATTCCGTACCATCCATCCAACTCGAATCCATCCTGCCGAACCCTATTCTGAATCGTGTCCAGCCTCCTCCAGGACCCATTGAACTTGACACCAGAGAAGAAGATCATTACAAGATTTCCGAGATCCTAGACTCCAAGATTGACCGTCGTTTCAAGTGCAAGTTACAATATTGCATCCGGTGGCTCGGATACGAAGGCACCGACAAGGAGTTTTCTTGGGTCATGGCAGACAACTTAAATGCTTCGGACCTCCTCCAAGCATTCCACAAACGTTACCCTCATAAGCCTGGACCTATCGATTCTCTCTAAGTTCATTTCATCATTCCAATGCTGTTTCCAACTATCCTACGATTTACTCATGATTCCAATTAAGGCCTTCCAATCAGGCAACGTTTCACAATTATTCTACGAGTACAAAAAACAAGAAATTGTCTGGTTTCCGGACGTCCGTTCCTCTACTTCTTCATCTTATCCTCATCTTCATCTTCACCATCTGCATCCTCTGGTATCGTTTCCGTGCTCTTGACTTTCTTCCGGATGTTCTTTGGAGACTGAGAAGCAGGCCTCTTACTAGGTCTGTTGGAGGGCCCTTCCTCCCGGTTGTCTGTATCCTCCGGCTCCGTGGCCAGCTCATCCTCTTCCCCTGAACTATCCTCAAAAGGGACTCCCCAATGCGCCAGGAGAAGTTGAAGGCCCCAGTTGATCTGTTGCAAGGCTTTCTTTGTATCCAGGGTCAGCTGGAGTCCAATCTCCTTTGCTTTTCCTTTCCGACTGCTACCCACGCCCTTCATCTTTTCCATCATGACCGATTCCACTTCGGAACAAACACCACCCCCAGTACAAGCTAGGCTACACTTGCCCTTTTTGATCTTGCACCGGAAACAGGTGTTCTTTCCGCCATCACCTTTTGACTGCAAGTCCTCGTTTTTCTGGCATCCCACATTCTGAGTGATACAGGTCTTTCAAGCTGGGAAACGTCAGTTGACACCAGAATAATGAAACCCAGACTTACACATAGGGTTCAGTAGCCCCGTACCAACCTCCGCCAGATCTGTGATCTCATCTTCCACTTCCTTTTCTTTCCCTTTCCTCCCTGCACTCTTCTTTTGTCTGATTGCCGCTTCCGCTTTCTTTCCTGCTGTGAATCCCGCCTGGAAGACCATTTGTTGGTGCAATGTCAGCGAAGGATAACACTAAAACAAGTTTAAAAAATCCGGAGAAAGGAGAATCTGATCCAGTAAGACACACCCTTTCCCAGTCCCAGTCCAGGGACTCGATATCGGTGTTGGAGAACGAATATTGAAAGATTTTGAGCTTCACCAGAGGTTCCGGAATCATCTTCCGCCGGACTTCTTCCTCATCCACCTCTTTCTGCTTCTTCCGGTCTTCTGCCCTCGCATCCCTCCCAACCTTCCATTCCTGTGCACCCCTCTCCAATTCTGTCTTTTCCGCCTCCCATTCCACAATTCACTGTAGCGCCTGCTATTAAAAAGCAGCTTCAGAGCCTTGTTTTTGTGTGATTTTGGCATAAAACAGATAATAAATGACTAGGTAATATGAGTACTAGAGCGAGTCCTGAGCGGCTAGTAAAAGGCTCAGATCCTAGCATAAAGAGAAGAATAGCGCCTTGGAGGTGCCTCTCCTTATCTCTGAAAACTGTAGGAGTTGTATAACTGAAGAAAGTATCACTTCAGAGGCACAACTAGGACCTGTAGTCATATCAAGGGAATATCTCCAGTGGCTCGGAGGCATTGTACTAAGGATTAGAATATTAGAATCAGACTTGACAAAGACCCGTACTAGTAGAGCTGGACAGAGGAAGTCACCGCAGAAGCATGGATGATCGGAAAGTGAGACTAAGTTGAGCCTCAGAAGCTCGGTTTAAGGTTGAGGCCTCGCTTTGGAGGCATGATTGATTCAAGTATACTAAGTATACTACGGGTTACGCTAGTCATCCATATTGGCTAGAGCTACCTCGTCCCAACCAAAGTAATTATTTACGTTGGAATCTTCAGGATAATAAGAATCAATGAAGGTTTCATGATCTAGATAATCGGTATAGAATGGGTCACATAAGATAGGATTATAGAAAGAGAAGGATTGAGAGAGCCAACGACCCATGACAGGGGAGTACTTGAAGAACGAGAGCTTGGTATAGTCAAGCTTTGGAGGTGCTGGGCACTCAGCACAACTGACGACGGCATCGATCCAAGCGTTGATGGCACCAGGAGTACGAGCGGGTTTGAAGTTGAGGAAACCAACTCGAGCAATGGACTCGGTGACCATGTCAATGACAGACCTGGCGTCATGAGGAACAAAGTGGTCAAAGGTATCCTCGCAGAGATAGATTTTGTCCTGGATCATGTTGTAGCAAATCACATAGCCCCAGTAGATGGATCTGTGGCAACTGAGGAAGAACTGCTTGAAGATGATTCTGAGGATAGCTTCTTGTTCTGCATCGAATGGAATGGGTAGGATGATGCGGCACTCCTTGATGATGAGCCGGCATAACGCCTAGCGCAGAGGACTACAACATGGCTACACTACTACTTACCAGAGCGGAGTTTAGAGAGATAGAGGCAAGACGCAGAAGCTCAAGCACACTGTAGATTCAGGTAGAGAACTACGAGCTTATATACATGAAGATACAATAGAGTTACCATATAAGGATGATAATAGAAATTGTACATATGAGCATAATGAACAATGAAGAATAGAACAATAGTGAATGCATTGTCCCGCATAATACAATGACAGGAAGTATGAACCGGGACTTCAGATATACTGGGATCTAATTATAGTCCACGGATTTAACACACCCCCTCGCTAAGTGCAGCTGAAAAGCGCATCTGAGCAAATCAAGTGGACGAATAAAATTCAAAAGTCCAAGGTGATCTCTGAACCGTAAGAACTTCTCATGTCCGAGATTCTTCATAAACATATCTGCGGGATTATAGACTCCTTCAATAAAGAACAACTCGACTTTGCCATCTTCAACACACGATCAAATATAATGATATCAAATATCAATGTGCTTGGTTCGGCGTTCTTGAACCAGATTAGATGCAATGAAGATGGAGCCCTGATTGTCTCCGCAGATTGGAATAGGACCTAAGTCGATTCCAAGTTCAGAGAGTAGTGATCTTATCCAGGAAGCTTGATGACTGCAATCCAACAGTGCCATATACTCAGCCTCAGTGGAAGAAAGAGCTACAGTCTTCTGGGCATGTGATTGCCATGAGAAGATGCCGCCTGCTAACTTGAAGAAGTAGCCTGTGATCGAACGGCGTTTGATAGGATCGGCAGCCCAATCCGAGTCTGTGAACGCAAGAAGACCTCCATCAGAGTCACCATTGTAGACAAGTGAATAATCTGATGTGCCAGCAAGATAGTGGCAGATATATAGAGCTTTATTGAGGTGTTCCTTCGTTGGATTAGAAGAGAACTGGGAAAGCTTCGTAACTGCATAGGCAATATCAGGACGTGTGCCCAGCATAATGTACAGAAGCAACCCAATCACAGACTGGAATTTGGAGTGAATGGCAGAATTGACTGGACCATGATTGGGAGTTGGCACATAGCCAGCAGGTAAGGGCGTAGGAGCACCTTTTGCATTCTGCATCCCAAAGCGTTCAAGGACTTTCTTCAGATAATCCTTTTGGTCAATCATGATCTTATTGCCTTCGCAACGAATGCTCATGCGGAGAAACTCGCTAGCATCGCCCATATTGCGGCATTCCCATTGAGCCATGAACTCAGCTTTCTTCTTGTCAACAAAAGCTTTGTTAGGACCCATGAAGAGTGCATCGTCAATGTATATGATCGCATACACAACTTCACCACTCTTTGGATCTTTGCAGATGAAGAGTCCAGCATCAGAAGTCAAGTGTTTGAGACCTAGTACTTCCATGGACGAGCTGAGGGTTCGCCACCACTCAAGGGCAGCTTGCTTCAGTCCATATAATGCACGACGTAGGCGTAGTACCTTACGTTCTTGGCCCTTGACTTTGAAGCCTTCAGGTTATTCCATGTAAATCTCCTCAACAAGATTGCCATAAAGAAAGGCATTCTTAACATCAACAGCAGTGATGTACCAGTTCTTGAGAGCTGCAAGAGCGAGCATCATACGAACAGTCTCATAACAAACAACTGGTGAGAAGATCTCATCAAAGTCTACACCTTCGACCTGAGAGAAACCTTTGGCAACAAGTCTAGCTTTCTTGCGACCATTCGACTTAACGTCAAAGACCCATCTATTTCTGATGGCTTTGTGACCTTTAGGCAAGTCACAGAGTTTGAAGACCTTGCGTTTACGAAGTGCCTCAAGTTCTTCGTGGCACGCGTTCTTCCATTCCTTCTGTTGCTCGACAGGCAACTTTAGAATATCGCGGTGTCCACTCTCTGATGTTAGAGAAATCAGGAGTATCAGATGTTGGAAGCAAATTGTGAACTGGAACAGCATTGTTCAACAGGTAAATCACGAATCCTACTCCCCCCTCTTGGGTAAGTCTTTCGACTACGCTTTCTTCCTCATGCGACTTAGTGCTTCCACTGGGTTCTGGAGCAGGCGGAGGCGGAAGTGGACCAGGAATCCCCTTTTTACCACCCTTGCCTTTCCTAGATCACAAAGAGCTAGGACAATCAACTGGATGCGAAGGTTCTTTGTCTCCAGTGATGTTTCTCCAAGTTTTCTTATT
This sequence comes from Marasmius tenuissimus, assembly GCA_029532415.1. Lineage (NCBI taxonomy): Eukaryota > Fungi > Basidiomycota > Agaricomycetes > Agaricales > Marasmiaceae > Marasmius > Marasmius tenuissimus. The sequence goes on from JAQOTA010000038.1 coordinate 214,505, forward strand.
CTCTAAGTCGCGAACAATTTCTGAGGGTTTATTTGGGTTCCGCTTTTCCCCAAAAATATTACCAGGTTGCGTTGTACCCTTCCGCTGCCTCAAAGACCAGCGTGGACCATCCACTGCTAGTGCAGGCGGAGGAATGGCAGGTTCATCTGGAGGCGTCGGAGGACCAGATTGAGGGAGTGGCACATCCCCTGGCGCAGGGCCACCTGCAGGTTCGTCAACCTGAGGTTCTGATCTCTTAGAAGGTTTGGAGCCACGTCTGAGATTTGGGAATGGAGCATCATCCCAGCCGTCATCAGAGTCTTCATCTCCCAAAGGAATGTTGGGATTTTCACCCAAAGTAAATGGTTCACTACCAACAGGTGTGAAGCCACGAGTTTTGGCATCAGGACACTTATTGTATAGCATCTCATCAAACAGTGCAGTGCTACCTTTGAATACAGAATTATTACTTCACATGAACAGGAAGCCTTTCATCCCATCTTGGTAGCTGATGAAAGTCATCAACTCACTTCGAGGAGCGAGCTTATTCTTCCTACAATCTTTGGGAATAAAGATGTAGGCTGCACAACCCATAACTCAGAGATGTGAAACATCAGGTGCTTTGCCGTAAAGCATTTTGAACAGAGTTCACCAGCTCAATCACTGCACAGGAGTATGATTATAGAGGTGGACAGCGTGCACATGGCAGAATTCTCACCAGGACTGAGGCATACAAGCCTCAAAACAAAGAGCTTCAGCCTTCTCATGAATAGTCCTGTTGAATTGTTCAGCACGACTGTTTTGCTGTGGTGTATACAGTATGCTTTGATCCCTCTGGATCCCATACTCTTTCAATACATCATCGAACTTATCTCCTTTGTACTCTCCCCCTTCATTGGACATCCAGGTTTTGACGACAGCATTGAATTGCATCTTGACCATCGTAAGGAAGTCCCTCAAAGTGGGTACTGCCTTGTCTTTTGTCTTGAGCTTGGAGGTCCAAACATAGGGTGTGCAGTCATCGAGAAAAGAGATGTAGTACTTGTACCAGTGATATGGTTCAGCTGGATACAACTTCAAATCCGAATGTATGTGTTCAAACGGTTTAGAAGCTCTAGTAGTAGAGTTGGGGAACAATTTCTCATGCATCTTGCCTTCAGCACAACCATGACACAGAGGTGTCTTCTTAGTAGGCATTTTAAGGTCAAGTGAGAAACCTTGTGTATGTTTCTGAGCTTTATTCAGGGCTTTATCTGATGGATGCCCAAAGCGTCTGTGCTCAATACCGTAGTCGATGTTGTAAACGACTGACTTGGCCATTAAAACCTCAGCAGATGCTTTCTGCGAGTGTACCCAATAAATGGTTTGACCAGGCATATGAGGGTAGGAAACAAGTGACTGTCGTCGCTGCGATGAGTAGAAGGCTAACTTCTTCGTGTTTCCATGAATTGATAGACCATCTTGAAGGAACTCTCCTATGGATAGCAAGTGTATATCCAATTGCGGTATGTAATAGACAGGATAGAGACGTGAAATGCACTCAATAAGTTTCCCGTCATGTCCTTCAACGTTATGCTTGATGAAGACAGTACCTTTACCCTTGATCTGTATAGGGTTGCCCTTATTTGCAGTATTTACGATAGGACCATCAAGCGATTCATATTCAGCGAAGTCATTCATGTCATTCGTGAAATGAGAGGAGGCATCAGAATCAAGGGGCCAACCCTGTGCATTACTCACACTTTTCTTTCCCTTACATTGAGTACACCCCACAAAGTGGGAACTGATTGCATGACAATATTGTACAAGTGACACCAGATCACTACAACTACCGCACAAACTACTGATACCAACTAATTGGGAGCAGCGCTGTAGATTTGCATCAGCTTGGGAAAGCAGGTCAAGGTATGGTACTTGCCTGTCATTGTGGAACAATCCGAGAGAGACATCATCTGGGATGTCCTCTACTCCTGCAGCTTTGGCAATATCGTTGTCAACTGTCAGCAATCACCAGATCTGACCTGGTGACACGTCGCACTAAGCTTTCAGACAAGAGGGAACAAGGCAAAGATAAGAGAACTCTATACTGGTGAGGAATAAACCAGCTCAAGACTGGGGAATACATGCAGAATATCTACTTCTTATATACTACTGAGAGGACTACGGTGTGTGTCTACGGTGAGGTATGACATCAAGGTATGACATCGTGAAACAGTATCTGAAACAGGACCAACATGTGTCTACAGCATGTGGGTCCCTTCATGTATCTACCATGTGTCTACATGATAAGATACAAGTCATGTGAGGGATAAGATATAGATAAGATGGAAAATGATAAGATAAGGAGAAAAGATAAGATAGGAGGGAAATTCATGACATCAACGTCGTTACCGAATAGAGAAATCATATCGTCCATACCACCATCAGATCCCCAGTCCATCTCTACATCTTCATCAGGATCAACGCTGCGAGAGCGTTTAGAAGAAGTAGGAGAAGGATGTCCAGTTCCTTCATCTTCCAAATCGTCCTCCAGAACTTGCTTGGACGAGGAACCAGGCTTCAAGATACAATCCTGGAGCGAATGATTGGCGGTGGATGTGACAATCTGTTCGAACAGTTTGAGATGCCACGCTGTCTTAGGGACACCAAGTCTGTCAGCAAGTGAACATGCTTCACGTACATCATCAAATACTGACTCGGATGGCTTGAAGCCGGTGAAGGACTGCATGGCAGCCGGATTCTTCTTGACAGCGGGAGCAACGGTGCTGTCACAAGACTTGTCCCAGTGACCAGTGAAGTGTGCTGGGGGTGGTGATCCCCCAGCACGGCTAGGACGAACCAGGCACTGGGCACTAAACAATGATCGAGAAGTGATCAGGCGTGTTGCACCTTTGGCATACCTCCCTTGTACTTGTACATTGAGATATTGACCGTACTAAGGGCACAGTTGGCACTGATAGCCAACGCAAAGCTCAACTGGACTGGAAGGCAAGGGACTAAGAAAGAAAGGAACAGCGTACCAAAGAATCAAGTAGGAGTTCTGGCTGAACCATTGAACTATTACCCGGTATCCAAGGAACCAAGATTGGATATAGTGGGGCGGCCATATGAATGGCAGGACGTCATAACTATCCAAGTTACAGAAGGGACATCGACCTGGCTATGAACAGCTGGGTAACTCCATGAATATAGGCATCTAGTAGCACTTCGGAGGCAAGTACTTTGCTTCAGACGAAGGGAGTATATGCTTCGGAGGCAGACAGAACAGGATGACCTATGACGATTGAAGGGTCTAGAACCGGAGAATCAATGCTGCAGAGGCAGATAGGCAGAACGGAACCATCAATAGGAGAGACCCGGAAGAAAAGAATGTTAGAGAATGTTCGAGGCTGATGATACTTCCGAAGCAAATTGTTGGTTTTGACTTTGGGGTTCAAAAGCGTAGATTAAACACAAAACTCTCCCAGTAGATTCCAAAGTAGGTAGTTTATGCCTCCGAGGCATGGTTTATTCGATATTTGTATGATTCGGTTGAATTAGAGCATCCTAGAGTATATAAGCAGTGGGGTTTTCATGAAGGATCCCCAAGCAATCCATACAATTAGTATTCAGAGGATACAAAGCTATTCCACTTGTTGGGTAGTCAGTTGACTCGGGAGCGCTTCTGGAGAGACATTAGAACGGAATAGAACTTTGTTTGCCCAAACCTAGAAAATCCATTGAACACTTGCTTGACCTTGACTTTGCATTGTTTGTCTGCGATGCCGACTTGACTGGCTGAGCTATTGTTGAACTTCCAAAGCTAATTGGGCTGAGGATATTGTTCGCCGTTGACAGTTGGTCTTCGGTTATTGACAGACTTGATTGGAGTCTTAATTGCCATTGTTTGATTTGATTGTCTTGTTGCCCCTCGCTGTTCGAGTGGTTCTGAAGCTAGTTGAAGCCTAAGAACGCACTTCCGAAGCACCAAACAAACTCTACACTCCCCAAAACAACCTATAAACCTCTCTTCCGAACCTCACTTTTGACCTCTGAACTGGTTTCAGAGGCAAAGCTACCTCAGTTGGATAGTTTCTTGAGTCAGATTTCCTTCAGCCTACTATTGCAGTCTGGCTAAGAGCGGAACCTACGATCAACACCAATCCCCAATTCCCGCACCCTTCAGCTCGCTCTTGAGTGTTGGGAGGATTTGACCTCAGAGTTAGATTTTATTATACACCGCGAGTGGCGCTTTACACCGCTTCTTGACTTCCGCTTTCTGCTCTTCTTCCCATTGTTCCCATGCTTCATCCCATTTCCTCCATAGCTGGTTCTGTGCGTGTTTCATAGGCAGGTCACCGTTCGGATCCACAGCCGGTTTGGGTTCGTCATACTCCGGAATGTTTTCGTCTGGGCGCAGGGTAGTGAAGGTAAAACCTGTAGGGGTTGGAGTCCAGGATGGCGTAGGTGACATTTCGAGAATTGGGGAACATGAAGTTGGGATCCGCTTGGTGCGGTTCTTATATATCTTTTTCTATTTGTTCCTTGTTTGGTTTTCCAGAATATTCTTTCATGTTCCAGAATGTTCTATCAATTCATCATGTTTCTATTGTTCGTATTTTTTTCCGATCAATTCTGAACTTTTATGTCTTACAAATTTCTTCTTACTTCCTCTGCGGCTCTTGAGGCGAGAGCCTTAAGAGGGGGATACTGTTACATCCATGCTGGTTCCAGGGTTTTCCAAAGGCATCTATCCACCTTCCAGAGATTCCAATACTCGGAATCTACTTTTTGTTTCTCTTTCCTTCATGATCCTTTCCGGAACATGACTTCAGATTCCGATGTCGTGTCCCCAGTACTTACAGATCAGAGATACATATACACTGTTCATTTCCGAGTAGTCCGTAGACTCTACATTCCAACATTCTGCTTTCCATTCTATTATGACTCATCCTGTACATTCCATTCTGACACTTCATTTCCGATTCATCTCTGACTCCGGGACTTTGCCCTCCGTCTCGGATTCTGTACTGTACATACATTCTCTCCCGCTCTTGACTCACATCCTGTACTACGATCGCCGGAACCCCTTCGGAGGTCTCGGAGATTGATACATATATAAGCTAGATACTTTACGGCTTGTATTCCTCAGAATTAAAATCAACTTGGTTTCTGTTTTATCTCATTCATCTCATTCTGTCTCTTTATCTCTATCTCTTCTATCTCTTTATCTTCCTTTCCCTTCCAGTCAAGGACAACTCAACTCAACGGTGTCATTGGTGAAACCTTCGACTATTGTCCAACCATCTGGTCGACCTTCCGGTCGTCAGAATCTCTCTCCAGTCCTGATAAGTCTCTTCCGGCACATCGGCTTCCGTCTCTTCCACTCAGACTTCCATCCAGGCTGTCATATCAGCACGATCCTAACACTCCTGTAGAAATAGAACAAGACATTGATTCTGATTCCAACTAGCAATGTCAGATTAATCCGACAAATGAGCCTGAAACCATACCAGTTCAGGTTCCTTAGCCAGATGTCGAAATGGACATGGATGAATTGATGCAAGATCTAGCTCAGGAAGGGGGAGTAAATTACACCAACTATCTGCTTTCATGTGTCGCAGAGTTGCCAGAGAGTAACTTAGACAACGTTCGTGAATGGACTTGTAAAAAGATCCAAACACACCCGAACGATGAAATTCCAAAATGGGAAGCAGCCTGCAAACTGGAATTACAATCACTCAATGACAGACATGTCTATGATGTTGTAACATTGCCAAAAGACCATAAGGCAATTAAATCACGTTGGGTATTCGATGTTAAATCAAATGGCAGACTAAAGGCCAGAGTTGTTGCAAAGGGATATTCGCAAAAAGAAGGGATAGATTATAACGAGTTGTTTTCTCCAGTTGTACGTTATGAAACTGTTACATCCATGCATCTTACCCTGGTCTATCTCACCTAGTCACATCACACTTGGCTAGTCACATCACCTCCGGACCCATTCCGAGTATTTCCGGGTATTTCCGGGCTATTATTCTAGCTCATTCCAACACTATTCCATCCCCGGCACTCAACCCTCACTTCCGCGGTTCAGTCTCTCACACCAAGTCCATCCCCGGAACCTCCACCATTTCCGCCTCCGCTCCCGGGACTACTTCTATTCTTCATTCTGACTTATTCTGACTTACTTATCTCCGACTTCCGAGATATTCCCACGCTCACTTATTCTATTCATATCTTCATTCCATCACGCACTTATTCATTTCCGGTTCATTTCCCTTCCGGTACACTTCTCCCCGTATTTGACTTCCATATGATACATCAACCTTTCCCGCACTTGACTCACTTATGATTCATTCATTTACTATAACCCTATATAAGCTCTATACTTCTATCCTGTATCAGGAGACTCGAAATCAACCAGAATCACCCTGGATCAACCAGGACTCACCTGGATACTTCTCTATTATGTCTTTCCTTCTCTCTCGCAACTTGTCCTCTTAGTCTAGTAGAAGGACAGCTCAGTTCATGGTGCTGTTGGCGAAACCTTCAGCTACTGTCTGCTCTAGATCCGTTGCTCCCACACTCCTTCATCTTATCTCTTTCCAATCCATCTATCCGACAGCATATAAAATCCCATATCTTATCTTATCCCTATCCGATCCGCACGATCCTAACAGTATTTCGAGTCTTTACCTGGACTGAGAATGCTGTCATGACTTCATATCCGAGCATCCCGGCATCTACCCACCTTCTCCGAGATTAATTCCGGACTTAGGTCGGTTCTCGCGGTGTTCATTCTTCATTACGACACTTATGTCACTCATGTCGCCCTCACACCCCTTCCGGGGTTATCCTTCCATTCTATCCGCCACCCATACCTTGTCCCGCGTTTGGTTTAGCTCTGGGTTCTCTTCCGGCACTCCCGGCATATTCATAAATCAACATATACATTACTTTCCCACGCTTTCCTCACATCGGACATTCCATCCTTCCGACATTCATCTCTCATCCCGACATTCACCTCACTTCATACATCCCGACAACTCTCTTCCCCGACTCAGGATCTATCCGGGACTTGATAGCAGTACTCTACTCTGTGGTTCTAACCGTTCTTAGCCTGTCTTGGATCCGGTCATCTCCACTTCGGATGTCTTGGCCATTTCTAGTGCACTCTGACCTTGTGCCGTGCTGCACTCTCTACGGTTTCCTTCTGGGACCATCTCTTCCGGGTTGTTGGCTCTCAGTACCACTTCCCACCTACTCGGAGTTCATTCTCCACTCGGCTTTCGCCATCTCTTCTTCCGGTTTAGCTCTCTGCTTAGTTCTTGATTCACTCTGACTCCACCACTCGGATCCGTTGATCTCATGGTAGGCAGCAGAACACTCATATCAGAACAACAGCTGGAGTTGGATCCGCGCGCACCTCCGACTCGTACAGGTGTACTCTTGGAGGTTCACTCTTCCTCTTCCCTTCCCTGGCTTCCATGCTTTGCTCCGACGCCATCTCATTTGGGGACTCTCGCCTCCGGGCCCGCCATTCTGGCACTTTTCTACCTTCGGGTATGTTTCTTTATGTCTTTATGACCTCCGGTCACTTCCGGCCATTTACTGTTTATTACTATCATACTTTTACATCATTTATCTTCAACTTTTACACTTACAACTTTCTTCCATCTTCCTTCCTTCCTTTTCTATACCTTGTCCGAGTTTACCTCCGACGTTTTCGAGTTTTTGGTTTTTCTCGCCATTTACATAATTTTCGGATGTGTTTTCTCCGACGTTCGGACTTGTTTTGAATTGCTTTTGCTTCCGCTTCGGACTTTTGCGCTTCCGACATGTCTGTACCTTCATTTATCATTTTCTACTGGCCTTCCGCGCTGCTTCCGCTTTTTTCGCGTTTTTCTCTTCTCTTTTATTTTTCTTGGGTTACCTTCCACCTTCCGAGTTGTTACTTCCGAGTTTTGAAGGTTTATTTTCGACTTTCGCTTCCGCCACTTTCCGCTTCCTTCCGCGCTCCTTCCAAGCTGCTTCCGAGTTTTTTCACACTTTTCTCATTTCTTTCATTTTCTCGGGTTTCCTTCTGGCTTCCGCTTCTGTGCTTCCGAGTTTTTGAATTTTAACATCGTCTTTCCTTCCGGTTTGCTTCCGCGCCGCTTCTTTTCCCTTCTCGGAACCTTTTTCTTCCGGGTTGAAATTTTATATTGTCAATTTCGACGTTTTCAAGTATTTTCTCTTTTTTCTTTCCGCCGGAGGTGTTTCGGCTCCGAGCCTCGGAGGTTTTTCGGAATCCAACATTATTTTTCGGAATCTTCACTTTGGGTCCTTTTTCTCCGGTCGATTTTTTGACTTCATTTATTTCTGCCGTGCACTGCCCGTTTTTTTTTGGCAATTGTTTCTCTGTTTTCTTCACTTCTGTTTGGCTTCTTTTTGGATGCTTTTCAGTACAAGTTTCATCTATTCTTTTACCTATTTTTCATACCTACTATCATTTTCTCACGACTATCCACTCTCTTTCAATTCTTTTATTTTCTCTTCATCCCTCCCTCCCTCCCCACTACGTTGGATAACTCTCAATGGTTCTTGGGGCAAGAACCTTAAGAGGGGGATACCGGTATCATCTCGCCTCATCTCATGGTCACTCAGATCATTTTAGGTCATTCAGCCACCTTTTCGGCACTTCAGCCACTCTCTAGTCACTTCGACATATCCTTCTTGGCTACCGACCTCATCCTCTCCCCAGTCGCATCTCATGCCTTCTGGACTCCTGCCGGGCCCTTCCCAACCTAGTTTCCCACCTTTCTCATTGTGCGTACTTCACCCATACTGTTGTATTCACATTCTACTTCACTATTTCTATCACTTTATTCATTTACTTATCCACTTCTACCATCCTCTCCCTTTACTTATCCCATCACCATATCATTCCAATCATCTACCCATCTCCTCCATTCACTTTATCCTATCATCCTTCTACCTATCTCTTATCATCCCTTCATCCCTTTTCACCTTATCATTTGTCCACTTTTCACCTTCTATCATTTTATCCCTTCACACCTACCTTGCCACTTCCTCATTCCTTGTTGGGTTTTCACCTGATATTCTTATCCTATTCTATCCTCCATTCATCTTCACTTTTCATGGCCATCACTCAGGTCAAATATTCACATACATATCTTGTCTTCCCTTTGCTGCACTATTACTGTGTATGCTATCCAGAACCTTCAGGGACTGGTGTTTACTTCTCTCTTTATTCACATGTTTCACCTTTTCTATACCTTTTACCTTTACATTTCATGTCTTTGGTCTGCTTCGCAGCCAAGATTCTTGCCTTTCATTATGTTTTACATTGTTTGAGACTTTGTAGACTTATCTTTGGCTGGCTTGTCCACTTCTCTTTTCTCCTCCATTTCTTTCCTCCTTACTTTTGCATTTTGCGCCCGTCTCTCTTTCCTTTATCTTCACTGTTCTGCTTGACTTATGTTGGGCTGAATTGGTGGGGGGCTTACTTTTCTTTGTCTTTTCCTTTTCCTTGCTTTCATCTCCTCTCCCTTGTCACTTCCCATCTCTTTTCTTTACCTACATCCTTCACTCATGGACTACTCTTGATGGTTCTTGTGGGCAAGAACCTTAAGAGGGGGATACTGTTACATCCATGCATCTTACCCTGGTCTATCTCACCTAGTCACATCACACTTGGCTAGTCACATCACCTCCGGACCCATTCCGAGTATTTCCGGGTATTTCCGGGCTATTATTCTAGCTCATTCCAACACTATTCCATCCCCGGCACTCAACCCTCACTTCCGCGGTTCAGTCTCTCACACCAAGTCCATCCCCGGAACCTCCACCATTTCCGCCTCCGCTCCCGGGACTACTTCTATTCTTCATTCTGACTTATTCTGACTTACTTATCTCCGACTTCCGAGATATTCCCACGCTCACTTATTCTATTCATATCTTCATTCCATCACGCACTTATTCATTTCCGGTTCATTTCCCTTCCGGTACACTTCTCCCCGTATTTGACTTCCATATGATACATCAACCTTTCCCGCACTTGACTCACTTATGATTCATTCATTTACTATAACCCTATATAAGCTCTATACTTCTATCCTGTATCAGGAGACTCGAAATCAACCAGGTTTCAACCAGAATCAACCTGGATCAACCAGGATTCACCTGGATACTTCTCTATTATGTCTTTCCTTCTCTCTCGCAACTTGTCCTCTTAGTCTAGTAGAAGGACAGCTCAGTTCATGGTGCTGTTGGCAAAACCTTCAGCTACTGTCTGCTCTAGATCCGTTGCTCCCACACTCCTTCATCTTATCTCTTTCCTATCCATCTATCCGACAGCATATAAAACCCCATATCTTATCTTTATCCCTATCCGATCCGCACGATCCTAACAGAAACTGTATGATTTCTACTAGCACTAGCAGCACTGGAAGATTGGGATATCTCAGTGTTGGACATCAAGACGGCATTCCGTTATGGTGCTTTAGATGAGGAGATATACATGGAACAACCCAAAGGCTTCGTTACGGACTCCAGCAAGGTTTGGAGGTTATGCAAAGCATTATACAGATTAAAACAGGCTTCACAAGCTTGGTGGCAACAGTGTACTGAATCCATGAAATGTTTGGGATTCAAAATATGCCTATTTGATGCTGGCATATATGTCTTCAACAAAAATGGCAAAGTTGTAATTGCTATTGTTGTTACATCCATGCATCTTACCCTGGTCTATTTTACCTAGTCACGACACACTTGGCTATTCACAACACTTCCAGACCCATTCCAGGTACTTCCAGGCTATTATTCTAGTCCATCCCAACACTATTCCATCCCCGGCACTCAACCTTCACTTCCGCGGTTCAGTCTCTTACACCAAGTCCATTCCTGGAACCTCCACCACTTCCGCTTCCGCTTCCAGGACTCTTCCATCTTATTCTGACTTGTTCTGACTTACTTATCCCCGACTTCTGAGATATTCCCACGCTCACTTATTCTATTCATATCTTCATTCCATCACGCACTTAGGGCCTGTTCGGTAAAAAGTTACCGGTAAAAGACATCGTGATATATTCCCTTATTTGGAAGGAGAAGTCGCAAAATTCATCATCAGCGAGCCACAAAACACGCCAAAATCATTGTGCTCCTTCCATATAAGGAAGATTATCACGATATCTTTTACCGGCAACTTTTTACCGAACAGGCCCTTATTCATTTCCGGTTCATTTCCCATCCGGTACATTTCTCCCCGCATTTGACTTCCATATGATACTTCAACATTTCCCACATTTGACTCACTTATGATTCATTCATTTACTATAACCCTATATAAGCTCTATACTTCTATCCTGTATGGGAAGACTCGAAATCAACCAGGACTCGCCTGGATACTTCTCTATCATGTCTTTCCTTCTCTCTTGCAACTTGTCCTCTTAGTCTAGTAGAAGGACAGCTCAGTTCATGGTGCTGTTGGCGAAACCTTCAGCTACTGTCTGCTCTAGATCCATTGCTCCCACACTCCTTCATCTTATCTCTTTCCTATCCATCTATCCGACAGCATATAAAATCCCATATCTTATCTTATCCCTATCCGATCCACACGATCCTAACAATTGTTTATGTTGATGATGCTTTATTTATGGGAAATGATTGCGCCCAAATCAAACGATTGAAAGGTGACTTCATGAAGATCTGGGAATGTTGAGACCTTGGCGAGCCTGAAGAATTCCTGAGGATGCAAATTGTTCGTGACCGGAAGAATCGCTGGATCATACTTGATCAACAGGACTACCTCAGAAAGATTATTTACAAATTCAGACTTCTGAACGCCAGGACGGCATATATGCTATTACCTAGTGGTTACAACCTGGCCAAATATGATGGTCTGGTTGACACTCAGATAAGACAATGATTCCAATCTGTTATCAGTTCATTACTTTATCTGGCATTGGGAACACAACCAGACATATCTTTTGCTGTAATCAAAATATCTCAGTATGGTGCAAATCCTACGAAGGAACACCTACAGAAGGCATTGCATATTGTCAAGTATCTGAATGACACAAAGTCATATGAACTTGTTTACAATGGCAAATCAGACCAAGGGCTTATCGCTTTTGCTGATTCTGATTGGGCAACTGATATGGATGACTGAAAATCGCAGACAGGATATCTTGTCAAGCTTGCTGATGCACCAGTCTCATGGATTTCTCAGAAACAAAAGACAGTTGCATTATCATCCACCGAAGCCGAATATATGGCTCTATCTGATTGTACACATCAGATTTCATGGATGAAATTGTTACTTAATGAACTTGGTTACCCAGTGAAATCGATACCTTGTGTTAGCGATAACCAAGGCACAATATTTCTCAGTAGCAATGAAGTCTCTGAGAAGCGAACAAAACATATTGATGTTTGTTATCATTTCATCAGGGGTGCAGTCACGGATCAAAAAGTTAAAATCTTTTATGCTCTGACAGCGGATCAACCTGCAGATCTTCTTACAATGAATCTTGCACAACCCAAGTTTGAAAAGTTTAGACAAGCTTTAGGTTTAACCTTCCACTAATTCAATCTATGCATGACGAACTTAGTGAGGGGGAGTGTTGAACATGATGGGTATCATGTGATACATAGTTGTTGTGTTATTTACATGTCACACATTATTTATAGAGCTACGCCTCTATGAACACTTGCGTTCTCATGCAAGAAGAATCTATGTAGCTATTGCTTCACAAATGACACTGTAGATACTCACTATGTAGTACTTGCATCAAGTATGATGCTCATAGTCCTTAGTGCGAGGCACAATGGACTTTAGTAGCTAAGCAGGCCAATAGGACTGCAGACACACTCATTAGTATTATGACTATACAGCTAAATACCTACTTCTTGTAGTAGTTTCATACAATGATAATGTCTCTTACATGTATTGAAACTTGTGTATAAAAGCTGGTATTCCAAGGCCTTAAGCCTTAGGGCAATCTACTTGATTATCACCTCTCAAGCATCTCAAAGCACTCTTCTAACTAGCTCTACAAGCTATCTAACCCAAGGTGAGGTTTAGGACATTATAACCCACTGTGCAGTTTGACTATGCTGGCTCATCACATCACCCTCCAAAGTCTCAACTCTCTTGTCCCAAAACTAATGGTAAAATGCTCCAGCAGCTGATCCCATTAGTTCTGAGGAGCTCAAATGGAAGCTATCTAGTAATAATAATGTGGCATAGTAGATACACTACATGCAGTACAGACTGGAAGCCACTCGAGGTGTGGCGTGCGGCGTGCCAACATCCAAACAGAGGTCATTGCCATATACCCTCTACACTCGTTGCGCGTCTCTTCTTGGTGACACCCTCAATCCGACGCACAGGAAGTCGGACATATGTATGGCGGAGTTGGTCACGTGGTGGGTCGGAAATGTCCGGTGCCGGAAATGCTGCTGGTAACCGGTTGTCACGCTCGGTGGGTCCTCTGGCAGTATTTGTTCTTCTCCCACAGTTGTCAGTCTATCAATAAAGCAAGTACGAAAATGAGTCAAGATGAAACGAAAAACAAATTTTGTGACATACAAACCACAACTCTGTACAAAATCAAGGAATCACGGTGTAAAGCGCCACTCGCGGTGTATAATATAATCTAACTCGTAGGTCAAATCCTCCCAACACTCAAGAGTGTAGCTGAAGGGTGCGGGAATTGGGGATTGGCGTTGATCGTAGGTTCCGCTCTTAGCCAGACTGCAATAGTAGGCTGAAGGAAATCTGACTCAAGAAACTATCCAACTGAGGTAGCTCGCCTCTGAAACCAGTTTGGAGGTCAAAAGTGGGGTTCGGAAGAGAGGTTTATAGGTTGTTTTGGGGAGTGTAGAGTTTGTTTGGTGCTTCGGAAGTGCGTTCTTAGGCTTCAACTAGCTTCAGAACTACTCGAACAGCGAGGGGCAACAAGACAATCAAATCAAACAATGGCAATTAAGACTCCAATCAAGTCTGTCAATAACCGAAGACCAACTGTCAATGGCGAACAATATCCTCTGCCCAATTAGCTTCGGAAGTTCAACAATAGCTCAGCCAGTCAAGTCGGCGTCGCAGACAAACAATGCAAAGTCAAGGTCAAGCAAGTGTTCAATGGATTTTCTAGGTTTGGGCAAACAAAGTTCTATTCCGTTCTAATGTCTCTCCAGAAGCGCTCCCGAGTCAACTGACTACCCAACAAGTGGAATAGCTTTGTATCCTCTGAATACTAATTGTACGGATTGCTTGGGGGATTCTTAATGAAAACCCCACTGCTTATATACCCTAGGAGGCTCTAATTCTACCGAATTGTACAAATATCGAATAAACCATGCCTCGTAGGCATAAACTACCTACTTTAGAATATACTTGGAGAGTTTTGTGTTTAATCTACGCTTTTGAACCCCAAAGTCAAAACCAATAATTTGCTTTGGAAGTATCATCAGCCTCGAACATTCTCTAACATTCTTTTCTTCCGGGTCTCTCCTATTGATGGTTCCGTTCTGCCTATCTGCCTCTGCAGCATTGATTCTCTGGTTCTAGACCCTTCAATCGTCATAGGTCATCCTGTTCTGTCTGCCTCCGAAGCATATACTCCCTTCGTCTGAAGCAAAGTACTTGCCTCCAAAGTGCTACTAGATGCCTATATTCATGGAGTTACCCAGCTGTTCATAGCCAGGTCGATGTCCTTTCCGTAGCTCGGATAATTCTGAGGTCCTGCCATCCATATGGCCGCCCCACTATATCCAATCTTGGTGCCTTGGATACCGGGTAATAGTTCAATGGTTCAGCCAGAACTCCTACTCGATTCTTTGGTACACCATTCCTTTCTTTCTAGTCCCTTGCCTCCCAGTGCAGTTGAGCACTGTGTTTTGCCACCAGCACCAACTATGCCCTTAGTACAGTCAATATCTCCATGTACAAGTACAAGGGAGGTACCTCGATGGTGCAACTCCTTTGATCACTTCTTGATCATTGTTTAGCGCCCAGTGCCTGGTTCGGATCCACGCCTCCAAAGCGCTAATTTCCTAGTTTCCGAAGTAAAATTTCCATTTCAGCGGCCAGTCCAGAGGTCAGTAAAAGCAAGTGCTAGGTTGTCCCAATTCCTTGCTTACTTTTCCCCAAGCGTACTATGGCACGCTTGCATAACATTGAAGACCACTTTCGCAACTTACTCTATAGTAAGCCTTTCTACTTTCTAGATTCCGAGGCGGCCTTCTGACTTCTTCTCCAGAGTTGTATAAGCTCTGGTGGTATCCAGAAGATTACTCTGATAAGATCAAGGAGTGCCGCATCATCCTACCCATTCCACTCGACGCAGAACAAGAAGCTATCCTCAAAATCATCTTCCAGCAGTTCTTCCTCAGTCGCCACAGATCCGTCTACTGGGGCTACATGATTTGTTACGACATGATCCAGGACGAAATCTATCTCTGCGAGGACACCTTTGACCACTTCATTCCTCACGACGCCAGGTCTGTCATCGACATGGTCGCCGAGTCTATTGCTCAAGTTGGTTTCCTCAACTTCAAACCCGCTCGTACTCCTGGAGCCGTCAACGCTTGGATCGACGCCGTCGTCAGCTGTGCTGAGTGCCCAGCACCTCCGAAGCTTGACTATACCAAGCTCTCGTTCTTCGAGTATTCCCCTGTCATGGGTCGTTGGCTCTCTCGATCCTTTTCTTTCTATAATCCTATCTTATGTGACCCATTCTATACTGATTATCTAGATCATGAAACCTTCATTGATTCTTATTATCCTGAAGATTCCAACGTAAATAATTACTTTGGTTGGGACGAGGTAGCTCTAGCCAATATGGATGACTAGCGTAACCTGTAGTATACCTAGTATACTTGAATCAATCATGCTTCCAAAGCAAGGCCTCGACCTTATACCAAGCTTCTGAGGCTCGACTTAGTCTTGCTTTCGAACCATCCATGCTTCTGTGGTGACCTCCTCTGTCTATCCCTACTAGTACGGGTCTTCGTTAAGTCTGATTCTGTTATTCTAATCCTTGGTACGATGCCTCCGAGCCACTGGAGATATTCCCTTGTTATAACTACAGGTCCTAGTTGTGCCTCCGAAGTGATACTTTCGTCAGTTATACGACTCCTACAGTTTTCAGAGATAAGGAGAGATGCCTCCGAGGCGCTATTCTTTCCTTATGCTAGGATCTGAGCCTTTTACTAGCCGCTCGGGACTCGCTCTAGTACTCGTATTACCTAGTCATTTCTTATCTGTTTTATGCTAAAATCGCACAAAAACAAGGCTCTGAAGCTGCTTTTTAATAGCAGGCACTACAACGGCAAGAACAAGTCTCTCAGGTACGAGAAATTGAAAACGAAACTTGAAAACAGCGATATTTATTTTGTCCGGCATAGACCACCATAGGTGAGGACCTGCATACGCCGTTGATCGAAACCTTTTGATTTGTTTCGATTTGAGACGAGTACTTTCGATTAGACTCGAGCCAGATCGCCCCGTCAGAGTTTTGAAGATAGTCGTTCAAAAGCTGCTGCGTGGCGACTGGTACGGAATACCAGCCCTTTGGCGGGGTCGGAGTTAAGTCAGGTGATTGTTTGACTTGTCCTCTTTCCTTCGTCTTGAAACATATGTTCTGGTTTCAAACTCGTCTGATTAACTTGAAAACTATGTCATGTTGAACGTGATGGATATCATGTGATACATTGTTGACGTGTTATTTACGCATTACACACTATTTATAGAGCTACGCATCTATGAACACTTGCGCTCTCATGCAAGAAGAATCTACGTAGCTATTGCTTCACAAATGATACTGTAGATACTCACTACGTAGTACTTGCATCAGGTATGATGCTCATAGTCCTTAGTGCGAGGCACAATGGACTTTAGTAGCTAAGCAGGCCAATAGGACTGCAGACACACTCATTAGTATTATGACTATATGGCTAAATACCTACTTCTAGTAGTAGTTTCATACGATGGTAATGACTCTTACATGTACTGAAACTTGTGTATAAAAGCTGGTATTCCAAGGCCTTAAGCCTTAGGACAATCTACTCGATTATCACCTCTCAAGCATCTCAAAGCACTCTTCTAACTAGCTCTACAAGCTATCTAACCCAAGGTGAGGTTTAGGACGTTATAACCCACTGTGCAGTTTGACTATGCTGGCTCATCATGTCAAACGAGTCTAATAGAAGTCAGGATCAACGAGTTATGTTTTTTTTTGCGAAATGCTACGGAATGATCGAGATATCGGTAGGTCTTTTCGGGTTAGGGGCTCTTGTTCCTTTACCTCCATGCCGCCCGCACCTCGCAAACGACGACACTCAGATGCAGATTATCAAGCTTCTAGCTCGGTCAGAAGAAGTGTTGGGGCTTCTAAGCGCAGAAAGACAAAACCAGCCACTCCCGAGCCTGAACCAGAGCCTTCAGTGGCAGCCGACTCCCTGCCTGTGACACCACAGCACTACGACGACCCCATCCCAGACCTCGACATGGAAATGCCTACCAGTAGTGCTCCAGGATCACCAACATCCAAAAATGATCAAGTCCTCCCGGAGGACCCAGTTCTTCCTCTGTTTCCTTCTCCCGAGATACCTTCAACTCCCCAACGCAACCGCGTACTAACAGTACCAGAGTCAGGGCGCTCTATCCTCGAAGGAACTCCAAGCCCTGTGACAGCGAGGGCCGGTCGCCCCTGGCGTGTTCGAAGACCGCATCGGAACCCACTGGGAAGCATAGATATGTCCAAGCCAGGCCCGCGACATTTTCTAACCCTGGAGCAATTGGCAAAGGCACAGGAGGAGTCTGCGCAGATGAATAGGGAGCTGGAGGCACAACTCGCAAGCCGACAAAAGGCAGAGAAGGCTCAAGATATATGGAGAAAAATAGACAGGCCGGAGGATGAAGGTGGATTTGGGTTCACGAGTCTGAACGAGTTTTTCGAGGGTGTGTTTGGGACCGGTGCCAATACCCAGAACAAGATCAATGTTACACGGTATCTGCGAGATCACGGCAATACACTTGCCACCATGATGTTCAAGCGCTCACCTGTGGCCTTTGAGAAATTTCTTACTGGAGATCTGATGCAGGACGAGCTACAGAAGGAAGGGGAGGCTATCCAAAGCTTCTTTTCCCGCAGAAAGGGGTCTTCTATTCACTCTGTCCTCGACGACTTTGATATGGATTCCCTCGAGTCAAAATTGAAGGAGGCTGCACCGAATTTATGGTCTATTCTGCTGTCAGTTGGTAGTGTGGAGGATGAGAAGGGGTCTACATCTCAGGCTTGACGCAGCAAGGAAATTGTGAGTGGGACACCACTTCAAATGGAAGCTTTAGCTTGATTTCTTAACCCTCAAGGTCTTTGTCTGCATTTGCGCCATGCTGTCGGTCATCCGATCACAGAAGGCTAATAACTTTCAAGTTGTCATCGGGCTCTTTCTCCTTGGGTCTGGAGCGACGAAACGAGAGATAGATGTCCTCGCGCATGCTGGCATCTCTTGTTTGTACACCACAGTGATGGACCACATTCGGGCTCTCTCCGCGGAGAACCTCAAAATTGTACAAGAAATCATCCGAGTCGTGATGTATTTCTTAGTGTGGGACAACGTGAACTTTGCATTCCGTGTGGAGTCTCAACGTTTCGACTCCAAGGACCACTTTGACAGTGGTACGACAGCCTCTCTAATTGCCACCTGGGACCCCTACACCACCAATTGGGCGCGGAGCTCAACTGATATTGTCAATTGGTTTGGCAGCTGAGGGGGCCAAGCGGAGTAATTTCTGAGGCCTGTACGAGCCAATCTTGAGAGTGCTGTCAACCTCTCTTTCTCGGCTCAGTTCAATCTCAACCCGGACTCAATTCAGCGTCGGTCAAAGAGTCCTTCTTCAGAGCGGTCAGGTGATGTTGAACTTGAGTTTCTGCCGTGCGTTCTTTTTCCTTCAAGTTCCTTTCTCTCCCTCATCTCCCCATGATCATTGAAAAGGACCACTAACACACGATTGCACGTCATGGACAGTTTACAGTGAAAGGGATATCCAGATGAAGCAGATGTGTGCAAGGTGCATGGCCCACAATACTGTCTTTCTTGATTAGCATTGACGCCAATTGTTTTTCATGCCTCGTCTCCCTAGCCCTTTGCTCTACCGCTCGCTGTCTTGTGCCCTGTCACTGCCCTCTGAATCTTGTCGAAATCTCATCTGGTTGGCTGGCTCTCATAAGCTCTGATACTCCTGGCTCGGCTTTGTCTATCTGCTAGCAACTCTGGTCTGGTTTTGCTCTGTTACTGCAACCTTTTTCCGCCTCCAGAACAACGGTATGAGGTTCCTTTTTCCCTCACGAATGTCCGCATTCTGACTTCCGCACCGTTCAGATTTTGCATGGGTTACACTTACAGAAATTCATGGAGGTGAGTAACACCTTCGAGAGGCTTGCGCAACCAATTGGTTCTGATGTTCAGACTTCATAGGGCTAGCACACGAGTACCAAGAGATGGTTTTCATACCCTTGTCTACAGTATTATTATTCATGAATAGTAGTGCTTTCTCATTTGTATTTTCCTGCAGTTTGAAATTTGAATACAGTGTTCATTGATTATGTATTGCGTTTGCGTCCCGAATAATTTTGGCATCCGAAAGGGTTAAAAAAGGGAGAAAAGGTACAAGAACCCGCGGACAGTCAGGTGGCAGCCAGTCTCTCAGAATCGAGTTGCGTAGTGGGTGAGTTGATTCTGAGTGGGATTGACCCCTCAACCCGTGCTTGGTTTGATCTCAGCTGAGAATTCGTTCGGATCAAGCGGATGAGCGCTGTCAGGTCTCAACCACAGCTCAGGCGCCGCGCGTGGTGTACACCAAGCAAACAGCCACCCACGGTGCTTTACCCCTGTCTATGAAGCCCAAACGGGAGGCCTCCAATGAAATCATTCAGGACCATAGCCCTCTTCTCGTCCCATCCCTCAACGACCTGGTAACACTCGAGAAATGTTCGTTGTGGCAGCTCAAACAGATTGCACTTCAGCACAAACCAGAACTCGCACACCTCAAAGCAAATTTTCCCACGTCTCCCCCTGTCGAAACAGAACAGATAGAGGTTCATCAGACCCAGCATTACCCACTTCCCACGATGCACGAGGATGAGTCAACAATCGATGGGACGTTGAAAGTTATTGAAACCCTATTGGAAAAGCTAGGAGTCACTGAGGACGACTTGAAAAAGCACGGGCTCATCTTTGCCGATGGTGACCTCCTAACGGGTTCGTTGACGAATACGGTAATGTTATTGCTTCTATGAGCAGACCATACAGACCCTAATCCAGATTCTCCAAGGGCGAGTCTGCACGCAGGAATTCCGAGGAACTTTCCTCAGGGTTGTTCGTCCTAATACGACGGTTCGGGCTGTTTCATTGCAAGATGGCGGGAGGACGTCTCGTAATCAACGAGCATTGGGGAAAACCTAACTCGCCCTGGTCTGGTTCCCTTTGGTGGGAAAATAACACTTTCTTGAAGCGGAAGAGTGTTTCCGCTGGGTGGCAATCAAAGAAGGCAGCACCATGGAAACAGACGCATGAACTCATACAGATCTCCCTTGCCGCTCACATCCTCGACTTCCGGATTCACTGCAACAACTCTGACTTCAATGCGTGGTGCAAAACTGCAACTCTGGAGGATTTTGACACAACTGCCGAGCAGGTTTATTCCAATCTATTCACAAGCCACGCTTATGCCACACAGCAGGAGAAGCCTCAGATTGATATTGTTCTCTCCAATACCATCCTTTACAACCGCGATGCGCTATTCTACTGGCTATTCGTAACATCCATCAAGGCCGGAAATATTGGTCGAGTCATCCTGGTCCTGCGCATCTGGATGATTATGATGCGCACACCAAAGACGATGCCACGTTACGCCGATGCCATATTTGAAACCCTCGGTCGTATCCAGCAGTTCCCTGAGAAATTACAGTCAGCCACCTTTCGACTGAATTGATGAGTCAGCACTGACCCCTATCGACAGGAAGTTTTTCCTCCATAATTGGCTCGTGAACCTGACTGGTCGTCCAAACGCTTTCAAAGAGAACGACCTGTTACAGGAGCATCAAAACCGGTGGCTGAAAGTGAGTGTGATACCTTTCACCTTGAAATCTGAGATCTAATAGTGAGCTGGTAGTCGGTTTATGCAGCGAAAGGGCCGAACCGAAGCTGGGAGTGGCTCTCTATGATTTCATTGTGCATCTATACACTGAGGCAAGCTTTGCTCTCGGTAGCCAAGATGTTCAACATTCCAGGTTACGGGAGCAAGCACACAGTCCCTGACATGTCAAATGAAGTGCAGAGAATAGCGGACGCCCTCAAGGAAGAGACAATTCAGGAGTATGTACCCGAACGTCCCGCTAATGGATTTGTCAAGCCCGTCAGAGACCTACTGCAAGAGGGCATGAAATACGGGGAGAGACGTACCGCGTTTGCAAAGTATCGAGATGACAGTGGCATTCCCATGAACATGGGGGATCAAGGAGACCCTGTTGTAGAGGCAGCGAGCATATTGGACGAGGGCGAAGATGACGGTGAAGAATATGAGCCCTCACTCGAAGATCTGGAGATGGATGATGAGGAACCATATGGTATTCAAAACATCTTGTTGAGTGCCGCCATGTCAATGGTACCCGATAGTCTAAACTAGAATACATTCAGTTCAAATACATCATCGTCCTGCTCGCTGTTGTCGTCGAGTTGTATACCATGGCGCCCCGTGCTCTCCTCGACTTGCTGGTTGAAAATTCCCTCGAGGAAATCAGCACGTTGTACAATTTCAGAACCTTCTTCATTATACCGCCGACAGTTGTTGAAGAGTCGTCACCACACTGCTATAAATTCATTGAGGCTGGCAAAGCCTTTCGACGGTGAAGTATCGCGCATCATGGTACGTATATTCGACATTGAGATTGGTTCTTCGATGAGTTCATAGTAGTCCGGGTAATCCTATTACTCAGTGAGACGACTCAAAGGCTAGAGTTCAAAAACACCACACTCACAATTCGCCGAGGCTTCCTCATGAATGGCTCACAGATCTTTTGTTGTTCAACCCGGCGGCTCTCTCCTCTCCCCTTTGTAACCGACTGACCACTCTCTGGCGTATAGACAGCATCCCAGCATTCCTCAAATACCCTCATCAGAGTCTCGCGTGCCAACTTCCGTGTTCTTGCAGCCATCTGTTCCAGATTCCGCGCCCTCTCAGCCTCTTCTTGAGCTAACTGCCGAGCGTCTGGAAAACGCCGCACTTGTGCGGCAATGACACCCACAACCTCTTCACCGAAGCGAGCAACACCCAACGCCCACGGGAAGAGATAACGAAAAACATCAGCTGAGGATGCAGATTGGGGATGTGCTGACAGCTTCTCGATGAGGTCGTCAGACATCAGGTAGCTAGGGAGAATTGTTTTCTGGCCACTAAAGTACTTCTTGATGGCCCCGGACCGCCACTCCCGCAATGCTGTCCGGACTGCCTCCTGAAGCTCGTCTGAGGGCTTTCCATGTCGACCAAGGATGGTTCACAGTTATCACAGCACCGAACACCGCGGGGGGAAGTGAAGGGAGTCGGTACTGTGGATATGAAAGCATGAGTCAGGAATGTAAACGGGAACGGAAGGCTTACACTTATTCTCATTCCCAAAATAGTCGTTCCAAGGACCTCGGCGGCAACGTGAAGTGGCGAGAAACATGGCGAGAAACTTTCGATCCCGGGCTTCGGTATCAGACTTGGGTGTTCGCTTTTTTCCTCGTCGTGATGTGGCTGCTGCCGTCGATACTTGAGTCTCAGCGTCATCAAGGGGATCCTCAACATCAATGGCAGCAATCCTGTCAATCTGTGATAACTCATTAGAGTCCCCGTGATCATCTACACCAGTACCACGGTCTCCCTCCTCATCCTCGGCGCTACCTGAACCTTCCTCATCATCAACCTCAACGAGGAACTTGGTGTAGGCAGCCTTTGTCACAAAGACAATGGCCTCACCAATATCGCAAGGGTCCCGAACACAACGTCCAATCTTCTGGACAAGCGATGAGAACGTGAGAGGGGCATGCCATAGAATGACCCGCTTGATTCCCCGAAAGTCCATTCCCTGCAGTAGAGGTTAGATTCTTGTATCGATGAAATCCCCGTCAAGTAATCACATACCATTCCCAATGCGTCTGTAGCGGGAACACCACGAATTTGGCCATCGCGCAGACCGCGTTGAATCGCGAGCTTTCGGGCCTCGTCAATGTGGCGATGGTAAAACTCAAATGAGGTTGCCGGTAGGTGTTGTGGCCGATGTTTTCGTAGGAAGTCTTGAATTTGCTCCGCTTCCGAACGACTGTTAACATATATTAGAGTTTGTGGGAAGTCTTCTGAATCCTCAGTCGAGAAGAGGGAAAGAAGGTCGGCATATGTGTCTTGAGGCTGTTGCATGATCCTGACTGAAATCGCGACATTATGCTTCGCATTTGACACGGCAACATGCGGGCAGTCGGCTGGTAGCTGTAGTTTCTGTCGAATATCGGAGAGAATATCTGGCGGAAGAGTGGCTGAAGCAACGAGTACAGGGACATTGTCTGGAAGTCGTGCCAACAGTTGTGAAAGGGCACCGTATTCCGGTCGGAAATCCCCACCCCATTCGCTAATACAGTGTGCCTCGTCGATGACAACGCCTATACAGTTCTTCACGAACACTTTATTCTGCAAGACCTTGGCGTGGAATGAGGTGGAAACTGCCTTCTCGGGGGATACAAATACGACTCGATACTTGATGACATCTCGGCCGTCCGTTTTCTGGGTAAGAGATGGTCAGTAAACAGAAAACAAAGAGCCAAACAAACTGACCTCGAAGATATTCCCTTCATTTTCACCCTCCGAGTTCAACGCAATAGCCGGTATGCCCCTATCATTGAGGTCCTTCACTTGTGAATTCATCAGTGCATTGAGCGGGCTGACAACGACCATAACCTTCGAGTTCTGCAACAAGTCAAGTCCTGGTGTCCAATAGTAGAACAATGGGTACCAGAAAGCCATGGTCTTCCCTCCGCCAGTGGGTACATCATAGATGACACTTTTACCCCGCATCATGTACTGTCCTGCTCGTTCTTGGTGATCTCTGAGTGACGAGATGCCAAAAACACCGCACAAACTAGTCCTGGCTTGTTCAAGCTGCGATTCTGAGAGATTTTCAGGCCAATTGGGAGGCATAGTGACCGACGGTGGAGGGGGCTCGGATGTGATCGAGGCGGAAACATTTCCTTGCTGGAGGTCGAACGGGAGCAAATTTTGGAAAACGGTAATAAACTCGTGTATTGGGAGGCAAAGGTGAACATTTCTAGTTATAAAGCGAGGTGATACGTCGAGTTTGAAACCAAGGCTGTCGAGGTAGTCGTGGTTCTGGAGGATAAGTCAAACAATCACCTGACTTAACTCCGACCCCGCCAAAGGGCCGGTATTCCGTTCCAGTCGCTGCGCCGGTGAAGGGGTAGGGGCCCCACACCGTGTGTTGCTGCTGGGTTCGAGTCTAACTTTCGATCGTCCTGAAGAGTATCGATTCTGTTTCGATTCTCGTTTCGATCCTGATTTGTTTCGATATCGATTTCGGTTTTGATCGCAAAATTTGGCTGGTCTGGAAGTTCTGACACGCGGGGAATCGCCCACAAAGAGAAACCTGGACTGAGAACTTGACGGCTGAGATATGAGAACGCAGGGAGGAAACTAGCTGAGTCAAGTATTCGTCCTTCAATTCGAAGAACTGGATAGTGGAACACGACTTTGTAATTGAAGTAGAGACGAGAATCCATCTCTCATTTCGAAGGATAGTCATTGGACGCGACTTGTCTGCAATGGTGTGCCAGTGAGGTCCAGGTCTTTGGGACGGAGGACGCTATGTCGAGTATATCCCAGCTATAGCCCATCAAACCAGCGGCCCTCTGAAATGATGAAGAAAACCTGAGTAAAACGATGTTGAGCAACCGTTTAAGTTCTTTATTGACATTCGTGATGACGGTCAAGAGAAAGGTTGGCAGTCATATCACGTGGGGCGATCAGCCTTTGCTCGTCACCGCCATCTACGACGTTGAATCACAGCTCGCCGCTGTCAAACACGATGAGCAAAAGCAAGGGACTTCCTTCTCTCGACCAGCTCGCCGCCAGAATTAATGCCCAGCCTCCCAAGGAATCCTCGAATGATTCCTCAGCGCGCATCCGATTGCCCTTGACGTCGCTCAGGACAGGCTCAACGACCTCGATAAACACGACGGCATCCTCGTCTGCAGACTCGACCGCTGTGCAGCCTCCAGCAACAAGGAGCACGTCGCCATCAGCTATTACCATCACCAATTCGGGTGCTTCGACGCCCTCGTCCGAGGTTGTCGTCCCCACTGGCGGTGACCCCAATCTCACAGCCGATAAGCTCGAGAAACTACAACAGCTATCTGCAGATTCACCCAACTCTGCATCCAACTCTGCCACACCATCGCCTATTGTCCCTTCAGCGACAGCACCCAAGAAACAAGTGAAAGGTTACAAAAACATTCCCAGCCTGGATGCCATCACCGCTCGCCTGCTCAAGCCCAAGATTCCACCTCAGGAATTATCTATTGACGGCACGGATGAGCCTCCAGAACTCCCCACAATCGAGGATCCGAAGACACCAGGTCTCCAGATGAAGGCACCGGAACACCCTCTTCAACATCCTTGGACAATCTTTCACGATACCAAGGCCAAATACCCCTTCACGCCAGCACCGGTCGGCGCTCCAGTCCAATCTCCAGCTAGTGCAACCCCAGACGGCCACTTCACACCAGCACCCGTCGATTCAAACGATTACGAGGCTGGCCTCACGGTCATTGGAACATTCCATACCGTGGAGCAGTTTTGCCGGTACTTCAACTGGCTGAAACCGCCGAGCAAGTTGGAGAAGAATAGCAACTACCATTTGTTCAAGGTGTGTGGATCTACATCCAGTGACAGAGACTCGCGTGCTGAATTTGTCGCTTTTCGTGTGCAATCAGGAAGGCATCAAACCCATGTGGGAAGATCCAGCGAACAAAGATGGCGGTAAATGGGTTCTGACGATGAAAAACAGCCCTGCTCTACTCGACAGGTGCGTAATTCTGTGAATCTTCGTACCATCGGTTATTTAACATAACTTTTCAGGTGCTGGAGTTGGGTAGCTATGGCTCTGGTTGGTGAGGAACTCGAAGAAGACATGGACGAGATTTGTGGTGCTGTTGTCAGTCTCAGGAGCAAGGTCGACCGTATTCAGGCGAGTACATTCTTCATCATGACGCGTGATAATCAGCGCCTGCGGCCTGCTCCGTTTCACAATCACGCAGCTAACCTCTATCGTTTGCTTTCCCCAATCCTCATACATAGGTATGGACTCGCACTAAAGAAGACGTCGAGAAGATCAACGGGATCGGTCGGAAACTGGTCAAGCTGCTTGACGTAGGAGAGAAAGACGGCATTGGCCTCGAGTTCCAGGTTCGTGCCCGTGAAGCTTTCCATGCTGTGTTTGTTTGATTGATGCTTTCTTTTCAGTACAACACGGACGACCGCCCTCAGCCCAACAAGTTCCTTTCGATCCAGTCAATGCCTCCGACCGGTTCGTTCCGTTCCTCGTTCAACCATTCGAGCCCTGTGCAAGGTGCTGGTGGATTTGGGAGCGGGGTTGGACTTGGCGGCGGTGTTCCGTTGGGACATTCACATTCGCGGTCGGTGGGAGGCACTAACGGGAATGTGGGGCAGGCAGAACAACAAGGACCGCAGAGCGCGCATCCTAGCACCGGATTTAGTGGGGGAGCACTTGGTGGATGGAGAAAATAGGTCTGGATAGGATGAGAAGTTTGAAGCTACGTGTATGTGTTCTGTATCGTGACTCGCGTCTTTTTTTATTGTCCTGGTTCTACGGATCGCAGCTTAAGAATGTCTCTCCATGATACATAGCATACGTACAATGCCACGCAAGTTGTTATTTATTGATGGCTCAACCAACGAAATAGTCCAATGCCCATCTTCTATGCCAATGAACGATAGACGTCTACGCCCAGGGTCCTCCAGACATTGGGGAATTGTCGGTATTCCGGTGGGTTTGGAAGATTTACATTGGCCCCACAGGCGCAGCAAGCGAAGAAAAGGTTTGAGCAGCGTTCGCTTCTCGATGATGTAGCATAGTTAAGGGTTATATCGGATGCGCAAGATATGTTCGCTGTGTTGGGGAGGTTCATGTTCCTACTGAGCGTTAGAGAGTCTGAAGGCGAGTTATGACATTCCGTAATGCTTTTTCTTTGACTGGATTAGTTTTTTAAGTTCTTTGCAGGCGTAGCATGTCACAAAGAGCAGAAAAGGATGTCCAGGGAACGCAGTCTTACCTTGGCGTTTCATTCGCAAAAAAAAAATCGAGTAGGTCGTCCCAGAGCTTGAATATCTGTCTTCATCACCGATGAGAGTCTTCAAAGTTTCATCTTCCAACCCCCCGAGTTGGGTTTCAATCTTGCCCAGACGTCGCTTTTTATCGGACCTGCTCGAGCCACTCCTTGTCCAGTTCCTTATTTCATCTGTGAAATCATTGTAGGCTAACCTGTGGATTAAAGCAGCGTGGCGACGAGACAAGAGAACCACCTTACAGTGAATCTCCCGCCACAATTTGTCTTCGAGTTCCTCCCACCCGTGGAGATCCCGGAGCTGTGGCAACAAGTCCTGCCCCTCCAACGGCAGCAGAGGGCAAGATGATCGGTCTCTTGTCTGATTAGTCTTTTCTACTCGGTCCTCCTCTCCTCTGACGCTCGCAGGGGGGTCAAATTTCGGGTGGCTGGAGGCCTGTAGGGGCGTATAACTTTGAACTGTCATTGTGTGATCGCCGGAGTCTGACTTGGGGTCCTCTGGTGGCGCAGGCTCCCAAGGTCTCACGTCCTCCGAACTCAAGGAGGCTCTTCCTGTGCGTACTACCGGAGAAGAGGTCGCTTCCTCCGGTTTAAGTCCCAGAGCCCCTGGTTCCCATATCGGCTCGTCCCCTTCCTCAGCGTTATCCTTTTCCTCTGAGCCAAAGTCATCCACAATCGAGTCTCGCGCTCGTCGAATCTCCTCCCTCAACCGCGTTTCACGCGCCTTCACTACCACTAGCACGCCCTTCATCCCAATCATCTCTGCTTCATCCTCTTCGACCATCTCGACGCGCCTGGCAAGAGCGTCATACGCTGGTTGCAACCACTTCTCGACACCGTACGTGTTGGCAATTTGAATCATTCGCGCTGGTGTAAGCGCACCGGACCTACTCGAGGTAACCTGGCAGTGGAAGTGGCAGGCGTCGATGGCAGCGATGGCATGCTCTCGCGCACGAGGGAAATCCATGATCGTAGAGATAGAAAGAAGATTGACCCAGGACTCGATTGGGGTGTCAGTCGGAGAAACTTGGTACATTCTTGGATACACGTTCAGTGTCGTACGTTGGAGGGATGAGCATAGAAAGACGGGCCTCACCTTTCGTAGAAGAAATCCAATAAACTTTCGAACTCATGTATCTTTAACTCCGGAACGCGATAGAAGCCATCCGAATGAGTAGACTGCGCTGCTAACATTGTGCTGAAACACGTTGAATCTCTCTCGAGAAAGTATCGGTGAATGTTGAATTTGATATTGTCTTCCACCTAGTAGGGCCCGTGAAAGCGAATCCATCAGTAGACTGGATCAGTGAGAAACAGAATGAGTGCCGCGACACTGACAACGAAGGCAACGTTTGCGTCTGTAAAGTTGTATCTCGAGTGGTTTTCATATCCTGGCAACTTCATGGTCAAGTTTTTATCTTTTTGAAAGTCGAGTCGCGGCTTCAATGAGAGCTAGAGAACGTGGTGGTCGTGGAGCAACTCAGGTAGGCGACGCCAACTCGCTTGGATTTGAACCACCGCTACGCTTGTCGTACATTCGTCTCGTCGGACCACAGAAATGTTAGCAGCAGATAGCCAGATTCAGGGTTCTCGATTCTGAAAGTGGTTTCGACAAATTATACTGGAAGTGCGACTATTACGGGACTGGTAGTATCAAGGACATGGACTAGATATCTAATTACATACCATCCTGCCGCACAGAGCCCCTCCGAGGTTCAAGTAAAGGTGTGCCGGGCGAACACCGCGCAGGCGGGAATACCATGAGATCGACAAAGCTCCTCCGTATGGCCAAAGCGAGAGGCACCCACGGCGGAGGTTCATTCAAGGACAGGGGCCGCCTAGGCAGAACCAGCCTGTATTGTACCGCTTCCTCCACTTGACTGCGTGTCAGCAATCAACACTCCAGTCCCGTTAGGGATTGGAAGCCTTTCCCCTTCCTAGAACGAAGCTCGCGTAAGTAGTAATTCTCATCTAATCGGAGAAGACGCACATCATCCACCAAAATGACCTTGACCGTCCTCTTGGAGATCGTTTTTGAGAGCTGACCTCGGATCCCCTCCGAGAACTCAGTCCATGTCGGTAAACGACGCTCGGGGTATACGACAGGCTCCACTATCACATCGAACACCACAAGCTGCAAAGACGGAAAAGCCTTGTCGTCTGCGAGCATGTCATCGAACAAATTCCAACCCAGATTCAATGTCGCATTCACAGTGAAACCTAGATGGAATCTGCTGTATCTCGGTGACAGGTTGAGCTTTTTCAGACGGCACGCTGACCCAGACATCGCTTGTAACATAAATTTGGTGTCACACACAAACAGACTGGAGGTGAAGGAGTCCTTGTAGCCTTTGTCGCCTTCGAGCGGAATGAAAGCGACCGTCTCGAGGGCGGTGAAGTGTTGTAGAGCTGGAGACGATCCCAGATGTTCTTGACAGACGGATGAGTACAAGTCAACGATACGATATTTGCACCAAGATACGTCGCAAGATAGCTCACCGGTAACCAGGTCTTCGGGATTGTAGGCTCTTACCGATGGAACCTGGGAGAGCCTGAATATACGGGAACCGGGAATGATGAGAGTAAGTGAAGTAACGCTCCGGCCGATCAGCCTGATGAAGTCGTCGAGGGCTTTGAAATCACATGAGTCGAGGGAATCAAAGTACGACCAAGCAAGTGTTAGACTGCGTAAACCCGACAAATCAAACGCAGGTCCGGTCAACCAAAGCAGATGATCGACAGAAAGCCCGACATCAAGGATCGTAATTGTCCGTAACGTTCGAGCTTTGCCATCCCTAGGAGGGACCTCTCGCATCTCGAGCCCCGTATTACGAGTGTCCTCGAGATTCCCTTCGTCGTAGCCGTCGCCAATTTCTCCAGGTGTAAAGTTATCGACGTTGGGAAAGGAAAACAAGAGGTCCGGTAGGTCCTTGATTCTGCACATCCCTCGGATATCAGTGACCCACAGGGTCCGCACAGAGCGGCTCAGTCCCTTCACCAGTCTCGCTTCTACCGGTCCCCATCGTTTAATGTCAACCAAATCCAGCCCTGTAACGCAAGGAAGACTCGAGATAAGAGTCTTTGCTGTCCTGGTTCGCAAGTACGCACGACCCAAACAGTCATCGTCGTCACTCAAGCACAACTGTCTCACGTAGCGCCCGAGATGAGGAAAATCTTTGAATTTTCTGTTCCAGAATTTGCATTCTTGGCCGTTGTCGATCTCGACGCGCATGAATAATCGAGCTTGAGCAGCTGCTTTCCAGCTCCGGTCCACCAGCGATATTTTCTGCAGCGTCTCCCACTCGTTCCATGCATGGAAAAACTCGACAATGAGAGAAAGAATCTCCGGGGGTAAGTTGCGAGTCGATGCATTGTCCCGATGTTCGAACCCTCTACCAGGGATTTCGGAATCGGTTCGACGTTTCTTATTCTCCATCCTAGCCTGTCAAGCTTAGTGAGGACATTGTTCAGATAATGAGGAAAAGAATAGGCAAGATGACACATACGCCTAGACCCTGAACAAAAGGAGGGACTGGTAACGATGAGAAAAAGTCGCGTTGTTTGCACATGCTTGGTTCTTTTGTTCGTGTGAGAAACACGTGGCCAAGTGCCGTGACTATTGTGACTGCGTCACTTGTCCATCGCGGGGGCCCTTCAGCGTTCAACATTGACCTTGACCACCAACTGCCACCATCCTTCCCCCCAATTGTGCTTCCCTTCTATTTTTCTTGCGCAACACCACATTCTCATACTCTTTAACATTTATTTCTGGGAAATTTGAAGACCATACTCAACGAGAAGAAGCACGACTCGAAAATCGCAACGTTCAACCTTCTTTTTGCCCTTTACCATGCTCAAATCTGAAGCAAAGGAGGTGGCATTGCCTCCATCACGTCCATTGAAGCGCTCTGCGTCGACAGCTTCTCTACCAACACCTCCCAGGACTCTCAGACGGCGAAGGAACGCCAAGTCAAGGCGAGCCGCTCCTGTCTCGTCGGACGATGACAGCGATGTTGAGGAGAAGAGAGGGAGAGCAGTAAAGCGCAGGAAGATTAGTAGCATCCGGGAAGAAGACGAAGACCAGGAAGCGTTCTGGGCTGCAGATGACGACCGTGTTGAGCAGGGCTCGACGAAACCGAAAAGCACGATGTCAGAACCTGAAATGTCACTAGCAGGCTTCGATGAGTCTGATTCGGAAACGACCTCATTTCTATCTCGTCGACGTTCCAAGCAATCTGCATCATCGACAGGATCCGCTCCAGTCTCTCCACCGCCTTCCTATCGTCGACCTCGTGGTGCCAAGGTAGTCAGCATCAAGACGACCAGGCAACTGGCTCTCAAGGCAGTCGTCGAGGAGCGCGAGGAAGGGCAGAAGGAGGAAGAGAAGGCGGTTGAAAAGAAGGAGGACGCTAGCCCAGGAACGATAGCTTCGCCACCTCCAGCTACCCCCAAAACGCCAAAAGCGCAGATTCGCTCTGGGATCTCGCCGATGATGTTGCTACGAGACTCTCCTGATAATCCATTCTTGTCTTCCCCAGAGTCCCCCAGTGGCACTGGTCCCAGCACGGCGACTGTGGCAGAAGGGCGAGGAAAAGGCGCCGTTTTTGAAGAACAGCCATTTGTTCAGATGGTCTTGTAAGCATCTCTTGTTTTTCATTCCTGTTATCCTTTTGTTCATCGTCTCTCTCTCTCTCTCTCTCTCTCTCTCTCTCTCCTATTCTCGATAGCCGCGGCGTTCGCAAGACCTACCCTAACCCTTATTACGACCACAAACGCGGCCGTCCCAAGTCCCCTGATCCCAACTCGTTGTTGCCCCCCGAACACCCTGACTATTCACCTGACCTGCGTGGACAGCCAAAGGTGCTCTGGCCCACCAAGAAGTCCAAAGCCGCGGTAGAAGAGCCCAAGACGCCGACGAAGAAACCGTTGACGCGGACCACACCGGCGGCGGCGGCAGCATCTCTGAAGACTCCACCTCAGACGAAGAAGAGAACTACGGGTAAGACCAGGAATCTGGTCGATAGTGATGACGAGGATGAAGATGATAAGGGGTTGGACGAGGATGACGTTTTGCCCGTTCGCCCGTTGAGGCTGTTCACAGAAAAGTCTTCGTAGGCGCTGCCCCTTGCTTCCTAGCCGTTGCGATTCATTTGCACACTTTACTTTCCTTGTCTCTCTTTTCTTGCTGTTCCTTCCTCTTTTCTTCTTGACTTTTTTTTTGATTTGCGACACCTCGAATTGACCATGACCTACTCTGCGACACCTACCTATCATCCTACCCCCTGCTCTACCCGTCCAGCGATCTTCTATTCCCTTGCTATCAATCTTCCCAACTTCTTGATATGCATATCATTTTCATTATCCATTCTTTATCTTTCTCTATGTCAATGAAATGGCCTCCGACATCCACATGCGATCGTCTACGACATACATACATTCTAACTGTAGCTATTTACAAAATGCTCGAATACGTCGAAAAACATAATTTTTTCCCAGCGTTCTGTGCTGTCTTGTGCGCCTGGCCTTCAACATTACCTGTACGCTGCAACAGCAATGAAGATCCTAGATCTCCGCAATACTCGCACCCTCAAATGTGCCTTGATCCCAGCGCCCTCTGCTCTACCTAGTCATCACCTTGCTTGGCAAGGTCGCTAGCTTGCCAACGTTCACGAGTTCTCATTGAGGATGGTAATGGCACCCTTGCCACTGCGCTGCTGCAGTGGGCTTGACCCAGGCGGGTGGTATTGCTGTCCCGCGCCGTGAGCAAGTTCAAAGCAGCTGTTATATAAGATGTGTTTCCAGACTGTGCCAGAGCCAATATAACTACTGGGACAGACTCTCGCTCCTATTTAGCTACACCTGTATGAGCGGCCTCTCAACCGAGCGCTCAGGTGAAAAGTGAGACCGTAGTCTGCCGGATCGTCTCTCCTCCAATCTCGGCGTCAATATCGAAGAAAGTAAAGCTCTCGCTGATGTTCGCAGAGAAGAACGTGTAGCCGCCCGTCGGAGTATGTCGAGGGTCCGGTGCAAGGTCTACCCTGGCGCGAGGAGGGATCGGGTAAGTTCCATTACCAGGCTTCCAGGTGAGCACGGAGACTTTCGAGGATGCATCCCCCCGTACCTAGAAATGGCCGGAGTAGTCAGCTACTCGAGGTGCAGCCTGTATCGAGGTATGGAGTCAACATACAGCAACGACCAAATCCGCAGTTATAGGTTGAGGGTTCCCGGAGAATCTCTTGGTTCGGTCGAAATCGTACAAAACCTTATCTTGAGGAATGGTCTTCACTAAGTCGTCTAACCTCGGCGGTGAGCCGTCTCCCTCGTCGACTTCGAACCAGAACTTGGAGATGGAGCCTTTTATATCGACACTTGCGTTGAAGGAATAGGAATTGAAACCGGGCACCCCATACCGCTCCCGAGGAAGGCCAAAAGCACGATTGAACACACCGTTTTCCCGTGGTGCAGCCGAGCATCCAGATGTTGGACATACTGAAGCGCCCTCGCGATCGTTCCAGAACAGTGTCACCTTGCGATTTGGGGTTTCCTCCCCGATTATCTGTGATTAGCGTAGAACGATTAGTAGGGCTAATGGCAGCGATAAAGAACCTTAATCAATACGCACGCGCAATTCTACTTCAAATTTGAATGTCCCGTCCGAGTTTGTCGAGGGAGACAGCTGGAGCCTTGTGACTTTGAATAGCATAGGTTTCACGACGTCGGTGAGAACAACGTTCGCAGGGACCGTATTGATCATTTTTTCGAATAGCTCTCCACAAGTCCTGTTGAATACATCCGGGTCGACTAGGCTAACAGATTCACAAAGCCGCAGATATTCCATCCGAGTAAATCAGTAGGAATTGACACGGTTACCCTTGCATGGTGGCATTTCCATCACTCGAGAAGATCCTGAGGTCCGAATTCGTGGTCGAGTTTGGTCCGATCACCAACGGATTGGGGGTCGTGCCATCGAGATAACCTGTGATGCTATGGAATGGCAGGAGTCAAACCCGTTATGAGAGAGAAGGACAGAGTGAAGCCAACCGCACACTCACATCGAATGGTCAAACGGCGTCGTCCCATCAAAAAGGTTGAACATTCACATTCTCGTTCTTGGTAATGCCCGGGAAATCGTCTCGTCGAACGCCGCCCACGGAATGACCGCATGCAACAAGACATATCATCTCGGACTGAGTAAATCCTTGGCGCCTGAAGGACTCCAAGTGTGACTTGAAATCTTGGTGGGGCTCCGGTACGGTTTCTGGTCCAGCTGCGGTCGCGTCGATTCGTCCCCCACGAAGAGGGACCCTGGGGCCGTTGCCACAGTTGTCAATCGCTCTCACAGCAGCAAAGGCAAAGATGTCGGCAACTAATAATGTGAACAAATAAGGGCGAGGATCTCTGGATGGTATATACTGGAGGGATTACTTGATACATCGGGACGCATGAAAGGGACGAGTTCGTCAACCGATTTACGCATACCAAGCCCAACATTCTGGAGCAACAGTCTTCAGTCAGGTCTGAGGTACGTGGTAATCATAATTGGATGCAACCCACCTGTGGTCGGTCGAGTTCGTAGATTATGGATGCATCCAAACCTCCTGAGCCGTCGTCCGAGACATTGTGGGTAGACATGTCATGATACGCCTGATAAACGGTTCAATCGCAGCCTGGCGTCTACCACAGTTCTCGAAACGGCTCACTAATCGTAGCCACTGTGCAGCGGTGGTTGTGTTGTCGCGCGAGTCGCAAGGAAAGTCGATGGGGCCAGAAAGGTAGGAATCATCGAACATTAGACGTTCGAGGTGTTCGATAGTCTCCTGAGGGCCTGCCGACACGAGTCGAGCGAAAATGAGGAGAGTAGTAACCCAGGAACCGAGGGCGAATGAGGGCATGACAGAGCTGTGTGGGTGAGCTCGATGGCCGGGACCACATCTTATATGTAGCGGGATTACTGCAACTCGAAAGCTAATCCTCTGGAATCAAAATAGCGCGTCGAATCCTTTGCAGACGCAGAGAACATGGACCTCGGGATGTATTGAGGACTGCGGAAACACCTCATTCGGATTGAGGTTGATGAGCTCGGAGACTCATGGCCGAAGATACTGAATGTGAATGGGGCAATGGCCGTAGGCGGCGCGAGCTAGGCCTTGAGGTAGCCTGGATATGAATCTTGCCATAACTCATCTGCGCGTCTTGTGAATATAACCTGTGCAAATGCGCGGTAAACGTACAGCTCAGTGAGGTTCAAAGAGCCTGACCCTTGGCCAACTCTTTGCAGAATGCAGGGCCTTAGCCGGGCTGTTGGCTGCTCGCCGGCTCGTTAGTACTGTAGGAGGCCGAACTGTTAAAGAGGCTAAACCCAAAGGATCGGCAATAAACTTACCGTCTGCGTGTTTCGAGGATCATTAATCAACTCTGAACGATATTGAAAGTTTTTTCACTGAAATTATTGGAGGGACTCGACAATCCACGCGGTCTGGAAATTCCGTCCTCTTCAGTTTTCGGGTTTGACGGTGGTGATAATAATCCTCATATGATACCTATGGTTCTACGTCCTGGCAGTGTCATATAGTGATGTCAAAGCTGAAAGACTGCGGAGAAGGGAAAGATACCTAGAACCTATAGCTTCCCGATTCTCACTTCCACGTGCATGGCAGACTGTGGAGAAGGAGTAATAATAGATCGGATTAGAAGTGTGGCTGATTCGAGTTACGCAAGCACTTTCTTGATCCACTCTCATGAAACGGAACCGTTGAGTGGACTCAGTCCCCCTCACGGCAGCGACAACAAGTTAGTCGGTACATGAGAGGCTTCACATTAACTCCTGCGAGCGTGAGGATATTGGAGATAAACTAGATCGCATAGAGCACAAGTGGTGTGGCCACTTTACACTACCTGTACAACTCCAACTAATCATCTTCCGCGCATCTTGGTACAAATACCCACTATCGAAGTGACTTCATCTGTCCAAGTTACGGCAAAGCAATTGGGCAAAAGCTTGCCACGACATGGTCAGTAAAACTCTTTGCCCGAACCTTATCAGGTTCGGGCATCTTGTGGGGCCAAAAACCCGATGCATGACCCAGGTTGCGTGGACACACCCGGCAGGGATCATTCGAGGTGAAAACATGCAGGATGGTTCTGCAATTTATGGACGAGATCCTCCACAAGGCCAAGTCCGCCTCTGTCAGCACCTTCGCCCATCTTGCGACTGGGAGCCTCACTTTGGTCATTGTCATAGGATGGAAGCCTGTCACGGCTACCCTTATGTTCACTGATTTTAGGGTCCGCGTGCTGGTGAAAACGAAGCATGAGCGCACAAGTAACCGGAACGAAGGAAAGGGGGAACTTACATATTTCCTCACCCATGACTTCAAGTCCCAAAATACGCTTTCCCAGGAACATCCATTATAGTCACTGTTCACCGTGTTCACTACCAGATATGTGGATGCAAGGTCAACATTCCACAGAAGGACTAATAGGTCCCAAGTTGGTTTGGGGATCGACGTGCAGAAGTGCCTCCATTCCATGAAGAAGGACCTGGTTTTACGGTCATGGAGCTGATCACTGCTATATATGTGTATGAGACCAGATTCAACGTGTTATATAGTAGAGTTGATGATTTCGTACCTGTAAGTCCGGATTTTACTGGCTGCGAGTCCCTGCAGCCACTGTCGCGCGATGGCATGTTGCTGAGTGTTGATGTTGATGTGAAAGTGTTGTGACCTAGTCTCGTCGGCCAGATATTCCCTGAACGAGTTATGAAAGAGGCTAATGACGACGTCGGGACCTCCAATGTTCAGTACCGAGTGCATACCACGTAACGTCAAGGCCACATGTCCTGCGGGCAGATCCAGCAGCAACTCGAGACATGCCGGGGTACTCGCGTGACGGGGGATCACCAGGATAGCCCCAAGGATAAGGGAAACTTCCTCGTAATCTGGGTTGACATTGAGGATGTAGTTGTGCAGCGCATCGAGCGGCTGATATGGCGATGTTCCTGGACGACGAGGCGAGATGTTCTCAAGGATGACTCGGAGCTGCTCGAGTGGATGCCTGAATGCCCCTTTGAGAAATCTAACTATAGTCGCCGCAAAGATAAATTGGCCACAGGCCCGCGCAACCAAGATTTCGAGGATTTCCACCGAAGGCCAGGGACTCGGGAACAGGACTTGAGTGTATTTGGGATCACTGGAGATCTCCTGGAAATGGTGGAGGTAATACCGTCTGATGTCTTGATCAGGTGAGAATGAATCATCAAGGACAAGGACGAGGGGTTCGATGAGTGGTCGAAGAGGCTTCGCGATGAACGCTTCCCGGATCCAAGCCTCTGGACGGCTGCAGATTAAGAATCGCAGGGGAAAGTGGGGCAAATGCTCAAACGCTGATTGGATGGTGGAGAGGATGCGTAACTGGGCACGCTCATCACCACATTCGTCAAGGCCGTCAATTATGACCACGTTTGGGAACTCCGTTGAGTCAGGTCTTCTTGTCGATTGAAGGGACACTAGCTCACGCACTTCGACCATGGGGTGTGGCTGAGATACAAGCGGTTGTACGATGAGTTCTCGAAATTGCTCCTCCATGCGCGCCTCCAGGATCATTGGATCTTTCGAGATTCTCTGTTCGATGATCTTACGCAGGGTGGGTGATATCGTGGTAAGGCCATGCGCAATGGAAAGGAAGAGAGCCGAGGGATTGTTGCGTTTTGGGTCAGACCGAGAGAAAAAGAAGGAGGATATAAGGCTATCCTTCTCGCAAGCCTTGGCTACGGTCATCGCAATGGCGGATTTTCCAACGCCGGCAGCTCCGGTAAGCCAGAGAAAGGGTTGTTCTCGTTGTTTGATCCAATCGTGAATGCCCCCCAGAGCCTTCACGCGTGTTCCCTCCAGGCATTCCCCGCGATCATATTGCTGCTCCGCCGTATGAGAGGCCCCGACACCTGCAATCGCATCCCAAAGGGATTTGTGTGCTGCATTATCGTGGTTAAGATCATCTCCGAGCCCAACCAGAACAAAGCCAGCAACTCACGATTGGGAGCTGTTGAGTTGAAGTTCTCTACAAATTGGACCTCTCCTCCGAACATGTAGCCTACGTGTCTGCTGGCATCAATATTTTGGGTTCCTGTATCATTGTTGTTGGCCTGTACGCCCGAGCCATAGTTTCTGTTTCGGACAAACGTGTGCCTTTCCATAAGTGGGCTGACAGGCGTGCAAAATAGGCAGCTATTCCGAGGTTGTTGACTAACAAGTTGAGTTTGGCGAAATGGTTGTGATTGTGGTGAATCGATGCCTGATGGGGGAAGAAGAGGGAGATGGTGAAGGTGGTGGTGATGATGTGGAGGCTTTTTGAAGATGGCTGCCACGGCCGAGAGCATCGTGCCTTGGGGACTCGACTACCGGTGCGGCTGCAACCATCATCAAAATAAACGATTGATCATGATGATGATGGATTAGACGGAATGGTCATTCTGAGAGACGTTGGGACCTGTCTTGAGCAGCCCTTGAGCGTAATTTTTGGACGGCACGACGGACGATCCAAGAGACATTATTCCATGATCTATCCTCCTGGAACCCTGGGGGAGAGGAAGACCCTGCGTGAGAAGGCTTTCGTTTTTAGAGCGACCACTGACCAGCATGTCACATTGCCTTAAAACGCCTACAATCTACTCCTTCGTCCGCTTATTTCCTCCGTCTGTCCTCGCCCCGGAGATCATTGAGTTCCCTCTTGGCACTGCTGGGTCCGTTATTGCGTGCTGTAATCGATGTGTCGCTGAATTAAAACCCCGTAAGTTCCGTCTCTTATCCGAAATGACCCTGACGAGAGAAACTTCAGCTTGTCGAGATTCCAGGATCGCACGAACTCACCGGAAATCGTCTCAGAGGGGTGGGAGGGTCCCGCACAGTGTAGAGGGAGATTTTCAAGTTTCGCATACGACATACCGTATTCACCAAGCCAGGATAATACTACTCGGAATGGCTGTGAGTCACGGAAGTCCGGTTGAAGGGGTTGAGGCGAAGACGACGACGAAGGAAATCACGGTCTTAGTCTCTGGGTCTGAAGCAGCCTGTATGTGTGGCGAGGAAGGATACGCAGTTTGCAGGCCATATCTGAGGTCTGCAATTGGCAACTGTGAAGAAAGCAAATTCATGAAAGATAAGAGCACACATAATGTACACTAGTACACGGCATCAAAGCTACTTCTGTTCTGGTCGCGGTTCTAAATATGCAGTTAGCGACGTACACCCTGAACAGACAAAGGGATGAACTCACGACTCCATTGTACACTCAAAATCAGGTTATCATAACCCTTTCCATTGACCTTCTCCATCGCCCGCTGTGCGACAGCACGATCCTCGAAGCTAACGAACGCGAAGCCTTTCCCAGCACCTGTATCTCTGTCTCGTCCGACGTAAACCCTGGCAACACGACCGAAGACCCCAAATAGCTCTCTGAGATCGCTTTCTTGGGTGTCTTCAGAGATATTGGTGACACGGAGTGTGGGGAGATCGTCTCGGTTGCCTGTGCGCATGGATTCTCCGGGTCTCGCACCGGCACCTCCACGCATTGAGGGTGGAACGTATTTGCCTGTTGTAGAAGAAGCAGCCGCCCCAGGAGCGGCATCGGTTTCGGGAGGTGGGAGGTTATCTTCGTCGCGGCCGAGTTCTGAGCGAGGTGATGAATGTGATTGAAGAAAAGTAAAGAGGAGTAGAGACTGACCGCCATCTCCTGTGGTAAGTCTTCCTTTGTAAGGACATTTGGCGGTGAAATGTTCTCCTTGACATAACCGACAGACCACCTTTCCTGTTGCTGTTTTGGTGGGTTTCTTTTGTTCTTGTTCCTGCTCGTTGGCCTGATTGCGAGGTAAGATTGAAATCGAATGGAAGAAGCATATAGATCTTCCTTACCTTGTTGCCCGCTGTGAGAACAAGACTGACGTTCTCTGCGACAGTCGTTGTCGCAGAGTCAGGACCGCTCGGTTTCCCCTTTTCCGCTCCGAATTTTGCCCATTTCGCTCGTTCGGCTACTTCATGGTCCACGACAGATTTTTGTAATGTTCGCTTGAACTTGCGAGTAATCTATTCATTTCATGGATGATGGATGGAATCGTGATCATATCGACGAGATGGACGTGTTATGCGCACCTTGACCTTCTTCCCTGCTTCGTTCACAGTGTATTCTACGACGGTGCGAATACCGTTCTCATCGACAGTCTCGATTTTTTGTTGATCTAAGTGGTGGGGTCCTAGTTTGAGCAAAGAAATTGATGAACGAGTGAAGTGAGAGAGAGCGCACCGAGCTCATCAACGTCGTCCGCCCAGGAGGTCTTCGTGCTACAATTCATTGAATATCAACCTGTCATTGACTCGACATTTGACGAGCACTTACGCTGCCATCGTGGATGTGGAGGAGGAAAATTATGTCACGCGGCTATCACGCGTCACATCCTACAAAGCGCACGGGCGCTCGTACGGGCGCTCAAACCCACACGTGGTCACGGTCACCGAATTGGGCGGAGTTTCCGCCCTTGACCAGAAACCACCACCATCTTCCTTTGCCTGCCCATCTCATTCCTCATGGCGGAACGAACAAACACCAATATGCTATTTGCCAACTTTAATCAAGACTTTTCGTCAGTTTACCTTCTTTATGGGTGCGCGAATTCGGAGGAAACTGAACCAGAGGAACCCAAATTAGGTGTATATCGGTCGGAACGAGGAAAGGGTACTCGATTACGAACTGTGATCCTTTTGGGAGGGTGTATACGATGAGTGAGTAGATGCCTTGCGTGTAACGCAAAGCTTCTTGGGTAACTGAACGAATCCTTGGTATCACAGATGACGGTGCTAGAGGAATAGTCGAGATGCTCTTCTGTACGAGTTTGATTGCGCTTGTGGGTGCAGCAGACGTGCCGCAGTCGAGTCCGAGGAAGCTTCAAATCGTGAATACAAAGGTGCGTGCGCTGTCTTGATCATGTGCTCAACGAGGTTTGGCTGACAGATGGGTTGGTAGAGACAATCCATGATTTGCGAGCTGTTGTTTCCGTCGTCAATTTTGGCGGTCAAGATGAACAGGAAGACCCTGGTTATCGTGCTTGAGCTGGAAATTTACATATACGATATCAGTAACATGCGACTGTTACACGTTATCGAGACAACGCCTAACCCTGAAGGTCCGTTTCTCGCCGCGTTTTGTAGCCACAAGGGTCGGACACCGCTGAAAGTCGTTCATCGTATGTAACAGCAATATGTGGACTTTCACCGTCTGCAGACAACTCGTACCTCGCATATCCTTCCCCAGTTCCTTCACCGACCTCACCTCTCTCTACCCAGAATGCTTCATCGAACGCTACGTCTTCTCAAGCAGCGTCGTCATCCGCGTCCGGGTCATCAACGAACCAATCCGGGGACGTCCTACTGTTCTCAACGCGCTCG
This sequence comes from Marasmius tenuissimus, assembly GCA_029532415.1. NCBI lineage: Eukaryota > Fungi > Basidiomycota > Agaricomycetes > Agaricales > Marasmiaceae > Marasmius > Marasmius tenuissimus. Next base: position 256,321 of record JAQOTA010000038.1, read on the forward strand.
TTGACAGTAGCCAACGTTATACAAGCCCACAAAGCACCGATATCATTCCTCTCTCTCTCCTCGAATGGTTCGTTACTCGCGACCAGTTCGGAGAAGGGAACGGTGATTCGCGTGTGGAGTGTTCCAGGGGCGGAAAAGCTTTATCAGTTTAGACGGGGGACGAGGGAGGCCAAGATCTATTCAATGAATTTCAACTCGGTCGGGAGCTTGTTGGCAGTTAGCTCTGCGCATGATACGGTTCATATATTCAAGCTAGGAGGAAAGGGTGGTGGTGGAGCACCGAACAATAATGGTTCAAAGGCTGGCGAGGGCGCGACGAGCCCGTCGTCGGTTTCGATCAACTCGGTGGATGGGGCTGGGGAGGCGGAGGGTGGATATGAGGCTTTCATTGAGAAGAAGAAGGGTGGTGGTGTTTCGTGAGTGTCCTTTCTTACTTTTTGGCTAGGTGGCCATTGAACTCTTTGCAGATCCACCTTCCGTAGACGGTCGCTTCAGGTCACGAAAACGCTTTCGCATTCGATGGGAGGATACCTCCCCAACTCGATAACGGAGATGTGGGAGCCGTCTCGCGATTTTGCGTTTTTGAGGCTTCCGACTAGCGGTGCGAGATGTGTCGTCGCTCTTAGTGGGTGAGTTGATTATCCCATCATACCAACCGACGACGGTTTTTCTAACTTTTGGGCTAGCACGATGCCGCAGGTCATGGTCATCTCGTCGGAGGGTTACTTTTACTCGTACAGTATCGACCTTGAGAAGGGCGGCGAATGTGCGCTGATGAAGCAGTACAGTTTGTTGGACGCTGGGGAGGGAGAGGGAGAGTAGACATCGCTTTTTTGGACGGATGGATGGATTTTCTCGATTTTATCTCTCTTTCCTGTTTCCAGTACTTTATTGATGACTCTTCGTCTATCGTTTCTTATGCGAGGTGTGGTCTTGTGTTGCACCATTACATAGGTGGTTGATTCCAAAGGCTTTCTATAGTCTAGCATCAACCTTGCGTTGTACGATTGCACCTCTCTGTGAACAGTTTCTTCCCAAGGTAATAATCCTCAGTAAGCCATCCATTTTAATGTCGTATAATCATGCACGATAGAGAGCGAAAAAAGATAATCATAAAGTAGGAGAGCAGGGGCTGGGACAACGAAGAGCGAAAAGGAGAGAAACAAAAGAGAAGACACAAAAAAGGACGGGAACAAATAATAATTGTACTGGTTGCAATGCATGTTGGTGTATGTGGAGGGTATGCTATGTAATGTATGAATCGGATCCGCAAAGACGAAAGGGGAGGAAAGCATGGGGGGGACCATTTTCTTTACTATCACTAATCCCTTCATTCCGGTTTTACACGCCAAACCACCGCTGCAGCTGCAACGCTCAGTACGAGCACACCCATGGCTGTCTGAACGTTGACGTGGTTTAATTGTATCGGACCCTGCAAAAGATGCGTAAAGATCGACTGAGAACACGAAGAGAAAGAAAGACATACCTGACGTGCATTGCGCTTTGCATCCAAAGGTCCTTGGTTATCATCATCGTGCCCTCGACCTCTCAAGGATGACTTGTCACCAACGTCGCCGTTATATATGAGAGTAGACTCGGGGGTTATCAGCAACCTAGTTCCTCCAACGACAGCTTTATGCTTCACCTCTATCGGCCCGTTATCCTTTCCTCCAAGCCCAGCAAAGTTGAAATTCTCGTCGACGGCTAATGTCTCCTCGGTATCGTCGGTGTCAGCACCTCTTGAGGTGCTCCGACGTAATCCTCGTACTTTCCTTCTGGCGGCAGATCCGGAACGTGACCGTTTCCTCGGACGTCCACTCCAACTCGTCGTCGACGAAGTGTAGTCGTAGTCGCTCGACACGCTTCGAGGACTCGGAGGAGTGACGAGACCCACACCACCACCGTGGTACTTGAGAGCATCACCGTTGGCATGAATAGTCACCGAAGTGGCGTTGGCCATCCTTCCCGCCCTCTCCTTCTCCCTCGCTTCCCGGTCTTGGATTATCTCCTTCTCCATCTTGTCGATCCTCTCGAGCCCGGTATCGACCTCGCGAACCTTACTCTCCCACTCACCCTTCATCTTGTTCTCCCATTCTTCTCGGGCCTTGACGAGTCGCTGCCTCTCTTCCGACCACTCCTCACGGACTGAACTCCACTGCCCTTCGACGTGGGACTTCCATTCCATGATCATAGACGTTAATGACGCAGTTTCCGACTCTTTGGGTTCAGAGGCTACAACGGGTGCAGGCTTCGGCTCTTCCTCCTTCGGCTCCTGTTGCTTAGTGAGGGTAGTCCTAACAACATCCTCAAGCCCCTCGACCTTCTGCTCCAGCGTCCGGATAACTTCCTGCGCCTCTCGGTGCTCCTTCTGCAATCCCTTTGACAACTCTAGAGCATTTGCCAACTGCGACGTAAACGATGCGAGTCGGGCGTTGAGCTCCTCAATGAGGGTCGCATTCTGGTCCGTCGTCCGCCCGGTAAGCGTCTTAGACCGGTTCCTCGTCGTTTCCGCATGATGATGTCCGTTGATTTTAACGTGCATCCCGAGACCTGTCGGTTCGGGCGTCCGAGGTCGTCCGAGCTCTTCACGACGTCGACGACGTTCTTCATCGTCTTCCTCCTCTTCCTGTGTTGAGGACTCTTCGATGTCGAGTTCGTCGACGTGGTGGGGTGACTCTTCCTCCTCATTCGTAGCTTCCTCCTCATCTTCCTCCTCGACTCGCTCAAGCTCGTGAGGTACGACGGTTGCAACGCTCCGGCTATCGTCGACGTCATCCTCGTCACCTTCTTCAAAGTTCTCTTCGGGAGCATGTGATACATCCGATCGTGGTAATGAAGGTGCCTGAGACTGAGATGGAGGTAAATCCCGCTCACGCCTCTGCAAAGCGTCCATCATCTGTTTGAGCATGGACATCTCGTTACGCATAGTTTCTTGTTCTTTGAGTGCGCCTTCGAGGACGCGGATGCGGTCGACGTGGATGGCAAGGGAGCTCTGGGTGTCTTTGAGCTGAGATTGGAGATCTGTGATCAGGGTCTCTGAAGGTGCGGGTGGCGGTGGGGAAGAAGAGGGACCGGGTGCATCGGTTAAGTGAGATTCGGGGGGTGGAGATGAGGATGATGAGGAATCGTGGTGATGGTCACCATTGCCATTCACTTGTTCGGGGGTTTCGCGAGGGCGCACGGGAGGTAGTGTGTGAGGATTGGGAGGTGGATTGTGAGGCTATTAACAGAAACGACGTCAGAATAACAAAGACAAGTAAATAGATAGAATTGATAGGCGTACCATGTTACCAGCACCGAGAGTATCGTGAATTTCGTTCATGGCACCTGTTAGCGAATGGAGTTCTGCGCCGGTTTCTCTGCTCTTTTGGAGTTCGCCTTGGAGTCTGTTGAGGATGTGGTCGAATGTGAGGCCACTTTTGCCGGGGGGTCTCATACTGCCGCCCATGCCACCCATTCCTGCCATGCCCTGCTGGGACATTTGAGGTCGACGAGGCGGAGGTTGACCTGCACCTCCAGAGAAATTGAACGCTGAGCCTCCAGGACCTCCTTGCTGCATTTGCTGCTGCTGAGTCTGTTGCTGCTGCTGATGAAGAGAAGTGTGCTGCTGCATCTGATGCTGCTCTGCACGAGCTGCCATCTGAGCATCCTGCTCACTGAGAATACAGAGCACACGCGCGGCGACTTTGTGATGTATAATCGTTTTGTTGTCCTCACCGAGGATGTCTATTCCGAACTCGACAATGTCGTCGGATTTGAGTTCGTAAGGATCCGACTCGAGACCTTCTGGGCTTAGTCGTTCGCCGTTAATGAAGGTGCCGTTCGAGCTCTTCACGTCCTTGATGAATATCTTTCCTCCTTCCTCCCAGACCTCCGCATGCTGTCGACTGAGTACTTTGGAATCAAAGTAACCATTTCGTTCTCCTGGTGTCGTTTTCGCATTTGTTTGTCTTCCAATCTTGACCCGCTGGTTGTGCACGAGACCTATATGTTTCGGAACAAACGAGTCATTTAGAGGATAGAGGTAGAGGGCAGGGATTCCAGACGGTGCTGGCATCGGAGCGGAGGTCGTGGTGGGAGGAAATTATGTTGGCAAGTAGTAAACAATCACAGTCACGCATACAACGTGACACGAACGCACTCGTCCAACCTTAACCCTGGGCCTATTGTGTCATGAACCCAAGTCGCGCCCTAGATTAGGGTTTTGAATTATTATCCTTTCATCCTTCCTTCTTTCACGACCCTCAACACGACCCTTCATGGCGGATCTGCCCAATCTTCTCATTGCTTCGCTCAATCCTACGACACGAAAGCAAGCAGAACAGAATTTGAACGCGTTAAGCCAGCAACAAGGCTTTCTCTCGCACCTTCTACGCCTTGTCCTTGATCAGTCTGCAGATCGCGCCGTCCGACTCTCTGCTAGTGTATATCTCAAGAATCAGGTCAAGCTACGATGGGAGGAGGACGTTCAGGCGATACCAGAACAGGATAAAACAGCTTTGCGAGGTCAACTTGTGCCTGCGATGTTGGCGCTTTCGAGTCAGGCCGACAAGTCGATACGCGCTCAAGTGGCAGAGGCAGTGGCACTTGTTGCAGAGTTGGACTTTCCGACAAAGTGGCCGGACTTGCTTAATGTACGTGGCGATTATGTCGAATACCTTGGAACGTTGCTCATAACTGGTTTTCTTTTTTAGCAACTGGTGCAATCGCTGAACACACCGGACTCTAACACGATTCTCGGTGTTCTGCATACTGCTCATTCGATCTTCCGACAATGGCGCGCTCACGTCCGTTCCGACCAGTTGTTCACCGAGATCAACTTTGTCTTTGAGAAGTTTATGACGCCTTTCCTCGACCTCTTTCGAAAAGTCGCTTCGACGTTGGTCAAAAATCCCAATATCGCGTCCGTGCCTAGAGAGGAGAAAGCGATCTTGACTCAGTGCATGATCCTACTCGTCGAGATCTATTACGACTTCACGTGTCAGGACATCCCACCCGCAATCGAAGACTCTCACAACGAATTCTTTGGCGGGAGTGATGGATGGTTCCCCGCGTTCATGACCTGGGACCCCGATGATCTACGGAACGAAGACCCAGACGAAGCGACACCTTCTTTCCCCTCTCAACTCAAAAAAGTCATTCTAGAAGTCGTCGAGGTAAGCCACCCTCATTCATTTCATTTCATCATCCCTTTTTAATTGACCGCCGATCCCACCCACGCATAGCTTTTCGTGAAACTGTACCCTGAGCAACTCCAGCTATCTTCCGCAATACCAACGTTCGTTCAATCGGTGTGGGCGTTGATAGGAGGAAATAAGCTACCGAACGTGTCGGATGACCCGTTGGTATCGCAGTCGTTAAGGTTTTTGTCGACGGCGATTAGGTCGGGGCATTATACCCAACTGTTCACGAGCGCGGAGACGATAGGAACATTGGTGGAGGGTGTGGTTATTCCCAATGTACGTCGTTTGTTTGATTCGGATTCGATTGAGCCTGGCCTGACCCCCTCCCCCGGTTGTTAGGTTTCGCTCAGGCAGCATGAATTAGAACAGTTCGAGGACGATCCGTTGGAGTACATCCGACTTGATCTGTCTCTGGGAAGTGCGGGTGGCGGTGGTGGTGCAGGAGTCTCCAACGATGGGGTCACTCGTCGACAAGCTGCTGCCGACGTTATCAAAGCTCTCTGCGGTAGCGGTGGCGAGGGAGAGAAAATCACCACTGGAGTTGTGGGGAACTGGATTACGAAGGGGCTCGAAGAGTACAAGAATAACAAGGGTGGAGAGGGGTGGAAGGCGAAGGACAGTGCGATCTACTTGCTCACGGCGTTGGCGACGAGAGGGGGGACATCTCAGCATGGGGTTACATCGACGAATGCTCTTGTCGATGTGGTGGAGTTCTTCTCGAACAATGTGTTTGAGGATTTGCAAGTGGAGAAGACAAGTGTGCATCCGATTCTACAAGTCGATGCAATTAGGTTTTTGTATACGTTCAGGAACCAGGTGAGTTTCTTTTTTCTTTCTTTTGGTGTGGATGCTTGTGCTGATGAACTTTTGAGTAGTTGACGAAGCCACAGCTGATCTCGGTGTTGCCGTTGTTGGCGAGGCATTTGCAGTCGGAGAACTATGTGACTTGTACTTATGCCGCGATCACCATCGAGAGGGTGTTAGCGATTCGTGGACAGGGACAGGGCGAGATGCTGTAAGTTCAGCGTCGGATCGCAGATGGAGGCAGGCTAATAGTCCCTTCTCATAGGTTCAACCATACGGATGTCCAGGACTTTGCAAACGACCTCATTAATGCCCTATTGTCGAAAATCCAGAGCGCGGGTACACCGGAAAAAGTTGCCGAGAACGACCATTTGATGAAATGTATGTGTCGTTTCCTCTCTCCCCCAAAGGCCATCGATTGATTCATCCCAGGTATCATGCGAATCATTGTCACTGCGCGACAGACACTGACGCCCGGATATGAGGCTCTTCTCAACCGGCTCGTCGGTATCCTAGGCGTCATTTCTAGCAACCCGAGCAACCCGAAGTTTGACCAATACATCTTTGAGAGTATCTCTGCCTTGATGAGGTGGGTCAATTCCTTCATACTGTGAAACTAGTGCCGACGGAAGAAACGGGTTCTAGGTTCGTCGTCAGTTCTTCGAGCCAAACACTGGCCACATTCGAACAAGTTCTCTTCGGCCCCTTCACTATCATTCTTCAGAATGATATCGATCGTGAGTTTCCGTTTCTTCCAGTCATTGTCAATCATAACTTATGACACCCAACTCTCACTAGAATACATCCCCTACACATTCCAAATCCTGGCTCAGATGCTATCCCTCCACGACGCGAATACCGTTCCTGCCCAATACGAGTCTTTGCTCCCGTTCCTCCTCACACCTGCTGTTTGGGCGCAGAAGGGTAGCATTCCGGGTCTTGTTCGGTTGCTCAAATCTTACCTCCGACGAGGATCCAAATCAATGGTGGCGAAGGGACAAATCGCGAGTGTGCTCGCTGTGGTACAGCAACGGTTGATTCCATCGAAAGCGAATGATGCTTGGGGTGTTGAGCTGTTGATGGGTGTTGTCGCGCATGTGGAACCGTGAGTAGTACCATTTGCGTTTTCTCTTATTCAGTGTTGCTGAAGGCGTGTTGTGTGTAGGAATGACTTGAAGCAATACTTCAAGCCAGTTCTCATGACGTTGTTGACGAGGATGCAGACGAGCAAGACGGATACTTATGTGTATCTGTTCTCGAAATTCTTGTTGTTCACGGTGGCGTTGAATGTTGAGGGGCTTGGGCCGGACTATGTTATTAGTGCTGTTGAGGAGATTCAACCAGGGTCAGTCCGTTTTTTGCTCTTTTTGTTGAAACGAAGGCTGACGCTCGTACCGTTCCAGACTTTGGTTGCAGATCGTGAAAAACTTTGTGTTGCCTCAGGTTGAGAAGGTCCCGGCGAAAGACAAGAAGCTATTCGAGGTTGGCATCATTAGGTTATTATTTAGGAGCGAGAGATTCATACAGCCGCCGACGGTACAAGCATGGTGCGTTGTCCCTTCTCTTCCCATACATCTTTCCGCATATTCTGATTACTGCCGACAACAGGCCCCCGATGTTCACTAGCCTCATCAAGCTTTTCGGTCCACCGGGGAGCAACCTGAAGGACATCAAGTCCTCGGCCTCGGGTTCGGGCAACGACGACGATACGTTTGTCGCAATGACCGCGATCGACGAGGAAGAGCAGAGTGCCGGGTACCAAGCTGCTTACTCAAGACTCGCTGCGTCGGAGTCGTCAGAGGTGGACCCTCTTTCCTATGTTGGCGATCCTGAGAAGTTCCTAGGGGAGGAGATGGTCAGGTTCTCAAAGGCTGGAGGGCAGGCAAAGTTGAAAGAGTTGTTAGGGCAGGTTGATCCGGGTGTTGCAGGACCTGTTATCCAGAGTTTGGCTGGTGCTGGATATTCGATATAATATGTGTTGAAGATTCGTTGAAGCAGGGATCGTTGTTCTTCTTGCATATGTATATACTCCAGTCAGTGCATCTGTCGTGCCGTCCACACGCTCGTGCCCACAACTCAAGAATCAAGCGTCTCTCTGAGTGATCATTCTGTCTAGATCCATGGACCGTGGATATCGAGTCCGGCGTAGTCTAGCTTTGAACGCTGCTACTTAAGTTCTTGGGCGAGACTCTTACGACTGCGATAGGCTATTCATAGAGAGATATTTAGTCGTACAGTACAGTGCTTGACGTTGATTGTCCTCCCCAACTTGAACCCGTATAATGAAATAGGAGTCGAAGTAAGTTCACCCTCGCCCCAGGCCCGCTCGGTCCCTGTTACCATTGAACTACCCAAAGCGAAAGTAGGCACTGAATCTCGCTCTCCGTTCCGGAATTCGCACAAGTGACACAAATACTCCAACCGACGTCGGGTATGCAATAACATATTCTACGTACACCAAGTAGGTACATTATTCGAATCAAATTAGAACCCAAGGTCGTACTTCGTTCTAAGAGCAGCGGGGGCCCAAGCCGTTTGTTACAAAAATGAATTCTAAAAAATCGCGCGCGAAGTCAAACACCTTTGACTTAGGCGGTGACGGCACCAGACTTGTACCAGTAGTCAACCAGCAAACCGAACCAGATGAGGCCTCCGAGGTCACCGTTAGCCTGGAAGGGGAAAAGGGAAGGGTTTGAGCTTATGTCCATTATTGTCCGGTCCGAAAGTAAACGCGACATACCCTGAACTTGGAGCCACAGTCTACACCATCGTAGACGACCCAGGTACCAAGTTGCCAGAGGATGTGAAGGACGGCACCACCGAAGGAGATGAGGAAGAAGGGGGTTCCCTGGCCGTTCGCTGCACCAGCGTAGTACAAGGAAACGAGGAAAACCAAGGCAAAGCCAGAGAGGATGCTCTTAGCGTTGTCTTCACCGAAAAGGATGGCGGTGGACTTGTTTCCGACTTTGATGTCGTCTTGGATGTCCTGGTAGGCGTAGATGGTGTCGTAGAAGATGGTCCAGCTAGTTGTCATCGCACATATGAGTACGGAAACTCATGAGTCGAGGGAAAATAAACGTACGCGATGGTACCAGCAAGGAGGACGAGAATTTGAGAGTCCATCTGGCCACCGGAGTTGTTCAAGTAGGCAACGAGCATACCCCAGTTCATCGCGAAGCCTATACAGACGATCAATGTCACCCCTTGTCCTCGATACACTAGTACGGATCAGCTCACCGAGCCATGCCTGAGGCCAGTAGGTAACTCGCTTCATGAGAGGGTAAAGAGCGTGGAAGGGGAAGACACCGATAAGACCCCAGTTGAAACTGCTTGGTCGTCAGTCAACAAGCCACAGAATGAAAAGGAGAAAAGCAACTCACGCAGTTGAGTTGGTGAAGGACAACATGTAAACCGCAATTCCAGTCAAGGTGGCCAAGAAGAGACTAGCGTTGAAGACGGAGATCAAGCCAGTCACGAGCGGCCTGTTCTTGGTACGTTCTGCAAGATAGCTCAACTCAGTATACGCCACAATAAGAAGCGGAGGGATACATCCACACGCACCAACTTTTCCATCGAGGTTACGATCACAGATATCGTTGATCACACAAGCGGCGCAGTGAACGAGGGTGCTACCAATAGCGAACCAGGCGTGCTGAACGACCAGGCTTTTGGCATCGACGTGGTTGTTGTTGGCGGCGAGAAGGAGACCCCAGACTAGTGAAAATGTCAGGAATCTTTCGGGAAAACCATGAAAGCAAATATTCCATACCGGAAGGCCAGATGATGAGATCGTTTCCAAGAGGGAACTTGTGAATACGAGTGAGTTCGAGGTAGTGCCTAACGAGGGATTTTTGAGACATCTTTGAACAAAGGAGGGCTGGTGTCTCTCCAGTCGAACTGCTCGAGCGTTATATATCTATCTCGTACTCCGGAACGACGATAGCGGGGTAGCCACCCAAGGTGAATTGTGGTTAGAGGTCCGTTGAGGGGAACATGGTAGTGCGGACTGACGGGTGCGGGTGACTTTACCACATCTGCGATTAGTGCTGAACTCGTCCAATAGAGATGGGAATAGGGAATCCTGACATCGGTCCAAAGACCGCGGCCATCCGTTGATGTCCACATCCGTCGCCGATAGTTATCACCAAACCTGGTCCTTTACCAACCATATGGGTGATCCCAGACGCCTGCATACTCGGCGGCTCCCAAGATATACCCTTGTTGGACCGAGGCGGCGCATATGCGATGAAAAGGGATGATGTGGCACTAATAATCCTCTTCTGCTAATCCCTGTGACTCTCTGTATCCAAAGGTGACGAATCTTGCACGGAGGATTCTACGTTCCTTTCGGCGTCCTTGTAAGCCTGCTGATAGGAATCGTACAATCATCCCACAAAGTTTATGCGCGATTACACCTGGCGACGAGATGTAAGCCAACCCCAGTCAACCATCATTGACAGGAACTTCCGCGGGTAAAGGCTGTGCGTACTCTCACGCAGAGGAGTGAGCGGTCAGGCCGGTCAGGGCACCAGCTCCGCTGTAAGATGAGCCTTTCCTCATCCTGAGCATGTCTTCAACCTCTCGGTTCAGGCTTATTCGGCAATGGACCAATTACGCACCATATTGCCCAGCAGGATGAATCTGACCAGCCTCCCTGCAACTATTTTGGGGAGAAATCCTCTAGTGAAAGATAGGCAGACGCGCCTGGTTGTAAGTACGATGGGTGTGGCTTCTACCTATCACAGAGACGGGATCGCGTTATCATCAAAAAGTAGGCCAGGCTGGACTTTTTTCTCAAGTGGCTTCGCCAGCCGCGGAGATGCACCGTCTCTTGTTATTCACTGTCCCTTCCCGACACAAAGCAGAGGTATGCTCGTCAGAAAGACTACAAAGGCGAAGAAGAGATCACTCACGCGAAACCAGAGCTCTCCGCTCATAAAAAGGCTCTCGAAGTCAATAAGAATGTCAAAGAAGTTAAAAATAGACGTTATGTGGATGAGCTATGGGGGTAAGGAGGGGTAAGGTAGGGGTGGGTAGAAGATATTCTCGCTTTTGGCACAGAAAAAGTTGCAAGACCTCATAGGGTGAGTATTGACTACTATACAATGGTCTATCATGCTGAATACTCCAATTTCGCTATAAAAAGCAACAGATCAGCGTCACGACACATTCCAGACGCGTACAAAGACTTACTCTCATGTTTCTTCGCGTCTGCGACTTTCCTAGCTGATTTGGTCAAATCCTCCTGCTTAATGTACTCCCGGTCGTCCCGTATAGCACACATTCCCGCTTCCGTTATAACATTACGCAGATCTGCACCATTGAACCCGTCGGAGAGCTATTACGAATATAAAGTCAAAATAAATCCCCACAAGTTCCGACGAACAAGATCCAAACGTACCTTCACAATCGCCTCATAATCGATATCATCTGCCTTGTTCACGGGCTTCGAATGAATCTTGAGAATCTCCAACCGAGCTTGCTCGTTCGGTAAAGGAATCTCAATTTTCCTATCCAGACGACCTGGACGCAAAAGCGCTGGGTCGAGGGTATCAGGCCGATTTGTAGCCATGATCAACTTCGTTCGGCCAAGAGAGTCGAAACCATCCATCTGGTTGAGAAGCTATGCGTATCCACGGTCTCAGCAAAAGAACAATTCGGAATATGAAGACACACACGCACCTCCATCAAGGTCCTCTGAATTTCTCTGTCCGCACTGGTACCCTCCGAAAACCTCCTACCACCAATAGCATCAATTTCGTCCATGAAGATTACACAGGGCTCATGCTCGCGGGCATAGCCGAACATCTCTCTGACCACTCTTGCAGACTCTCCGATGTACTTGTCGACGATTGCTGAGGAGACGACTTTGAGGAAATTGGTGTTGAGGGTGGCTGCAACCGCACGAGCGAGAAGGGTCTTCCCTGTACCGGGAGGTCCGTAGAGCAAAACACCTTTCGGTGGCTTGATACCAACTCTTTGGAACAGTTCGGGGTTGAGGAGGGGAAGTTCGATGATCTTGGTTCGTGGGCGGGTTTAACATACCAATCTTTCACGATTGCGGGAGCAACACACCTCACGCAGTTCTCTGACTTGTTCTGTCAGTCCTCCGATACCCGCAAAAGTAGCTCCTCCGGGATCCTCCAAGCTCATCTTGTACACCAATGGGTCGACCTCACGAGGTAAGATTCGCATGATTGTAAGAGTTGTCATGTCAAGGGAAACACGAGTGCCGTTTTTGAGCTTTTCGACAGGTAGTGTTGGCCTGAATGATACTACGTAGCGAGGTCCCGATGAGGCTTTTACGATAACTAAAGGACGTTTCAGACACCACCAAAGCCATGAAGTTAATTTACTCACATCTCTCATCGTCCAACTGCTTCATAACCTCTCCGATGATCTGTCCAACGGACTGGACTGCCTTGATATCGTCCTCTGTTTTCTCGTAGTCTCTCTCCAGATCCTTGAGCGAGAACCGTACTGTAGATGGACCGCCCTTTAGCATGCTACTTATGATATCTCAGCTCTGAACGACAGCTCACAGTTCTTCAAACTCTCGCTGCTAACTTCATGTGCTCGCATTTTCTATACGATTGAAGTCAGATCCACATTACGGAGGTCGAGGAAAAGGGGACTACATCACGATAGCTCTTCAGCGCATTCTTCCGTCTTTCGTCCATCGTTCCAGATGAGGTTGAGGCCTGGCCGTCCATCGTGGTCGAGCGAGTGAGGGTAAGTGAGAATGAGTGCGACGCGTTCAGATGACGCGTCCTCGTTCTGCTGACAAATCATTGCCAGCGCTTCAGTTTAGACGCTCATTCCATTTCCCAGCCAAGACGGGCCAAGATCTCTTCTGAAAAACCACTGGATGACTTCCCGTAAGAGCTGGCAAATAATTGCTCTGCAAATAATCTGAGGGACCACGCGAACACCAGCTAGCCGACGGAGCTACTTCCAAATGGGTCGGTTATTTGACGAAAAAATCGTTTAGAACAGGGTCCCGACCCCGTTCTAAACTGTGAGCTCGTCAAAAAACGTCATTTTTGGAAAGACCTCCGGTCGGCTATCAATTGCTTGGGTGTTATTTGCAGGAAATTGCAGACCGATTATTTGCAGGCCCTTACGGGAAGTCATCCACTGACGTTCATTGGCGTGCCCAGGTCCACATGTATCGGGAACTTAGCGAGCCTGGAAAAGACTTTTGGAAAGAGCTGAACACTGCCTTTTGCTAGGTAACATAGGATGGATCCTTGGTGAGTCTCTGAAATTGGTGTACATGAGTTCCAACCGTTAATTTTCGGTTTATACAGGCATTCCTAGTGAAGTTTCCGTCCTGAACATCCCATACGATGAAGCTATATATACTGACGAATTGCGCCCTAACTGCGTGGGCAAAGCGAGTACGTACCCGGAGGCCGGGTTAAATTTGCGTGACAGTAAAAATTTAGCTGATCGATTCAGTCAGTCTTAGGGCAAAATATAAAGTTGTGCACACGGTCATACTCAGGTCATACTTGAGAAGTTACCACCATCCCTCAAATCCCAATCGCTCGTCTTCACAGATCTCTCGTCCCACAGAAACCTCTTATTTCTCAACGATATGGGGGGAAAACAGCCAGTGCTTGAGGGCCATATCTCTGGACAGGCCAACAAGCCCCTTACTCGCCCTGCACATGCACTTTCGCACACCAAGGTCGCCGAAGAGATTGGATGCAACCCAGAAGACGGTCTCTCTACCAGCGAAGCAGCTCATCGACGCACGGAATTTGGCACCAATGACCTCGGGGAGGATGCTGGCGTACAACCCGGAAAGATTCTTCTTCGCCAGGTAGCCAACGCTATGACGCTTGTTCGTAATTATATCGCACTTTCGTCGGATACCGCTGATTTGACTCTCGGCTTAGGTACTTATTCTAGGAATGGCCGTCAGTTTCGGAATTCAGTCTTGGATTGAAGGAGGCGTCGTGGCTGCCATCATCCTCCTCAACATTGTCGTTGGTTTCTGGCAGGAATTCAACGCCGAGAAGACCATGGACTCTCTAAGATCGCTCAGTTCACCCACTGCGAGTGCTGTTCGTGATGGCAAAATTATTACCGTTCCGACCGTGGAGATCGTTCCTGGAGACATGGTTGAAATGAAGACCGGTGATACAGTTCCGGCAGATGTGCGGTGTGTATTCATATTCTCCGTATTCCATATTTCAAAAACTCACTTATCTCTACAGCCTTATTGAAGCTGTCAATTTTGAAACCGATGAAGCGCTTCTAACTGGTGAATCCCTCCCCGTAATGAAAGATGCGGAAGCCGTGTTCGACGATGATACTGGCCCTGGGGACCGGTTGAACGTCGCCTTCAGCTCTTCTACAGTCACCAAAGGACGCGCTCGCGGTGTGGTCTACGCTACCGGCATGTACACCGAAATTGGTTCAATTGCCATGTCTCTCCGCAATAAGGGATCTCGTCGCCGCCCCGTGAAGCGCAAAGCAGACGGCACCGCTGGTCCTCACAGGTACTTGCAGGCTTGGGGTATGACAGCAGGAGACGCCATCGGTCACTTCCTCGGCGTCAACATTGGAACTCCTCTCCAGAAAAAGCTATCCCGACTTGCACTTCTCCTTTTTGGCATTGCAATCGTGTGCGCTATCATCGTATTGGCGGCAAACGAGTTTTCCAACAACCAGGAGGTCATCATCTACGCTGTCGCGACAGGGCTCAGTATGGTCCCCGCCTCGCTCATTGTCGTTTTGACTATTACTATGGCTGCTGGTACCAAGCGTATGGTTCACAGGCACGTTATTGTACGCAACCTCAAGTCGCTCGAGGCCTTAGGTGGAGTTACAGGTCAGCTTCATTCAAGTGGGTACATACGATTATGACTGACGTCCATTAGACATTTGCTCCGACAAGACCGGCACACTCACGCAGGGGAAGATGGTCGCCAAGAGAGCATGGATCCCTTCGAAAGGTACATACGGCGTTGGAGTCACAAGCGAACCGTTCAACCCCAGTGTCGGGGATTTGACCTTCACGCCAAAGCCACCGAAAGAGCTTGATTCCGAATCCGACGAGAAGGCCACTCCCTACGAGGAACTTCTAGAGGACAACCAACATCTACTCGAATATCTCAAAGTCGCATCACTTGCCAACCTCGCCAACGTTCACCAGAACCATGACGGAGAGTGGACCGCTCGAGGCGACCCGACGGAAATCGCTATCCAGGTTTTTGCTTCCCGTTTCGATTGGAACCGTCTCAAGTTCACCCAGGGCGACAAACCGAAGTGGAAACAACTGGCCGAGTTCCCGTTCGATTCAGATGTCAAAAAGATGTCCGTCATCTTCGAAGAGGCTCAAACTTCCCGGAAGTACGTGTTCACCAAGGGCGCCGTCGAGAGGGTCATCTACTCTTGCACCAAGGTTGTTAAGGAAGACGGAGGGTCGGCTGTGGAGATGACAGATGACTACCGCGACTACATTCTCTCCAACATGGAGGCTCTTGCAGCTCTCGGCCTTCGAGTTCTTGCCCTCGCGAGCAAGGAATATAACGGAAAGGTTTCCAAAGGCGAGGAAATTAGCAGAGACGGCGTTGAAGACGACCTAACCTTCCAAGGACTCGTTGGACTGTACGACCCACCTCGCCCCGAATCCGCGGTTTCTGTTCGTCAATGCCAACGAGCTGGTATCACCGTTCACATGCTCACTGGCGACCACCCCGGAACAGCTCGAGCGATCGCCGCTGAAGTGGGCATTCTGCCTTCGAACATGGCTGCTTTGGCCAAGGACGTCACGGATGCTATGGTTATGACCGCCAGCCAGTTTGATAAACTGTCTGATGAGGAGATCGACAAGCTCCCCCTTCTTCCCCTGGTCATCGCACGATGCGCCCCAAAAACCAAGGTCCGAATGATTGAAGCTTTGCATAGACGCAAGGCTTTTGCCGCTATGGTAAGTAGAGGAATGTTTGCTCGTTTCTGCGACATCAACTTATGTTATAATAGACCGGCGACGGTGTCAATGACTCTCCCTCTCTGAAGCGTGCCGACGTCGGTATTGGCATGGGCTCTGGATCTGACGTAGCAAAAGACGCATCCGACATCGTATTGACCGACGATAACTTTGCATCCATCCTCAACGCCATTGAAGAAGGCAGACGCATGTTCGACAACATACAAAAGTTCATTCTTCATCTCCTCGCAGAGAACATTGCCCAGGCCATCACCCTGCTCGTCGGCCTTGTTTTCAAGGATCAGGGCAACCTCTCTGTGTTCCCTCTGTCGCCAGTAGAAGTAATGTGGGTTATCATGGTTACATCCGGTATGCCCGATATGGGCCTCGGTTTTGAGGTTGCTGCGCCAGACGTCTTGAAGCGGCCACCCCAGAATGTAAGCTGCCCCATTCTCTTCCAAACTCGATCACTCAACGGCTCTACAGCTCAAACGGGGAGTCTTCACCCTCGAAATCATGTGCGACATGGTCGTCTACGGTGTCTGGATCGCCACCCTCTGTCTCTCTTCCTTCACCCTCGTAGTCTACGCCTGGGGCGACGGTGACCTCGGAGAGAACTGCAACAACGCTTACTCCGACCGCTGCGACACCGTATTCCGCGCCCGCGCCACCTGCTTCGCCTGCCTCACCTGGTTCTCACTCTTCCTTGCATGGCAGATGGTTGACATGCGTCGTTCGTTCTTCCGCATGCAGCCCGGGTCGAACAAGTACTTCACCCAGTGGATGATGGATGTTTGGCGTAACAAGTTCCTGTTCTTCGCTATCATGGCCGGTTTCATCACCATCTTCCCCGTTATGTATATCCCGGTCATCAGCGATGTAGTGTTCAAGCACAAGGGTATCAGTTGGGAATGGGGTATCGTATTCATCGCCACGATACTCTTCTTCCTCGGTGTGGAGACCTGGAAGTGGGCCAAGCGCGTTTACTTCAGGAGGATGGCGAAGAAGGCGGGTCCCGCTGAAAGCGGTAATGATGACGTCGAGAAGAGGGTCTTCGAGAGGTACCTTACCATTTCGACGGATGATGGAAAGGTCATCGGCGACAGGGCTGAATAAATCGGGCCGGGTCTGTGCGAGAGTACAGACCCGGCCAGGTGTAGGTATAACGAAGAGCTCTTGAATTAACTTTCAAGAGCTCACATTTTCCCTTCCTCTGCTTTACTTTCTACTTTTCTTTCGACACTCTTCGGACTGGTCTGTGTTGCTATGAAATAGAAAGTTAGTTTATGTTGTTAATTGACAACCTAAACTTCAGGACAGTCCGTGATGATGCGCGCTTAGAATTGCATGGATAGCGCGCAGGATATGGGTGAAGGCCCGAAGGGCCTTGGGCCCCCGCGAGACTTCGACGCAATGGGGAACCTGGTCGACTGAGATGGGCGGGAGGGAATGCTCTCGTCCTGGAAGTGATCAGTCGGCCCCTGAATGTGTCGTCGAAGGCTTCCCGCGAGGGCAGAAAATGAAAGGACGAACGGGTAAACCTCGGGGTTTGGACCCAAGGAGGAATGACGTCGCTGGGGTTGCATTTCGCTGCTTTGCAACTTGTTCGATGTCATTGTGTTTGCCCGTCTGAGGGTGAGGTGGGTGGGTGAAAAGAGAAACGAGCGGGCCAGCGCGAGTTCACTAGCTTGAGGGAACGACCATGGTGGTGGTGCAGGAAGAGATTTCGGCACCGCACCACGTGTCCGTTCGAAGACCTCAAGCTGTCGCACCCTCGTGCCTCGCGTGTAGCAGCTCAACAATCTTCGGACTGGTCTGTGTTGCTATGAAATAGAAAGTTAGTTTATGTTGTTAATTGACAACCTAAACTTCAGGACAGTCCGTGATGATGCGCGCTTAGAATTGCATGGATAGCGCGCAGGATATGGGTGAAGGCCCGAAGGGCCTTGGGCCCCCGCGAGACTTCGACGCAATGGGGAACCTGGTCGACTGAGATACCCACCAAGGTAGGAGTTCGGTGAGCGACGCGTCTAGTTGAACTGGATAGCCCATCTCTGAAGGAGCTTTCCGAAGTCTCGCTCTGAATCGCCTGCTGGAGGGTGTTTCCATTTTATCTGGTGTCTTGGTCTTTTCGGAGAGGTGTGTGATATGTAGTGTGAATTAAAATGAGTTCACCGTCGTACTGGGGGCATAGTGTAATGTACAAAATCCTGCTGTAGATTAGCCTGCATGTACGGCGCCATTATTTCCGCATGTTTTCGAAGATATACCAAGAAGGCATCACTTTTCCATCTTCCCAGTATCTTTACTGCCTCGAAAGGAACTCCCCGGAGTAGATATTCCAGTGTAGAGCCAATTCGGATCCCGTGTCCTTGTAGTGTCTCGAGACCGAGAGTTTTGGCTATGGTTGAAATCCGCGTCATGAAAGCCGGTTTAGTGAGTGGTCGTCTCGTGGATGTGCGCTGTCCACTGGGGGTATGCTTGTATGAGAAGAGGTGTTGGTCATTTGACGGGTTGTTTATGCTAAAGTGATTTTGTAGTAGCGTCTGCGGGTTGGTTGCGCCATTCTGTGCTGACCAGTAAACGTCTTCGCCATCGACTGGCGCTGCTTTGGTTTTGGGAATATGGAAAATTGTGGTTTCGAACCCGTTTCTATCTTGTCCTGAGCGTATGTCGACTCGCGTGACGTGGTGTCCAACCCGGAAATCGGTAAGTCTAGGAACTGTGAATTCGCCAAGTCGTGCGCAACTGTAAAACGCCGTTGTCAGGCAGGCAGCTACCGCTGCATCCATAGGGTCTTGTAGATTCAAACCTCCTATCACGGCTGTGATAAAATCTACCGTAAAAGGCTTTCGCTTTTTTCGGCGTGATTCCGCGGGTTGATTCTTTTCTGCTGACCGTAGCAGGGCGTCTACCTCTGGTTTGTTCATTCTCCACTCGAGACCATGAATAATATGCCACGCTCTGACTCCAAACAGGTAATTCTTCACTGCTGAGCCCGAATATGTTCCGATGATAATTGAGATCCAGTTAGCTATCAGGTCGGGGCTCGCTGGGGTCCTCTGGTCCTCCGGAACTGATCTTGTGTCGCAGAATACATGGAAAACAAGAAGTCCTGTCGAGTACGACTGTAGCGTGCTTTCCGCATACGACCGTACCAGAACCAGCTTTACCCTTTCTAGATCTTCTTCCCGCATGTCAATCGGGCGACCTGAGAGGTCCCGAAAGGTGCGATCACATGCTGGGCGCCATAGCACCAACCTATCCTTAGCTGCACAGTGAGGGCGTAGATTCGAGGGTCTTGGTCTTAAGTGGTCTGGGTACGGCCGAATACGGACTGTTTGTTGAGTTACGAGTGGGGTAGGCCACCGTGTTGTGGTACCTGATGACTCCAAGGTGAAATTTACGCGCTCACCACGAGTTTGTGATGTACGCGAGTTCAACAGCCTCCCTTTCAAGTCGTTTTCGTGTTCGGGACCTGTCGGAATCTCGGGATCTCCTAGTAGGCTTAGGTGCGTGGATAATGTGATTGCCAGTATCTCTTCGTCCGAGTTCTGCTTCAGTGAGTGGGGCGTTATAGTCGACAAGGAATGGTCTGAGTTCTTCGGGGATTGGGACGGGAGGTAAGAGTAATCGATCTGGGCCATATATGCCTCGAGAAGGTCCATCTGCGGGGTTGAGTTTGCTGGGGACATAGCGGGTGTGGATGTTGAAACCGCCTTCTTCGAGTAAGGTGTGTATGCGTTTGAAGACTGTGTTTGTGGGACGGTTTTTACTTCGGCCATTCCACCATCCTTCGACAACGCCCTCATTGTCCCCGTAGACCTATTATGTTCTCTTTTAAGTCTCTGTTGCAATTTGCGGGCGCAATTTATGCTCTCATACCTTGTAATGTTGTCCAGATACGCAGTGGTCAGCCATGATTCTAATTGTGAGCCAGAATCCGACGGCTTCTGCCCATCCGATGTCTCGCTCTTGGTTTCCTCTCCAACCTGGAAGTAATCTATATGCTCTCCAGAAACCTCGGATGCATATGCCAATGCCAAATCCTCCGCTGGCGTCTGAGTAGGCATTGGTGTCAATTAACTCTGCTGGCCCTGGTATTGGGCAGGATATGTGATTTCGAAGCCGTTCTTTCCACCACTCTAAGTCTTTGGGCAGTCTTCGTGGTGGTCGGTGTCTAGTAAAAGGCTGTACGTTGCTCATCTCTGCCATCATCTTCTCCAGCTCTATCAGATAAGCTCTACCTGCTGTCAACACGAGGCAAACATGCATGAGCTTTCCATATAAGCTGTTGGCTTCTTCAAGGCTATGCTGCGGCTCAGCCTCCCAATCGTCGATTGCTATTGAGTACTTCTCCCGCTTTTCTTTAGGTATTGAGACCAGCATTTCTCTGATGTGCCATTGAAGGCCAAAGTATAAGGGGTCGTAGCAAAACTGGATGTCCTTTTTCAGTTCCCATATGTAGCCAAGACGTGACGAGACCCGATCAATATCACAGAATGCGTATGTATACCTTGCATCCTCCTCTGAGCGTGGTGATAGCTGTGAATGGTCCGATAGCGGGAAGCGGAAATCGTCATCAAATTCTTCAGGTTTTCCCGAAGGGAGTGATTCTCCCACACAGAGAAGTCGCCCCCTGACATGCATCATTCCACCTGTACGTTGGACTCTTTCTCGCAGCTCCGCCCTTATAGTGTTCGCTCTGAGAAGCCATTCCCTGAGAATTCGCAACCACATGTGATCATCTACCCATTTCGTGATTGGGCCTAGACCTTGTGCACGAAAGATCTCAACTCCTGCATCTGCTACGTGTCCAAAAACCCCAGGCGCTGATGACAGTCCAAACATGTTGCGTGTATCCACCGCGAACTCATCATTTTCGGATAGACATACTACTGCTCCTGGCCATTGGTCTGGATGCAGCGGAATTACTCGGTATGCCTCTGAAACGTCTCTGACTGCACCTTGACTTCCTGGTGGAAGAGTCCACAGCAGGCGGCAAGTGTTCGCAAAAGTTCCCCACAAGCAAGGGTAAAGGGTAGAATCAATGGCTGAATTGATTGAGGTGATGAGGCTATTAGACGTGGGGTTATGTACAATAGGAGCGTATGGATGCGAGAAATTCTGCACAAGCCGAAACTTTCCAGGGCGCCCTGATTTCGGAATCATTGAGATAGGTGATGTTTGGAAATATCCAATGACTGACTCGATGATACTGCGGGAGTACGGCCCCAGCCAGCGGCCCTTTTGTAACTCGTTCTGCGTAATCTCTTTGAAGGCGGCTACATGCTCCGGCAAGAAAATTCGATTAGGTGGGGTGTATGTTTCGGAGATTAACGGGATGCCGGCGTTGAAACCGTGTAAAATAGAATGGGGAATAGAAGCATATTTGTTGAGTAGACCTGCGCCAGTCAAGGCTTCCCGCCAGGCCTCTGCCTGAAGGGGTGTTTGCACACGCTCAAGGGCCTGGGAGTGGCTCTGCCAGAGGGCATTGTTGGGCCCCATGGGTGGTCTTGCCGCATCCTGAGCACTGGTGTTTCTCTGCGTGTGACTTGCTGGTACATCCGTTCGTACGGTTCCAGTCTGTGCAGAGCTCTTGTCCCTCAGGGATGGTTTCAAGATGTCCCCTGGTATTCCGCTTGCAACGTGAGGTTGTGCGGTTGTCCCACATGATCTCTCGGCTGCAGTTGCGAATGTTGTGTTCGTCCCGGCCAAGACACTTCGGGCAGACGGAACGTGCAGTTCCACTCTTGTCTGACGACGGGTGGGCGTTTCGAAAGGAATTGGCGAAGGTGGCGTTGCGTGGTTTCTTGGTTGGTGAGGAGCCGTTTTGCGCTGATGACTGGGAGCGGGCGTCACTGTTTGAGCGCTGACGTTTGGAACTCGAAGCATGCCTGGATGTGGTCGTCTGAGCAGCTGGTGTCTTCTGCAAGAGCGCAGTGTACTGGGTTGCCAGCTGGTTAAGGCTGATTCGTAATGATGGGGGGGTGGGAGCGGGAGGGTGCATGTGCAGATGCCAGCGTGGATTCAAGCAGGGTGCGGGTGCGGGTGCAAGTGGGGTGCGGGTGCAAGTGGGGTGCGGGTGCAAGTGGGGGTGCGGGTGCATGTCATGAACAAGTCACGAGGGGTGATAATGAGGTGTAAGGATTATGATAAAACTTTATTAGTACTGTGTTTTGTCAAACAGTTGAGAAAAGACGGTGGCTTACCTCGTTATTTTCGACTCAAACTCTGCATTATTGATTGCTTTCCGACACTTCTCGAGAACTTTCTCGTCAATGACGGACACGTCAAAGGGCCGGCCAGCTCTGTTCTCGTCATACCAGTGTAGGCGCATCTTGGCATGGTAGCGAGCGAATATCTGTTTCCCGTTGTATCCTCGTAGGTCCGGGTGCATCTCCATCAAGACGTAGAATTTTGACCACATCTGTTTCCACTTCGGTGGCCAGTCTCCACTGTCGAGGCATTTCAAGAAGAATGATTTGCCCTCGAGGACTTCGTCCCACGTGAGGTTCTCATCGGCTTTGGCTTTGGGCGAGGCTCTGGCGGTCGGATTGGAAGTGAGAGATAATTTGCCATCGCTGTCCTTCGTGAACCCAAACACTGAGTCCTCCAGTGTCATCTTGACCAGGCTTTCGGCTTCCGAGGATGCTTCATTGGTGAAGTACCAGAAGGGAGTGTACTCTCTCTTCTCCATCTTCTCTTTTGCGTGGGGGTGTAGCCGTTCCGTGACCTCCCGTGCCATTGGGGTGCCTAGTTCAAAATCATGTAGCGTCTCCTTCCTCTTCTCCTTCTCCTTTCGTCTCTCTTCTCTCGCTTTCCTGGTCTCCTCCTCCGCTGCTGCTTCTGCCTCTTCTTCCTGCTGCCGCCTCTGATTCTCCAGAACTCGGTCATTCTCGAGTTGTTCCTGCCAGCGGGCTCTGTTTTCCTCGTTCTCGGACCTCCATATGTCCCTGAGGTGATCCGCGGCCTGTTCGTCGTTGGTGATATCGGGGAGCTGGTCGCTGTCTATTAGGAGAGTTCTGTGTGTTTGGTAACGGTCATGTGTGAAGTTTGGACATGTGTCGTTACTCGGGTCGTGAGTCATGCGTTCCGCCATAGTGAGCAAGTCTCGTTATGAGCTTGGGGTTGAGAAATAACGGGAGTAACTGCGAGGGAAGGAATAGGAAAAGAGAAACGAGCGGGCCAGCGCGAGTTCACTAGCTTGAGGGAACGACCATGGTGGTGGTGCAGGAAGAGATTTCGGCACCGCACCACGTGTCCGTTCGAAGACCTCAAGCTGTCGCACCCTCGTGCCTCGCGTGTAGCAGCTCAACAATTTATCCTTCTTTCTTTTCGTTTCGCGTTCCTTACACGAACGTCATATTTTTCAACATTTCACCCTTCCGACAAAAATCACAAAAGCTTTATCATATACGGCATTAAAGCTAGAATTTTAGAATATACACATGACCTTTTTTGAAAAATTGGGGGATGTTTTCGGTGTCGTCAATTGGTATGAAGGCGCTTACCTCTCAACACCCAGCTCTGGTGTACCTCGCCGGTTCAAATGAACATGACTTCTTGCGCGACAAGGGTGACGGGATAGTAGATACCTATCTGAACCCATCCAAGGATATCGCCGTCAAAGGCTGCCGCCATGCATACCTTGCTCATCTAAGCAGTGGTCCTCTCCAACTTTCGGCAGCGTGAAAGTGTGACCGACAGGACTTATATGTTCGAAGGATTGACAACTGATTCCGTGAGCCATCCACGAGCATAGCTATAGCAAACATCGAGTACTATCCAACTTCGCCATGAGCAAACCTCCTATTGGTGAACACCACGCTCAAAATAAAAGCGCTGCGACAGTAGTCTGCCGGATCTTCTCTCCTCCAATCTCGGCGTCGATATCAAAGAAATTGAATCCCTCGCTGATGTTCGCGGAAAAGAACGTGTAACCGCTCGTGGGAGCATGTCGAGAATCTGGTGTAAGGTGTACCCTATTGCGAGGAGGCACCGGGTGAGTTCCGTTGCCAGGCTCCCAGGTGAGAACGGAGACTTTTGATGATGCGTCGCCTCGTACCTAGAATTGGCAGGAGTAGTTAGCTTCTTGGGGCGCTTTATCTGTGTAAGGCATCAACATACAGCAACGACCAGATTCCAGATCACAGGTAGAGCCTGAAGACCCTGGGTCCCGCCGACAATTCTCTCAGTCCGGGAGGGATCGTACAAGACCTTTTCTTGAGGAACGGTCTTCCCCAGGTTGTCGAGCCTCGGTGCTGAACCATCTCCCTCGTTGACTTCGAACCAAAACTTGGAGATGGAGCCCTTCATATCGACACTTGCGTCAAAGGAATAGGAATCGAAACCGGGCACCCCGTAGCGCTCCCGAGCAAGACCAAGAGCACGATTGTATACGCCTGCCCACGGCGCGGCTGTGCATCCAGATGTTGGACACACTGATGCTCCCTCGCGGTCGTTCCAGTACAAAGTTACCTTGCGATTTGGGTTTTCCTCCCCGATTACCTGTGGTTGGGGTGGCACGGTGAGTAGACCGAGCGACGGCGATGCAACACTAATACTCACACGCAGCTGTACGTTGAATCTAAAGGTCCCGTTCGAGTTCGCCGAAGGGGACAGTTGATTTCTCGTAATCTTGAATGGCATGGGTTTCACGACATCAGTAAGGACAACATTTGCGGGGACAGTATTGATCATTCTTTCAAACAGTTCTCCACAAGTCCTGTTAAAGGTATTGGGGTCTGCGAGGCTAACAAAATCACAGAACCTGAGATGTTCCATCCAAATAGACCAGTGGAATTTAACACGCGTACCCTTGCATGGTGGCGTTGCCATCACTCGAGAAAATCCTAAGGTCCGAGCTCGTAGTGGAGTTGGATCCGACGACCAGAGGGTTAGGGGTCGTGCCATCGAGATAACCTGTGATGCTGATGTAGAGTGGCCCCGCTGTGAGTGAAAGAGGCAGCAACAAATCGATAAGAACACCCACACCGCATGATCAAATGGCGTCGTTCCATCGAAAAGCTGGACGTCCACGTTCTCATCCTTGACAATGTCCGGGAAATCATCTCGTCGAACGCCGCCCACGGAATGACCACATGCAATGAGAGCAATCATCTCAGACTGAGTAAATCCCTGCCGCCTAAAGGACTCTAAGTGTGACTCGAAGTCTTGGTGAGGCTCCGGCACGGTTTCTGGTCCGGCTGCGGTTGCATCGATTCTTCCCCCACGAAGAGGAATCTGTGGGCCGTTACCACAATTGTCAATGGCTCTCACAGCAGCAAACGCAAAAACATCGGCAACTGAGGATGCGGATAGATCAGAATGGGGAACTTCGGTGAGGGTTTACTGGAGAGCTTACTCGACACATCGGGATGCATGAAAGGAATGAGCTCCTCGACCGATTCACGCATACCAACCCCGACGTTCTGGAGCACTAGTCCTCAGGTACACCTATGATATGATTTAATGCAACCCACCTGCGGTCGGTCAAGCTCGTAGATTATGGACGCATCCAAACCTCCTGAGCCGTCGTCGACATTGTGGGTAGACATGTCATGATACGCCTGACAAACGGTTCAACCACGACCTGGTGTCCACCACAATTTAAGGAGCTCACCAGTCGTAGCCATTGTGCGGCAGTGGTCGTGTTCTCCCGTCCGAAGCAAGGGAAGTCGACGGGCCCAGCAAGATACTCGCTCTCGAACATCAACTGTTCAAGGTGTTCGATACCTTCTTGAGGACCCGCCACCGCAAATCGGGAGAAACAAAGGAGGATCGCAACCCAGGGAACAAGTGGGAGTAAGGGCATGGCAGAGCAGTTTGAAGTGAGCTTGATGGCTGGGGTTACATCTTATATGTGCTCGCATGGCTGCAGCCCGAGGATGAGTCCTAAAAGCTTACAATAACGTCGAATTCTTTGCAGACACAGGCCCGAAGATAGAAATCAGGATCTATTGAGGACTGCGGAAATACCTGTCCTAACCTGGGATTAGTGAGCTTGGAAGCTCATGGCTCGAGGCGCTAAATAGCAGCTTACCCTCTGAGTGTTTCAACAACCAAATCTAAACTAAATCGAAATGCTGCCACTGTGAATTCATTGAATACAACTACAGGGACTCGAAGGCCAGTCAGGTACATACCTGTGGTCTGGAAATTTCGTCCTCTTCAATTCTCGGGTTTGTCGGTGGTGATAATAAGCCCCTGCTGGTTTGTGTGGTTTCACGTCCTGACAGTGTCAGATGGTATTTTCAAAAGATCAAGAACTGCGGAGAAGAGAAGGGTGGCTGAAACCTGTAGGTTCCCGGTTCTCAATGCCAATTGCATGGCAGACTGTGGAAACGGAGAGGGTGAAAGAACAGAGACTATCAGAAATTCCGCTCCTAAATTTTAGATTCCAGGGACGCAAAGCACTTGAACTGGTCGATGCGTCAATCACGCGCATGAAGCGGAGCCTTTGGGTGAACCCAATTCCTCACGGCGGCGAAGGCGACAAGAAGTGGGTCTGTGCATGAGATCTTGAGAGGCTCCACGCTTGACAGTTCCTGCGAGTGAGAGGGTAAGCGCGATGAGTAGCACTGCCCGCGATATACTATCTTCACGCTGCCTGTACGATCCGGACTTCATCCGCATCTCCTTATACAAGTACCCGCCATTGGAACACCTCCGTCTGAGCCAGTTCTAAAAATAACCTCAGTGAGCGATCCATCGACTCTGGAAGTAAAAGTTCCGACAAACCAGTTATTTACAAGCTTGCGACGACATAGCTGAACAGAATCCGTTTCCCTTAGCAATTGACAACATACAAAGCATATGAATATGAATACAGTACCATGAATGCAATACAAATAAACAAAACGAACAGAGGACAAGAGATACGAATAACAATCTCACAGAACCACGCATTAACCCATCAACGAATCTCCTCGTCCGAGGTCACAGAGTCCGCGGCAACCTCTGCTACAAAATCATTCACAAGGTCTTGCAGCTCTCTGATCATCGACCCCCGATCCCACTCCCGCCTGTTCCTCCATACGCAACTCAGACACGTCGCACGAAGCTGCTCCAGCTGCTCGATCGTCAGCGAGGCCGTATGCGAGCGCAGACTGCTCTGCAACTGTGCCAGAAGACTCTCATCAACATGGAACTCCGGAAGTGGCGTAGGCGTCCTCGCGACTATTGGCATCGGGGAAGGTTCACGAGGGGGCTCCGGAGATTTCGATTGTTTTGTGGGTTGCTCAGGTTGTGGTTGGGGGGACTTCGATTTTCGAATAGGTTCCTGTGGTACTGGCATAGATAAAAACGGATCATCGTTCACTACAGGTGGATTGGTGGCAGCTTCGACAGGCGACCTGGACGGCATAGAGGTAACATCGGGGAGGGGATTCAGTAAAGCCGGATCGAAGCCTGAGTTCCGTTGAGAAGTGAGCAGGTCTGTCTGTAGTTGTGAGTGCGGTGGGTCAATCGACATGTCGTTATGGTGTTGCTGCGGTTGATGATAGTTCGGATATTGAGACGGCTGTCCGCCGTTGTTGTTGTGCCATGGGCCCGGATGGTGCTGCATCTCCTGGTACCCGTTTGTCGGTGACATACCCGGTGCAGGCGACATCGGGTGAGGTGAGTGAGAGTGTCGTATCGAGGAGTCGAATTGATGGTGGTTCGCTTGATTCATATACATGCCCTGCATTGGCTGGGCGTTGTGGTGCATTGGTTGGCCATGGTGCATCGAGTGAGGCTGCATCGGTTGCTGGTTGAACTGCATGGAGTCATGGGGCGGCATTAAGTGATGTGAATGCATTGAATGATGCGGCTGCATGGACGGATGGGATTGCATGGAATGTTGGGGCACGGGATGTTGCGAGTGCATATGTTGGTTCGAAGGCATGTACTGCGATGGACCCTGAGGGTACATTGAATATGAAGGATCCAGAGGGTGGGCAGATTGTTGGGAGTGCATTGAAGATGGCCCAGGTTGCATCATTCCCATCGGCAGTCCTCCAGGAGGTACAAGAGGTTGCATAGGCTGTATCGCTGGTGCAGCAAACCGAACGGTGGGCTGGCGGGGAGGACTAACGAGTTCCAGAGGGTCCCGATCATCCTCAGTGTCGATGTGCATCTTGGATCTCTTGGGATCTCTGGATTCTCCGTTCTCTTCGTCAGACGCAAGAGAATCTGCGGCAAAGCCCTCTCTTTGACGTTTCAGCCGTCGTTCGAGTTTCGATGGGTCCGTCAGCGCGTACTCTGGAGCCATGCCGGTGTTACGACCACTCCGCCGTGCACCGGGAGCCCCGGTATCACTCCCACTACCATTGCCGTTGCCATTCGCAGCCTTCGCCTTTGCCTTCTCCTCTTCCCTGGCCTTTCTGCGCTCGGCCCGCCGCTGTCGCTCACGTCCAGCCATCCGCTCGCACTCCAAGCGAAATATCGCGTCAAACTCCTGAATGCTGACTTCAGCTGAATTAAGCATAGCTTGGGCACGAAGATGACGGTCAGGATCTCCCGCCTCGTAGAGAGCCGCGTTCATGCAGATCTTCCTGAGGTCATTCATGAAGTCGTCAATGGTGAGGTAACGACCACGGAACAGTTCGAAGTTCATTCGCTCCAGATCCATATCGTGGCATTTAGGCCCTTGAGGTACAGGTGGTGGTGGTGGCGCTACCACGACCTGTTCGTTCACAATTCCATTAGCAAGGGGTTGATCAGGTTGCGCATCAACAGATGTGATATCAATGACCCCGTTCGCTTGGGCATTGACTACAGGGACAGGAGGCGCTGGGGGTTCGTCGCCCTCAAAGACGGCAAACGAGTACTCCTCCTAAAGAATAGGGCCATTCGTAAGCACAGAGACAAACAGTTGAAACAGAATTAACTCGCCCTTGCACGCTTCGTGAATCTTCTGAACTTTCTCTTCAGCTCGTTCAAAATGGGCGTCAACCGATACTTCAGTATGGCAATCGTGCGATGATCGTTCTCCTCCTGAACCGCTAGCTCGGCGGCAGTCGGCTTTCGCGGCTCTGGCGGAGGAGCAATTGGAAGCTCCTCTAGAATCCTCTTCTTCCGAGGCATGCCATCCGCGAACAGGTTGGGTGGCCGTCGAACGTCCTCAACTAAAGGCTGGAAGAATTCGACTCGTTGCGACTCGGTAGGGATAGGGATCTCGACCCGATTATCTTTCGTGAGGCCAAACCAAGAACGGACATCCCTCGGAAGATCGTGGTAACGACCGTCCACAATGGCGAGCAGAAGTATGGGGTCCGTAGGAGCGAGGGTATCGAGCATCGCTCGAACCGTAGATCTCGCAGTCTCGCTCACAGCGGCACACCATCCGACTAAAGAAGGGATATAGATGACGGAAGGTTGGTGACGCTTGGCTTCGACGAATAGTTGTACGATGGCGGCCTCCGTAGTCTATGGGCAAATTCTTAGTATAAGTCATAGCTGAACGATTCGGTAAGACTCACTCTCGTCGAGTCACCCAATAAACTGCCTAGTTCCAAACTTTGGACGTGATACCCCTCAAGGTGATGCAATACCGCGGCACCAACGTACGCTTGACCCATGCCCACAGCTCCGTGAAGGACAATACGTGGACGATATATCCTCAACTTCTCCATGGCTACGAGGTCATGTCAGGGAAAGATCCTTCTTCCTTTGCGAACGAACTTACATTGAAGCGTCATCTCTCTCTCCAAGGCCCCTGCCTCTCCTTCATAATCCTCGAATTCTGCTTCCTCTAACGCAGTCAACTTCTTCTCAGACGGTATCACGCGACCGATGACCTTCTTGGCATTCTCCAAAGTCTCCGACAGCAGAGGAACAAATTGTGGGGGTAAAGGCATTGCAGCAGAAGACGACGATCTCGCGGATGACGGGACAATCTCTGTAGAACACGGTCAGCACCCGTTCCCGAGAGAGGGAAAGAATAGTCACTCTTGATGGAAATCATAAAGTCACGTAAGCCCACTTTAACAGAGTCGGGCTGCAGCAACAAGCGATCATTTGACTTGTAGATCTGCGGGTACTTTCTCTGAACAGCATTTAGTGCAGCTTCGGTGCACAAAGCCTATTCGACGCAATCAGAGCCGTAATCATAAAAGAAAAGGCTGCACTTACCCTCAAATCAGCACCTCCGTAGCCCTTTGTGAGCTTGGCCAACCCGTTCAGACGATCTTTGCTTTCTTGTTCCTCATCGCCCCAGTCTTTCCACCCCTTCGTCATGATACCCAAGATCTTCTCTCGGGCCTCAAGACCGGGCAGAGGGAAATAAAACTCTCTGTCGAATCTCCCCGGTCTCCTCAGCGCAGGATCTATCGCATCCGGCCTATTTGTAGCACCAATGACCACAACCTGCCCTCGCCCATCCATACCATCCATGAGCGCAAGCAACGTTGAAACAATCGAAGCATGGATCTGATCTTGCTTAGAAGACCGCACAGGCGCCAACCCGTCTATCTCGTCGAAGAAT
Source organism: Marasmius tenuissimus (assembly GCA_029532415.1). Lineage (NCBI taxonomy): Eukaryota > Fungi > Basidiomycota > Agaricomycetes > Agaricales > Marasmiaceae > Marasmius > Marasmius tenuissimus. Next base: position 286,721 of record JAQOTA010000038.1, read on the forward strand.
ATGATGGAAGGTTGCGAGTTGCGAGCCTCTTCAAACAGGAGACGCAGCTGACGTTCGGCTTCACCGACCCACTTGGAAAGCGCATCAGCACCTTTGCGCATGAAAAATGCTGAAGGAAGACACAATTAGAGATTTATCAGATGAATACCATGTAAGCTCAGCTCACATATCTGCTTCCCGTTAGACCGACAACTAGCAGCCAGTGCTCTCGCCAAGAGGGTTTTCCCGGTACCCGGCGGTCCGTGGAATAATACACCTCGCGGGGGCGTCACCTTGAACTGCTGGAAGACCTCAGGATAGAGAAGGGGTAGCACTGTCATTTCCTTCAGAGAGTTGATATCTGTGGCGGCAGCCCGTTAGCCTGGTAACACGAGTGAGGTATGAGCATCCTCACGGTCATCTAGTCCTCCCACTTCATCGAAAGTAACATTCACGTTCACTCCAAGAGGATCAGCATCCGCGAGAGCTATGCCATATGGTGAGTCGTGAGAACGATTTCCATGGATTGAATGAACGCACTCGAGTCGCCGACACGACCCAGATTTGACGGTGTTCCCGCGGCGGCGAGGTCACCAGCCAAGAGTCCTCCTCCTCCTCCTGCAAGACCCCCTCCCAACGCACCCATCCCCCCGAAAGGCTTCCGAGGCGTTCTGGTTGGGGCGTCCGAGTCCTGTCCAATACCCCCAAAAAAAAAGATTCAACACTGTCATTGAGAAATAGGATATGACCACATACCGAATCATCTAGACCCATCAACCTTCCTAGTTCCGCGCCATTGAGACTAAATCCTAATCCCTTTCTTCCACCAGGCCGACGGCCTCCCAATGGTTTGCTCTTCGGCGGTGCTGTAGGAATGTCTTCGAGAGGCGGTGGTATGGTGTAATTAATTCGTTGTCGCTGGCGGAGTGAATATTTTTTGCCATTCTCGGGCTCTTCCTCTTCTTCCTCGGGCTCCGGTCGCGTGTCATTCATGGTGATTTCTAGATCGTCGACATCCGTGTCACCCTGAGCATCCTCGTCGAAAGAACCATCTGCATCGACAGACCCGGGGGAAGTATGTTGATGTGGCATGTACACGTCCTCTTCTGGCTTGTGTCGACGTTGAGCACGAAGCGCACGAGCTTTCGCCTGAGTGATCTTTGGATTCTCCATCCGGCTGGGTGTCGATGGATTGCCGTTCCGCGTTGTCCTCTTTCTCAAACGTGAGCCATATCCACCGTTCTGTGCCGGGGCATCGTCGTCGCTGGCAATAAAGCTGCTTCGTCGATTACGCAGCCGTCGTCGAGCAGGAAAATCTTCTTCCTCTTCATCGTCGCCGTCATCGGCTGAGGCACGAGGAGCAGGACGCGACCTGGTTCTGCCACCGCCAACGGGAGCTTCTTCCTCACCAAGTCCTCCAAGGTCATCATCTGCCTCGCTACTCTCGACATACGACGCCTGCATCACCGTTCTCCCACTTCTTGTCTTAAAAAGGGGCTTCTCTTCTTCCTCCACTTCATCTTCTTCAACCGGTTGTGTTTCTTCGCCCTGCATCGACTTGTCGCTCCCGTCTTGGTATTCTGAGCCTGAGGCGCCAATGGAGGCAGCACTAGCACGTCGGGTAGACCGACGAAGGGGAGCGTCGTGACCAGCCGCCATTCGAGACGTATTGCTGGGGATTTTGATCGTCAAAGGCGAACCTTGCGAGTGTGGTAAAGTCGGTTGAGGTTCGGAGTCGGAAGCGGTGTCAAAGAGATTACTCATACAGTCACCGTCACTATTAGCGACGACGTGGAGGGAGAAATATGGGGCTTGTAGAACGCCGACAACGTCGACGAGAGAGTGGCCAACAGCGTCAGGAAAGACGAGGAGCCTCGGTAGAAATATGGGATGGAATTACAAGTCAAAGAGCTGTTTGGCTGCACCACCTGTTTTGTTTGGTCATGTTGATCCGACGCGGCTTCCAACTGCAGCGTGCCTCATATCATCCTCCGCCTGCCCTTTCCAGTTCTCGACCAGTTTCAATCCTCATTCTCGTTCACTGGAATCGTCTGGAATTTGCTTTGAGTATCTGTATTTCATGGGTTGTCTTCAGCCAGGTGTTCCACAGCGATTTTTTTCGGAAATTGCCCAGGAAAAGAGGAAAAATCGATATGTCGCTTCGAACAGCATCTTCAGCATGGAAGTTGAGAGAAAAGAGGGAGAATTTTCAATTTCTGAGCACTCGTCCTCCTCGAACATTGCATTCGGCTTCCCCCGTGTGATGGAATAACGCAATGTCACACCGGCCCGGCACAGGCGCCCAACTAAGCGCTCAACCGGCTTGAATCAAATTGAGCGGAAGGGTTGCCCGCCGCCCGGCCACTCAACTCTGATTCTTCTCCTTCATCTTGTACCTTCAAAGGCGAACTCGACCAATAACTGACCGTCCTCAGCTGTGAGTACAGCACAACTATTACCTTTTATTTTTGCTGGCAATGAGCTTCCTAACTGTTTTCTCATTATATTTTCCCAGTGTTCGCTGAACTTTATCAAAATGGAGACAAAAAAGCCCCGACTTGCGTCGGTTTCGACAACTAAAAAGGACCCTGTATCGAACACTCTACCAAACGAGATTGTCTCCCTTATTCTTGCTTTTCTTGACCCGGGCAGCGATCGAGAGACAATAAAATTCATATCACTCGTAGCACGGTGCTGGAAAGACGCCGCTCAAGCTCGACTCTTTTCGCGAGTCGATGTCGATAACAACCAGGAATGCGTATTCTGGAGTCAAAAGTTCACCGACTTCCCTCACCTGGCCCGCCACGTGAAGCATCTGTGGCTCAGCGACGACGAAGAGGATTCCGCCAATGGACCGTATCTGCGAGACCCAGCTGGAAAGATCCTCGTCTCCAGTCTTCCTTGCGTCTTAAGACTGGAGCTGACTGAAGTCACGCAGTGGGGACCGGTGGAAATGGAGTTGATCAAGGGTTTTGGGTCAACCGTACGCCATTTGACGCTCGAAGGCATCCCACAGATGGATCCCGTCAAGGATCTTCTAGAACTTGTGTACGCCTTCCCCATGATCGAGGTCCTCGATCTCGGAGGTTTAGGTCCGGACTACAAGGAAGAAGAACTTGATCAGATTCGTGCAAGGGGCTTGGAGATGCGAAGCGTGCTGCCCGCGGATGGCAAACCTCGAAAACTGCGGGAGCTTTTCCTCTTCGATGTCGGCTTTTCCCTCGACCATCTACTTTGGCTGTCCGGCCCTGCCTTTAACTTGTCAGGTTTACGCAATCTCACGTTGTATTGGGATCCCTTCCACTCTCTCGAATCTTACGAGTTCAATGTCCTGGACGACTTTATCCGTTTGGTCGGGGGGAACGTCACGAACCTTACTTTCGAACTTCTCGGTGCACAGACAGAATATCATTCGATTCGCTGGCCTGGCGAGAGATTGGCTGAGCCAGGTGATCTTGTCATTGGTGAGTCACCATTGTACATATATAAAACCACCGTAGGTCTGACGTGCCCCAGAACACCTCATCACTTCCCCTATTTTGCGCAATTTCACAGCACTTGAGACCCTCACATTTACTCCCTTCGAGGACCCTGACAATCCGGTCGACAGTTGCAACCACCCTATTTACGTATCGAACGCAGAACACCTACTACAAGCAATGTCCGGCACCGCGTCTCACCTAAAGAAAGTCGTCTTTAAAGGCCGTTTCTTGAAAAACACCCCACAGTTATGCGGCGCTGTCGGAATCACCTCATACCTGTTCGAGAAACTTCTCTCCAGCAACCAAGCTTTCCCGTCTCTCCAAGACGTCGAAATTCACTTGACCGTCCATCCATTCACGTACCGCGACATACGTCTTCCGACCTGGAACGAATTCGCTGAATCGATCCTGACAACTTCCCTCATGAGGACCCTCTACACAAGAAGAGTCAAACTGGTCTTGATCGACCACGAAGTACGTACCCCGTACTTCTTTTAAATCCTGCCGAAATGAATAACCTATTCCGATGATGTAGGAGGAAGAGAGACTCCCAACCCCTAACGAGGGTGGCTTTCTACAGCTTGATTCCGACCAGGTTTCAGCCATCGAGAGCATGAAGAACTGTCAAGTCATACGTGTTAATGTCTCCTTGGAATCTCTCCTGGCCCGGCGGGCTGCTGAAGAGGAGGATGAAAGCGATGGGGAGGAACAAGGTGATGATGGGGAGGAGGCCCAAAGCGATGGAGAGGACCCGTAGACTGCACGTACAAGTGACAGCTCCACCAGTACATTGCCTAGTATCTCCATGCCTTGTAGTCGTAACTTGTCCAAACTCTTGTAGTACTGGTGCCCGTCTAAGTAGCTAAGCGCCTAACCGAATAACCATGTGGCATGCTGTGGCATGACAATAAAACCGACGGATTGTCGAACCTTCATCTTGACTTTGATTCTCCATGTTGTTGGGGACGAACGGTGAATTCCACTGAGACTCAAACCTCCACAGAGTACAACGACAGCTTGTGAGTGCAGTAATTGTCTCATTATGCCTTCAGTGGCAAGGTTTCTGAACATCACTCATGTTTTCAAGTTCCTTCAATCATCTACTTATTTTCTTGAACCCGGTGGGCAAGATGGAGAAAAAGAAGCTCCGACTCTCCATAAACGATTCGATTCCTGAACGGGTGTTTGTCTCGAACACTCTTCCAAACGAAATCATTTCCCTTATTCTTGGTTTTTTTGATATATCGGATGATGCGGAGACGTTGGAACATGCATCACTCGTAGCGCGGTGCTGGAGGGGACCTGCCCAAGCGCGACTCTTTTTACGCATCGAGGTCGAAAACAACGAAGAATGCACATTTTGGAGCCAAAAATTCACTGACTTCCCTCACCTGGCACGCTACGTAAAGCAATTGTGTTTCAGCGACGAGGATGAGGAACCCGCTAATGGACCATATCTGCGAAACACGACTGCAAAGACCCTCGTATCCAGCCTCCAGTACGTTCAAGGCCTGGATCTGCTTGATATCAGGCAGTGGGGACCGATGGAAATGGAGCTGATGAAGGGTTTGGGCTCGACTGTGCGCAGTCTGTGGGTTGATGCCATCCCGCAGATGAATCCTGTCAAGGATTTACCAGAACTTCTGTATGCCCTCCACAATATCGAGGTTTTCAAACCTGGAGATATAGGCTCGGAATACAAAGAAGAAGAGCTCACTCAAATTCACGCCATGGGCTTAGAAATGCGAAGTGTTCTCCCCGCGGACGGCAAACCTCGAAGATTGCGGGAGATTTACCTTTGTGAAATCGGATTTTCCCTAGACCATCTACTTTGGCTATCTGGGCCCGCGTTTGATTTGTCTGGTCTGCGTAACCTCACTTTCTCTTGGAGTCACTTCTCCTCTCTCGAAACTTACGACTTCACTGTCCTCGACGATTTCATTCGTTTGGTGGGGGGAAATGTCACAAACCTTACCCTACTACTTCTTGGCGCACATACAAGATACGATCCGGACCACTGGAAGTGGCCAGGCCTGAGACTGTACGATGCAGATGACCTCGTAGCCGGTGAGCTCCATTGATATTACGCACTCCAATGGCACGATACCTGAATATCTGACGTACTTCCAGAACATTTCATCAATTCCCCCATCTTGCAACACTTCACAGCTCTCGAAACTATCACTATCGCTCCTGATGAGGACGATGACCATCCAATCGACAGCTCTAACAACGATATCTACACATCAAACGTCAAAAACATACTCCGGGCGATGTCAGGCAGGGCCGCATCTCAGCTGAAGAAGATTATCTTCAAAGCCACCTCATCGTCGTTTTCATACCGTGTCGGATTTTGCTCACACGCGCTTGAGAAGCTTCTTTCCAATGATGAAGCTTTCCCGTCCCTCCGGGACATCGAGATTCACTTGAACGTGTTCAGGCATCCGAGGGAAATGCGTCTCCTGACATGGACTAAAATTGCCCAGGACATACAAAACTCCCTCATGGGGGCGATATACAAAACAAAGGTCAAATTGGTTGCGATTGACCTTGACGTGCGTACTCCATGCTTTTTCTAGATGCTATTGAAATGAGTAACTGCCTGTCCCAATTATCCAGGAGGAAGAGAGACTCCTGACCTCCAACGAGGGCGGCCTTCTACAGCTTGAAATTTGGCAGATCGATGTTATAGAGATGCTGGCTGGGCCATGTGAAATCATACAACTCGGAGATTGATTTCTCTTCAATCTCTCCTGGCTCGCCGAGGCGGTGTGAGTAGGAGCAAAGCAGTGGCGAAGGCTCGAGATTTGAAGCGATGATGGGGAGGAGGCCCTTAGACTTGGTAATGGCGAAGATCCCTATCACTTTAACGGTTCATTCCGAAGGATTGTATGTCTCGTGCTCATAACTTCTTTAAGCTGTTGCTGTTCCGCGTACAATCAAGACCAAGTCTGGCCTCAGGCCTCTCAACGAGTTTAGAAGAAAAACCGTTGACTCCCCACGATCTTGAATGGTATAGCTATGCTTCACCACGGAGCCGGTGAGGACAACGTTTGTAGGCACCCACGGAGACCATGATCAATCTCTCAAACAGCTCTGAGCCGCAAGCCCAATTATTGGAACATTGAAGGCCCAATTTGCTCCGCTATGTCTGTTTGTACATGAGAGAACGTCAAGGGCATAAAATCCATGTCCTCAATCCTCAGATCCCCAGCCTCGTACGCAAGGCGAGTAAACTGTTAGACGATAGCAAGAGAAGAAGTAGGAAAGAGAAAGGAAAGGAAGGTTGAAGGAAGGTCCACAGTATACCTAAATTTTACTTTCTATTTGGACTACCAAGCTGCGTCGGGCCGTTCTCATCAGTATTGGTTTGGCGCTACCCGAGCCACGGCTTGACGGCTTCCCACTCACCCGGGTCCGTCCCGTGGGGGTCGATATGGGCGCTAACTAACGCCTGCTCCTTGAGCGCGGTTGTCTCATTGTGTTTTCTGTGACGTGTTTTCTAAACATCGCTCAAGTTTTCAAGGTCCTCGAATTGTTCATTATCTCTTCCCCGAACCTACTAGACGGAATGGAGACAAAGAAGCCCCAGATCCCCCCAAGCGATTCAATCTCTGGACGAGCGTCCGTCCCGAATACTCTTGAGTCTTCCAAACGAAATTGTCTCCCTTATCGTTGAATTTTTCGACGTATGCCACGACTCAGAGACGTTGGAGCATGTCTCACTCGTGGCGCGTTGCTGGACAGGACGTGCCCAGGCGCGATTCTTTTTACGCATCCATGTCGGAAATAGTGGACAATGCGCATTTTGGAGCCAAACATTTTTCAACTTCCCTCACCTAGCACGCTCCGTAAAGCAATTGCGTTTCACCGACAAGGATCAGGATCCCGTTAATGGACCCTATCTACGAACCCCGACTGCAAAGACTCTCATCTCCAGTCTTCCTTGCGTTCTAAGACTGGAAATGATTCAAATAGAGCAGTGGAGACCAGTGGAAATGGAGTTGATGATGAGTTTGGGCTCCACTGTATGCACTCTGTGGTTGGATTGCATCCAGATAAACCCTGTCAAGGATTTTCCAGAGCTTTTGTACGCCTTTCCCAATATCGAGGTCTTCAAACCTGGAGACATAGGTGAGGGATATAGGGAGGAAGATCTAGATCAAATCTACGCTAGGGGTTTGGCAATGCGAAGCGTGCTGCCCGCAGATGGCAAACCTCGAAGATTGCGGGAGATTATCCTCCACTATATTGGACTTTCCCTCGACCATCTACTCTGGCTATCTGGCCCTGCCTTCGACATGTCAAGTCTACGCAACCTCAAGTTTTCTTGGGATTACTTCATTTCTCTCGAATCTCACAAGTTCGGGGTCCTGAACGACTTCATCCGTTTAGTCGGAGGGAATGTTACGAACCTCACTTTGAACTTCACGATGCACAGACGGACCATCATCGCCCCGGTTCGATTGGCCGGAGAGTATTCGAGGGAGATGACCTTGTGGCTGGTGAGCTACCATTACACATCTACACGACCGCTGCATGGCTGACGTACTACTACCAGAGCATTTTATTACCTCCCCCATGCTGCAACATTTTACGGCCCTCGAGACCATCACTTTTACTCCTTACGTGGACGACGACCATCCAGTCGACAGCTGCGACAGCCATTGTTACATATCGAACGCAGAACATATAATGCAAGCAATGTCCGGCACGGCGTCTCGGTTGAAGAAAGTCATCTTCAAAGCCGTCTTTGTGAAAAAGAACCGGTCGTCATGCGGCGCTGTCGGAACTAGTTCTTACCTATTCGAGGAACTTTTCTCTAGCGACGAAGCATTTCCGTCACTCCAAGACTTCGAAATTCACTTGACCGTCCATCCTTACACGGATAGCGGTATAGGTCTCCCGACCTGGACCGAAGTCGCCAGTTCAAAACTGACAACTTCCCTCACGAGGACGATCCGAGACGGAGGAAGGGTCAAGCTAGTTTTGATTGACCACGATGTGCGTATTGTTCTATGCTTTTTCGAGACCTTGTTGAACTAAATACCCATTCAATCCAATGATGCAGCAGAAAGAGAGACTCCCGACCTTTAATACGGGTGGTTTTCTACAGCCTCTCCGAAATCGCTTGAACCAGACTCCCATGATAGAGATCACGAACAATCATCCCCGGATGGGTGTTGATATCCCTTCCTCCACAGCAATTACCTCTCAGGGCAGTGTTGAGGACCAAAGCGAGAATGATCAAAGCGATGATGGGGAGGAGGGAGGGGCCCTCCACTGTTGCCCAATCAAGATTTTTCGGCCGTAAACAGAAAGGCAAAAGGCTTCGTAAGAAGTTTTGCGACCAAATTCACGGGCATCAAATTCACTTCTTCTGGCACGCAAAAACACACGAAACACGAGGCAAAAAGAGTATTTTTACGAGCGCAAGACAGTCCCGGAAAACTCTCGGAAGTGTTTTTGACGAGAAAGGTTACGTTTTTCCTTCGTGAAAAACAAATTTATCCTGGCTCATTTTCGGCTCATTTTGTGTGCTAGAAAAAATGGTTTCGATACCCGTGAATTTGGCCGCAAAACCAGGTTTCTTACGAAGTCTTTTACCCTGATAACTGCGTGCGAAAAGATGTGGTTGGCCAGCAGTGCTCAGGCTCAGCGATGGCTCGGACGATCCCTAAAGTACCGTGGCGCGCACAAGTCCAGCTATTTATTGCAAAGTATTGTATTTCTCGAGACTCGTGCTTATAACTCCTCTAAGTCTAAGCCGTTATTGTAACGCGTACGATTGAGAGTCTGGGTCTAGGCCTCTACACTCTAAGCTCAATTGCAGATGAAGCTCATGTTATGAATTCTAAGTATGTGTTGTGGCGCAAAAGGATGTCGCCACCGAAGACTGCCGTGTAGGTGTATCTTATAATCATTTGTCCAACTGGTCCTCTCCAACTCCGCGTTAACATTCAACGTTCAACCGTCAGGAGCTATATATGGAGGGTGTTGAAACCTGAATCCGCGAGCCTGACGACTGAATTTATTCACTGAGACTATCCAAGCAAACTTGGAGCCCTATTCATTTAAACTATGAACGGTCTTCTCTTCTGATTCAGTGACCACAGCTCCTAACATTTCCCAACTCTGACTGGAGGCTGTCGATTCTTTGACTCGCCGCTGCTGCGTCGCAAATCGGTGTGTATCGAAGGCGTTTTGGGCGATCATTGTTGAGGTGGAGAATTTTTTCGAGCCAGAGAAGAGGGAGAGGGAGAGCAGAAGCTGTAGATCGTTGTGTAAAAGATGTGTGGAACGTCGTTCTCTTAGTCTTTCGGGCCTCAGGTGCACAAGACATAGCTTCTATTACAGCAGCTGCTATGTACGCAAGACAAATAAGACGGCGGTGAGAGAAGAGTAGGGAAAGAGAAAGGAAAGGAAGGTAAAAAGGAAGGTCCACCAGTTCGTGGGAGAGTATTATCGAACGTACGGATATTGCCGAATAGACCTAGAGATGGAAACAGCCTTTACAATTCGTGATTGTAGTCTGCTGAATCGTCTCTCCGCCAATATCAGCATCAATATCAAAGTAATCAAAATCACCGCTGATGAGCGCGGAGAAGAACGTATAATCCCCCGTGGGTGCATGTCTAGCGTCTGGCGCAAGGTCTACTCTAGTGCGAACAGGAACCGGGTGAGTTTCATTACCAGGTACCCAGGTGAGCACCGAGACTTTCGAGGACGCGTCCCCTCGTACCTAAGGGTGGCCGTGAATGTTAGCTGCGAGATTTACTTTGACCAATTTGAATAGAGAATCAACGTACAGCAAGGACCAGATCCGTATGTAGTAGAGGTGGAGGGAAGCTACCGTCCCCGAAGATTCTCCTGCTTCGGTCGATATCGTACAAAACCTTATCTTGAGGAATAGATCTCCCAAGATCGTCGTGCCTCGGCGCCGAGCCGTCTCCTTCGTCGATTTCGAACCAGAACTTGGACATGGAGCCTTTCGAGTCGACGGTTGCGTTGAAGGTATAAGTATTAAACCCGGGGACTCCGTAGTGTTCTCGAGGAAGGTCGTTAGCACGCCTGAATAAAGTCGTCCAAGGTGCGACCGAGCATCCAGACGTTGGACACACTGATGCTCCCTCGCGGTCGTTCCAAAACAGGGTCACTTTGCGATTTGGGGCTTCCTCCCCGATCATCTGTGATTGGCGTGAAAAGTTGAGCAGGCCAAGTGACGGCGATCCAGGATCGGTAGTACGCACCCGCAACTGTACACTGAACTTGAGCTTCCCGTCCGAGGGATACAGATAACTCATTGTGAGTTTGAACGGCATAGGTTTCACGGGGTCGGAGAGAACAACGTTCGCGGGTACTGTGTTGATCATTCTTTCAAATAGCTCTCCACAAGTCCTGTTAAATTTGTCCAGATCGGCCAGCCTGTTAAAGTCAAAGAGCCTCAGACATCCCATTTGAATAGATAGGACTTAGCACGCGCACCCTTGCATGGTGACATTTCCATCACTTGAGAAGATCCTCAGGTCCGAATTCGTGGCTGAGTTGGGTCCGACAACCAACGGGTTAGGGGTCGTGCCATCGAGATAACCTGTGATGCTGGTATAGAGCAACCTCGTTAGAGACACCAAAAAAATAAAACTGACCGGATACTCACATCGCATGGTCAAACGGCGTCGTCCCATCGAAAAGCTGAACCTCCACGTTCTCGTCCTTGATAATGTTCGGAAAATCCTCTCGTCGAACGCCACCCACGGAATGACCGCATGCGATGAGAGCAATCATTTCGGACTGGGTGAACCCTTGGCGCCTGAACGACTCCAAGTGAGACTCGAAACTTTGGTGAGGCTCTGGTACGGTTGCTGGCCCGGCTGTGGTTGCGTCGATTCGCCCCCCACGAAGAGGAATCTTGGGGCCGTTGCCACAGTTGTCGATCGCTCTCACAGTAGCAAAGGCGAGAACGTCGGCAACTGAGAATTTGGGATAGATTAGAAAAAGGTGATGCTCTCGAGGGTGTAGTATAATGGAAAGGCTTACATGACACGTCAGGATGCATGAAAGGAACTAGTTCGTTCACTGATCGTCGCATACCAATTCCAATGTTCTGCAGTAACAGTGGGGTCCTCAGGTACATGTTTCATATGAGCAAACGCCGCAACCCACCTGCGGTCGGTCAAGCTCGTAGATGATAGACCCATCTAAACCCCCAGACCCATCGTCGACGTTGTGAGTTGACATGTCGTGGTAAGCCTAAAAGGTGAACGGTTCAATCACGACCCTGTGTGAGCCACCCAGAATTCGAAAAACAGCTCACCAGTCGTAGCCATTGCGCGGCAGTGGTCGAGTTGTCGCTTGTAGAGCAAGGATAATCGCGGCCCCTCACGGCGAGATAAGAGTTATCGAACATAATTTCATCGAGGCGATTCATGCCTTCCTGAGGACCTGCCGACGCAAGTCGAGAGAAAAAGAAGAGGGTGGCAGCCCAGGGAACGACTCGGAGGGCAAAGGGGCGCATGATAGAGCAGTTTGAGGTGGGCTCAATGGCTGGGGTGGCATCTTATATGTAGTCAGTTTGCTGCTGCAGCTCGGGTGCCCTGGTCAACCGGTGTTTTCAAGAACCACGTCTGAACGATATTGAAAGGTGGCCACCGAGGGCTTGTCGAATACAACTGGCCTAGATTTGATCGCAGCCAGTCAGTACTACGTATCTCACGCGGTCTGAAAATTCCGTCCACGTCAGTCTTCAGCTTTGAGAGTGGTTATGATCATTAGTGAAGGGTATGCGAAAGTCAGCGAGCATCCCTATGTAACAACCTAACAAAAAAACAATCGTAAACGCAAGCCACCGAGATCGAGTCTCAACCACGAGGTTGGATGGGCTGGGCCGCTGCGGGCACAGTCCTACCTGGCTCTATACATCCATGTAACGCCCTTGGCACTCGCATTTCTGAATGAGTTTGCGTCCGAGAGACTCGCGTACCTTGATTTCCCAAAACAAAGTTTGCCAGAAAGAATGGGACACAACAGGGATTTCCACATCGACTATACGACTTGGAATGGTGAGCTCGAGAACTCATGGGCTGAAAGGTACTGAGTAGAAACTTACCCTCTTGATAAGTTTCCATTTGTGAAAATAATGAGAGTCGAAGACCAGTCAGGCACCCCACCCTCACGAGAATCTCGGTCTGAATGCTCCGTCTCCTTCGATTTTCGGTTTTCGGGTGTGTCTCGCATCGAGTGCTTCCAAACAAGATCAGTATCAGATAGCTCCCGGACCCAGTGGCAGGGGAGTTGGGAACGTGGAGGTTTCAGACTGTTCAAGCAGACTGCGGATGCGGAAGGTCCATGAAATATGAGGCCTCGATTCCCCGTATGCACACACGTCCCTCGAGATCTTTATCAGTCAAAGCGTTCCGGCTATTACTCGAAGGGTTCAAACAACGTAGGGGGGCGTGCACATTGAAGCTGAAGGACCAGTGTTGATGATCAAGTCATGCAACTAGGATCATATTTGCTCTTGCTATGTCCGTTTGTACATGAAGAGAACGTCAAGGGTGTAAAATCCAGGTCCTCGTTCTCGAACCTCAGATCCCCGGAGGACAAATCGGTCAAGTTTCGATGCCCAAAGACCACCTCCCATCGCCGAACCATCCGCTTCGATCAGAGCGAATCGACCTGATAAATCATTGATCTTCGAGTGGGTTTACTCGCAATACCTAGCGTAGACGTAGGCGATCAGTACAGGGGAAGTAAAGCAGGTCGATGAAAACAAAACACGCAAAACTATTCCAGACGAAAAAGACGCACCTGCGCTCTCCGAAATCTCCCAGGCCGGGTATGATATACGCTTTCTCGTTCAGGCCTTGATCGATCCAGCCAGTGATTACTTTAACCTGTGGATGTTTCGAGCAAAAGGTCTTTAAACCCTCGGGTGAGGCAATCTGACGGTGCGTGGTGTTTAACCAGCAAGCAAGAGAGGAAGAGAAAGAGTGAAGACACACCAGGTTTATGAAGATGATACGTTCCTCTGGGACACCATGTTCCCTCAATACCTCCACGGCTTTCATCGCTGAGCCTCCGGTAGCTATCGAACAAGAATAGACCCTCAATTCGCGTATCCATACCCCCCAAACTCCCAGAACTCACCCAACATGGGATCGAGCAACAACACGTATCTCTTTGCGATATCCGGGGGGAACTTGCTATAGAACAACTTGGGAAGAGTGGTCTCTTCGTCCCTCTGGATGAGGATCTTGCCGATACGAACTGAACGACAGACTTCTCTGAGGCCTGCTTCCATCGCTTCGCCAGCACGGAGGATGGAGACACCACAGATCTTGCCTTCGAATCCAACACCGTCGTATGTCGAGCCCTACAGATTCGTGAAAGGTTAAGTCTAAATCTGAGGATGAGGAGAGGAAGAAGCACGCACTGTAGGCGTCACGACACTCTTCTTCACAACTGGCAAATGGTTCAATCCCTCCTCGACGAGCAACCGGATTATACGGTCGCTATAGAATAGAAAGTCCCCTCTGGTTGTTTCCTTATCCCGGATTATCGTGAACAGAGCCTCGAGTTGAGCCGTTTGCGGTAAAGTGAATACGGAAGGCGGTAAAAAGTCCTTTCGAACGGTGGGTATCTGAGGACTATTAGCTGGAGAAAGTGCATTTTGCTGGAGCGAAGGCTGGGGCGGTGGTAAAGGAGGCGATAGCTGTGTGTTGGACGAGGACATGATGGTGGTACAAGGTAAAAGAGGGCGTGGCAAGCGCCAGTGATGAGCACGTTATTTTATCTCCTGGCGCTATCGCGTATCGCGTATGTATCCTGAATAATCGATCGCGTGCTCGATATTCTACCATAACTATTACAATCTCTATGCAGGTCTGTTCTTGCTACGTTTGCCAACTTGAGCTTGGAATCCGCTCTTGATAGCGTTGACACTACGTCTACTCCCGCAGCTCTCACAAGCCATGAAAAAGATTCGGTTCTCCTTCGTGAGGAGTGTGTCGGGAGATTTACATGTCTTGCAGGTAACGTATTCGACTGTTGAGAATGGTTAGAAGTTGTTCAGAGAGAAGCTAGAGGAGAAGAAGATACATACCGATGTATCTCCTCAGCACGTTCTCAACCTGTTTCTGCTGGAATCGACCCTTGATCACCAGTCTCCCAGCTCCATCAACACTCCCGGTAGTACCCATTTCAGAGAACAAGAACTGGATAACGTGTTCGGGCTGCCGATGCATACGTTTGCAAATGTCGGAGATATTGGCAAAGATGGATTTCTTGTTGCCTTCTCGGTGAATCGAAGGAGGTGCGATGGTGTACCGTTTCGCGGATGTGCTGAGTAATGCGGGATTGGCTGCGTGAAGGAGCGAGTAGAAACGACCAAGGAGCTGAAGGTGGGAGAGAGAGAGAATCAGCATTGGGTACTACCTTAAAAGAAAAAGTAGAAGCACGTACCTCGGGATACAAATAGTCCCTATCGCTGTTCAACCAAGCTTCGTTACCACTCTCGACGCCTGTTGGTGCGTCTGGCTGGGCGAAGGGATCATCTCCGAGATCACCGTCATCGTTCAGGTTGGGGTTGGCTTCACCGTCGGGAGCGTCCTCGTCGTCAGAGCCAGCACCGTCCTTTTTAGATTCGTTGAGCTCCTTCTCAAAGGCCTCAAGATCAAAGGCAGCCTTTTTCTTCGAGCTCTTTTTCTTTTTCTAAACGAGCGCGAGTCAGACAATGGGTTGCAATACTGATCAGAATTATCCCAAATGTACCTTGATATCGGAGAAATCGAGATCTTCAGTCGCCGTTGCTTCCTTGGGTGTCGATGTACCAGAGTCTATCTCTCCCTTTAGAGAAATATGAGTATGATGAGGTCGTCGGCGTGAATGACGAGCAAGACGCACCAGATCCATTGGCAGTTCCTTCTTTTTCTTCTTCTTTTTCATATCTCCGAACATGGCTTTGAGATCATCGTCTTCCTTGTTCTCTCCATCGTTCTGCTGCATAGCTTCATGTGCTGTTTGGGGCCCGAGATCGACCTTTTCACCGGTGGTGGTAACATTGTCGATGGTTTCGGGTGCAGGTGTGGTAGGGTCAGCCTCTGCGCCTAGAGGATCCTCGGTGAACTGAACGGCCTTTTTCTTTCGCTTTTTGAGAGAAGGGTCAAATAAGGGTTCTTCTGACATGGTTGATGAAGGTCAAGGTCAAAGCCTAAGCTGGTCGTTGTCGATGATGATGATGAGAGGCCTGTAAACTTGGGATGATCAGAATCTGACTCAAGCGCGTGTGGTGGACTGGTCCCAGAAGACTTGGTCCATAGACTAAACTTCACGTGACTCCTCCGAGCTGAGATGACCCTGAGAACAAACCACCCGAATCGGAAACCTCCAGCCGAACGCGCCCGACGACAAAAAGCACCTCCTCATCGTCCTCCACGTCCTCCTCCAACAATGTCGATGCTCGCACGTCGATCCGTAGCCCGCGTGGTCGCTCAGCCTTCGCTGCTGGCGGCACCCTCAAATGCTCGTAGTATGGCCACAATGCGTGAGCTCGAGCTGCGACTCAAGTCCGTCAAGAATATTGAGAAAATTACCAAGGTGCGTTTCTTCGTCAATGTTGGCAAGTTTGAGCTCGGTATTCACTGCTCTACGTGCTCTGTCATTTTTCCTCCTTCGTCATCTAGTCAATGAAAATGATTGCCTCCACCAAACTGGCCAAGGCTCAGAGAGCTATGCAAGCAGGGAAGGAATACGGTCTTGCCAACAATGGTACGTCTTCGAATCAACTCCGTGAGCCCGAGCTCTGACCTTCGCCTTTCCTACACCCAGAGGTCTTTGAGCACACCAAAACCGAGTCTGAAGCATCATCCGACAAAACCCGTCTTTTCGTCGTCATCTCTTCCGACAAAGGTCTCTGCGGTGGCATCCACTCATCCGTCACAAAGGCCACCCGCCGCGCGCTCAACAACCTTCCCGACACCCCTCTCGAAGGCATCAAAGTCGACCCTACATCACCCGTGATGGTCATTGGAGACAAGTCGAAATCCCAACTCTCGAGAGCTCAGAGCAACAACCTTCGCTTGAGTTTCAACCAGATTGGTAGGGATATCCCTACGTTTACCGATGCTGCTTCGGTTGCGGATTTGATCACGAAGAGCGGGGTTGAGTATGATGAGGTCGTTGTGGTTTACAACGCGTTCGTTTCGGCTTTGTCGTATGAGCCCAGGGCTATGCAGGTCAAGGGCGCGAAGGCTCTGGGAGAGAGCGGTCAGTCTTTTGTTTTTCTTCTCTCGTTCTACTTGTGTATTGATGAATATGGTACAGAGGGATTCAAGAGGTACGAGATGGAGGACGACTTCACCAAGGACCTTGCAGAGTTTTCGCTCGCCAACGCCATCTACGCGGCACTCGTGGAGGGACACGCTTGTGAGCAGAGTGCTCGGTGCGTTTATGCTTACTCTCTTCGTCGTGTACTGTGCTAATGTGTCCGTTCTCTTACGTCTTTTTTCTTCTACCGATACCTGTGGTCAATTGTGCACGTTCTGCTTGTCGTGTAGTCGCAACGCCATGGACAACGCCTCCAAGAACGCATCGGACATGATTGACTCGCTGACCATGCAGTACAACCGTGGTCGCCAGGCTGCGATTACAAACGAGCTTGTCGACATCATTACTGGTTCGTCTCATTGTTTTTGTGTATCAGTATCAGAATTTGGGCTGACTATTTTATCACAGGTGCCAGTGCGCTCTAAGCGTCAAGGTCTTTGTAGAGTTGCCATACCATCTACCTACGCTGATCGTGACCGTAAAGTAGCTATACCTATAGAAGTGAACATAATTAACATTCATTGGGTGTGGAAATCGTGCCTTTTTCTTCATGTGGTATTACATTGTAGTGTCAATGTGGACCAACTTCTGCGCGGCGTTGCGGTGAGGTTGCTGTCACCAGCGGGCGAAGGCAGGTCGTCACACGTGACGTGACTATAGCTCAATCTCTTTTTCCTGAACCACCAAGATGGCCGGTATGTGCGTTCGCTGAACCTTTGCTTTTGTACGATGAGTTGACAACTGTAGAGACCCGGGCCAATTTCCATTACCCTCGCCGCCATTCGACAGCATCTCTCAAGTCAAATTCTCCCCGACGAACTCTGACCAGTTGTTGATCTCTTCTTGGGACACAGTGAGTATTCTTTCGTGAATGCGTTAGGGATTTGTAGGGCTCATACAAGTACATCTCTCTCTCTCCTCAGACAGTACGATTCTACGACGCGGCCGATGAACCTAGCAAGAGCCAACAGAAATGTAAATTCGACCATCGCGCAGCTGTGCTCGCGTGCTGTTTCCAAGACGGTGAACATGGGTTTAGCGGTGGTTTGGATCAGGCTGTGAGATAGTGAGTGAATTTGATACTCGTGTTTCGTGATTCGATCTCATGTCGTTCTTTTCCCTCTCTCCCTCCCCCCTTCTTTCCTCGGTGTGTTATGTGTTTTGCCCGTGCTGATTCTTCTTCCGTGCTAACGATGGGACTGGGGCAGCCTTGACTTTGAAAATGAAAAGGTGACGGTGTTGGGGTCTCATACGGATTCAGTGTCGAGTATGGTGTATACACCAGAGAAAAGTAAGTTGCTCTGGCACTCCTTTGTCGCTACGATTCACTTTCTTCTCGATAAGGCGCGCTCATTTCCGGCTCTTGGGACCGTTCTATACGCTTCTTCGACCCACGAGCTCCGACTGCTCAAGTTTCGTCTCATGAAACTCCGGAACGGGTGTACAAAATGGATATAGTCAATAACACCCTCGTTGTGGCTATGGCCAGTCGGCTGTTCAACATTTACGATGTGAGGAAGATGGACATGCCTGCTCAACAGAGGGAGAGCAGTCTGAAGTATATGACTAGGAGTGTCGCGTGTATGGTTACGGGAGAAGGTGAGTTTTACCTTTTTGACCTCTACCCGAATACGAAAACGCTAACAATGAATCTCTCGCTCCCACTCACTCAGGCTACGCAACGGCATCCGTAGAAGGTCGTATTGCCGTCGAATACTTTGAACCGTCCGAGGCTTCTCAAGCCAAAAAATACGCTTTCAAGTGTCATCGCCAGACTGCCGAAGACGGCGTGGACCATGTGTGGCCTGTCAATTCGTTGGCGTTCCACCCGGTTTATAACACCTTCGCTTCGGCTGGGTCGGACGGGACGGTGTCGGTTTGGGATTTCAAGATCAAGAAACGGCTGAGGCAGTATCCCAAGTATAACAATCCGATTTCGAGTGTGGCATTTAATAGGGATGGGGGGAAGATGGCGGTTGCGACGTGTTATACGTGGGATGAGGGAGAGCAAGGGGCCAAGTGGGAAGGTGGGATGAAGGGTGCGGGAGGGAAGGAGAGGGAGATGCCGATGGTTTGGATTCGGAAGGTTGGAGTTGAGGTTAAGCCCAAGGGATGGGATGATTGATATGGAGGGGTTGGTGACACTGCATGCTATGGTGTATTATTGGCGAGGTATTTTCGAAAAATATTATATCGAAAAGAAATGCCTCATTACTGAATACTAAGAAACACCCAGTCTCGACTTAGGCCTGTCGCTCATCTTGAGGTATGGGGCCTGAAAAACGGTAAGGAACCTCTGGATTTGGTCGATAAAGTTGCCTGCCGAGGGCAAAAGTTACCGAACGCGCTTCTTGCCTTCCCCAAATCCGACCTTAACTGTGTACCCTCCATCCTTCGATGTCCACTTATTCCCCAATTCTCGACGGCGTTCCCTCTTCGTAGCGATACGAACACGAATACTCTCGTCGGTCGGAAGTGTAGCTCGCATGAACACAAGCCGGTGATTATCCAACGAGAGCAAAAGACGATCCGCAGCCTCGCCAGGCGCATCTGTATGTCGGCGAATGGGCACCACACGAAGTAGGCTGTGGTTGTACCGTGCGGCGATGTACGCTCTCCGGTTTTCGATGGTCATATTGAGCATGCTCTGGACATTTTGACAGTCCATGTCCTCTTCCCATTGGCACGCGATCGAGGGAGCCTTGCCGGCCACTGTGTCTTGGGAGAAGACGATGTCGCTGAGGTGAACGGTGATCTCAGATCCTCCGTGTAGTTCGTCACGGCAGTCGACCGTGTAGAAAGGATGGTCTAATCGAGATGGTCGGTCCGTGAACAAGTATCGATTCGGAAGGAGAAAACGCACCAGCGATGATGACCTGGCTGGTGAGGAGATAGTACGCGTAGCGCGAGTGGTAGAGTGCGCACTGGAGGACGGGTGATAGTGCTGAATGTAAAAGGTACGCAACTGATATCAGTGCCATACCGTCGGCGTTAGTACGTGTTCTCTTCTGGGAAGGCACTGGTACTGACGGTCTTTCTCGTACTCCCAGCAGAGGTATAGAGAGCCCCCTCCTCTGCCTTGGTTTATATCCTCGGTGCGTCCATCGCCTTCGGTGGTCGTACTGAGCCAGACTTTTGCGATAGCTGCGGAGCCACCGAATGTGTAAAAGGCGTGGAGATAGCGAGAGTACGGTTGTCCGTCTCCTTTGGATAGGTCGGCGGCGTGGAGGTCTTTAATTTTTGTGATTTCTACGAGGAAGGCGGATGCTGCCTCGGAGCGTTTGTTGGTGTATTCGGGTGTGATGTATGAGTATTTGCCTGGGGTACGACGTGAGTTTGGTGGAAATGAACATTTGAAGGAATGGCGAGCGACTGACCACCCATGCCACGGTTGATGTCCTGACACCTGAACTTGTAACCATATTTGATGGAGACGGTCTTGATGTAGTGGGGCATGCCGTCTGGGATTTTGGAAAATTGAGGCGTTGGGCGTGTGCGGAGAATGAGACTGGGAGTGACCAGTGAAAACTCGCTGTGTTGGGAAACCGTTACGGAGAGCGAGGTAAAGAGAGGAGAGAGAAGAGCGAAAAGATTCAAAGGAGGAGGAACTGAGGAAGAATGGCGAACTACTGGCTTTCCAGCTCGCCATTACATAATTTCCAGGACTGTCTGACAATGACGACGCGATAGGAGGATGGCGGTGTTGAGCAGGAATGTCCATATACGGGTAAGGAGTTCCCATAAAGGGAAAGTAAGAAGGGAGAAAGGTTTACATGATCGAACGGCTTGACGCGATCTACAAACCCTCTTCAAAGGATGGGATTACGAAGCCCTTGATAGAAACACAACCAAACTTCTGAGAACGTGTAATCATTCACTGCGCCTACTAAACACGATACATCCAAACACCTACGACTCTGATGGCAACTGGTTCCAAGGAGGTAATCCGAGAATTTCAGGAAGTTCATCCCAAAGCCTGCCGCGTTCTGTATCATAATGGGTTTGCGAAGCGTTGAAGCAATGGTCGCAGAGTCCAATTCTAAACTGGTCCCAAGGAAAAGAAACTGAAAACACCCCACTTCCGAGCGACACTTCTACTCCTTGCAACCATTTCACCCGGGTGTTATTACACATCGAGGTACTTCGACACCCCGGAAAGGCTATCTGGCCAGTGAGGAAGGCGAACATCCTGGTGCGAAGAGCAATGGAGAGAACTTCGCGTGCACGGATGCAAGCCTTCTTGTCTTGCCATTCGAGTTGAATGTGTTTAGCGTCGTGAGATTCCAACCCCTCGAGGATATAATTTATATCTTGGCTGTCAGCGCAGAGATATAGTGCGGCAGGAAGGACGGATGGAAGGTCTGCCTCTTTCGCAAGGAGGTATACGGCAAAGGGACGTGCTTCGAATGATTCGAGGCTGGTGGTGGAGTCGCGAGCATCCCATTTCGCGAGCGTGGTTGGGTATAGGCTGGATAAGAGTTTGTATGCTCGTTGACGTAGGAAATCGACCTGGTACTTCGTGCTTAGTCGGAGTACAGCGGAAAAGCAGGTCCATTTGATAGACTCGGCCATAAAGAGGTCGAAATAGCTGTCCGAGATGTTAAGACAATGTTGTGGAGAAATACATAGCCACACACCTGACATCATGTAGAGCTTTGAGGAAATGCATCACATCCGCAGGTTCGTCGTAAATGCGAACCACAGGGCAGCCCTCGAACTCGTCAACGTTCCGAGGTTGAGGAAAATTGACCATATCCTGGAAAACGGGCGAATGCAAGGCTAATATGCCCTTGTAGACGCGGAAATAGACGTTATTTGAAGCTAGTATGAGGTTCCCGTCTTCAAA